>PVLA01002848.1:0-243531 GCA_004027455.1 Hydrochoerus hydrochaeris
TATAACCACATATTTTGCAAGTACAATGTCTTGTCTAAAGCTATTAGTGGGTAACTTGCTATTCTATAGCATGCTTTTCTTCCTTCTCTTTTCCTCCTGATATTTGTTTTCTATTTCCTTGTGTGTTACCTTTTTGATCTTAGAATTTGGAGGCTAGTTTTGCCCATAGTAAGGGGACAGTTAAAAATGATATAATTTACAATTCTGGCACTGATCAAGAATTTACATACTGCTTCAAACTCGTGCATGTAAGAGGTGTGATTCAAACAGTAAAGCAGTGGCAAATGCCGCTCACCATTATTTATCAGCCTAAGTGAATGACTTTATTTTGTCTTGATGCTTCAAATTCCTTCAATCAGAACATTTGTTTTTTCTAATGCTATTCTTAAAATGAGCTTTTAAAATGGCATTTTCTGATACAAGTAGCCAATAAAGGGTTTATTTCACAATGAGAGAGTTGTACTTTAGGAAAAAGGAAGAAGTAAAAGTATTTATACAAAATCATATTGGTTAATGGATTACCTATATTCATGCCTGTGCTTGTACCTATCTACATCTGTACCTATATCTATTTTCTTCTGTGTCTTTATTTGTATGTTTCCATTTAAATGATACTCAATTGAAACATAAACATTTATGGGACACATTTTTCTCATTTGAGATGAAAATAGTTATTTAAATCAGTCCTGTGGGGAACTGTAACTTTTTACAAATTAAATGTCTCTTGTAGAACATCATTTATTTAATGGAATAGTAGCATGCCCATGAGAAATTTGATGTATTTTAATCTCTCAAATGTTAGCATCTTTTTGGCACACTAGAGAAGTAATCAGGAGTAATCTTGTTCCAACAAGGAATCAGATTTAGAATAGGCTAGGATATAGGGTCACTTGACAGGGGGGTTCATGAAATTCTACTGGGGAGCTGGAGAGCACTCTGCATTCCCAGAGCGGAAGCAAGGGGCTCCAGAAGCCAGGCAGTGAGCAATAAGAGGGAGATAGGGGACTTCAAAGGTAGCTTAACAGGGACCCTCTTCAGGATGCCAGTTACCAGGAGGCCCAAAATGAGTCCCCAGTCTCCTTCCTGGAGTAAAAGCGCATGGAGAGAAAGAAAAACAGACAAGAACTGCTTATGCCTTGGATATTATCCAGGTCAATTTATAATTTGTGGTTGCCAACAGTAGCTCTCACCTTTTTCAACATTTTCTAAGTGTCCAAGACTGGACCCCACTTATATTCCTTTCATTTTAATTTTCCTTGTAAAAATTCTTTGGAAATTTGTTCACAATATATACATATATAAGAAAAACTTTGTATAAAGCCAAAATACTTTCTTTAGCTTTTTCCTTAATTGATTTAATTTTTTCACTCTTTTTTATTGATTATATAGACCACTCAGTTTCATTCTGGTAGATTGATACATGCTCATACAATGTTTTGATCATGTTCCCCCATCTCTCCCTTGCTCCAGCCTGTCCTGTTTAGTTTCATATTTTGGGGAGGGGTTTCAATTTGTGTAATATGTTTTGTTCATATCCATCTCCTTTATAACCTGTACTCAACATTTTAAAGGGGGGGAGAAGATGGGGATGAAGAGAAGAATTAAGATGTGTTATGCACATGTACCGATTCCACACAAGAAATGTAAGCATTGTTACTGCAAACACATGTGAAGAGGGAAGAAGATCAATAAATGAGCGAAGAGGGGAGAGAAAGGAGAGAGGATTAGAAAAAAGAACTAAGATGTAACTTTACATGTACCAACTCTGCAGAAGTTATGCCAATATATATACTACAAATATGTACTAATAAATAAATAAAAATTTAAACATTTTAAAAAAAGAACATTGCAAAATTTACCACTAACATTTCATTTCAATAGTAATATTTAGAATTAACACTACTATAATTATTTTTTGCTTAAGACATCTAGAAAGTGGAACATCTCACTTCATAAGAGTTCAATATCACCCTATGGAAAAGCTAGAAGACAGGTAACTAAAGTTATTAGGGTTCAATTTTTCATTGCATGTGTGAATTATTTTTGTATTAAACCCTAGAATTTTAGCTAATTTGTAATGACAAAAATTTCTATTGAGCTATGACTTAAAACTTTTCATGAATAATGAATCTTCTTGCTATAGAAGAAAAGCTATTTGTAATTTAATGTATATTTCCACAGATAATATTTGAACAATTACACTATAATTGCTAACAAAAATGTTATGATATACAGGTTGTTGACAGTCTGTGATGTAATAGTATTTTAAAGACTGCAAAACATTAAATGTGAAAAAATGTGGTGCATAAGATGCTTCCTATTTGAAATGAATTCCATGTTATATGCCATAGAAATAAACATAAGTAGAAACATATAAGTATACTTAAAGTTAAAAATATGCATACTAACATAGATTACTATTATCCTACATACACTACTCTACATGTAAATTAACATAACTAAAACTGCTTTTCACAAGTTTTTGGTATGATATTACAACTGAATACTTTTCAATCATTTTTGATTTCTTATCCTGCGTAAATGTAATTGAAAAAAATCATGTGATTTAAAGTTTGAATCTTCCCAAATCTATAATTAATTTTGGCCAAAGTCATTAATTTTTATTTATTCATTCACATAATACTATACACAATGAGTTTCTACTTTCTGTGAGCATTAGAACAGGTTCTAGGAATCCAGAAATAAAAGGTTCAAGTCTCCATTCTTATTTGTTCTCTGGTAGATGAAATGCACTATCAAACAAAAACTAAAACACAGTATTATGTGACCAATGTAGGAGATTCTAAGAGCTGTGATCCTGTGCCTGGCTTTTACAAATAGCCTCAAGTCTATCAGGGAGTGGGGCTGCAAATTTTCTTTTTGACTTAAACCTGGTGCACTAAGTGTCATCCTCTCTATTTCAAACCGAGAAGACTTACCCTTCCTCTAGCTAAAGAAGGGAGTGATAACACAGGTTTGTGAGGCCATTTTACTTACTCAGGTTCATTCAATAATTCATCTGTTGGGTCTAAAACTGAGCACTGACATTCAATCTTGCTATTTTTAAAATTGTCTTGTCTGTTGGTTCTGGACTGTGACAGACCCATGAATTGGACAGCTGGAGGACTGAAAGCATCAACAAGAAAGGAAATATTTTTGGTGATACTGTATCCCCATCAGTTTGTACAGTTAGCATAGAAGACACTCATGTAACATAAAGCAAAGAGATTCCTATTGAAATGAAATCTCCAGATGTAGGCCCGCGGGGCTGCAAGGGAGTTTCAGCTCCTGCAGCTGCAAGGTCAAGGGAAGTTCCAGCTTGCAGATGTTAACTAGGGGGAGTTTGGGATATCACCCCGCCCCCCGTGCTGGGGTGCCCACCCAGCCCCCTAGGACATGGGGTTAGCCTGGAGAGGTTTCTCAGGCTTGAGTGGACCACACCCAACGACATTTATTCAACCAGGGGAATAAGCCGGCATTGAGAGGTGAGGTAGGCCTGTGCCACCAGTCGAGTTCCAGCTCCCTGGCTCTGGCCTGGGAGAGTTTGGGACATTGCTCCTGGTGCTTGGGTACCCACCCAGCCCCTAGGACACTGGACTATCCTTGAAAGGCTTCGAGGGCTTGAGTGGACCACGTCCAGTGACCTTCATTCAACCAGGGGAGCCAAGACCCATGAGTCCCAGGAGCTGTGGGAGCAGGAGGTGATTTCCAACATGCTCAGGGAAAGTTTTGGAACATCGCTTGAAACACGGAAATACAGGAAAATGACAAAACAAAAGACCAAAATGCAGTCTCAAACCTCCAGCCCACCCCAAGAAAGCCTGGGAGCCACATACATAGAAGTAAACACTAGTCATACACCTGAAATACATGAAATGATATCAACTGAAATAAAGAAGCAAGTATAGGAAGCTATAAAGGAACTAAAATTAAGTAAATGAAGAAATAATAAAAGTAGTGAAAGAAATATTGAATGCATCTAAAGAAGGCACAGCTAAAAAATTAGAGGAACAAAGCAAAACAATAGAATCCCTGAATGAACAGGTTAAGAAACAAACAGAATACATGAAGCAGATTCAAAGAGATATATAGGAAATCAAAAATTCTATTGTAAGTTGCCAAAACTGCCTCAATGAAAGTGAAGTTAGAATTTCAGACCTTGAAGATAAGATTGCAGCTAGCGAACAGGAAAGGAAAGATCTTTTTAAAATAACAAGGAATCAGGAAATGACAATTCAATAGTTGCAAGATGATGCAAAGAAAACAACATAAGATTAATAGGGATAAATGAAAGAGAAAGGGACAACACAAATGATATCAAGAGGCTATTTACAGAAGTAATAGCTGAAAATTACCCAAACACAAGGAAGAAAACTGACATTCAGATTAGTGAAACACATAGAACTCCAAACAGCCATAACCAAAATAAAACTATACCCAGACATATAATAATCACCATCCCAGAAATCCACCATAAGAACAGAATATTAAAACCTGTTAGAGAGAAAAGACAGATCACCTGTAATGGAAAACCTATAGGAATCACAGCAGACTTCTCAACACAAACAGTGAAGTCAAGAAGAGCATGGAGTAAAATATTTTAGATCCTAAAGGAAAACAACTTCCAACCCAGACTGCTGTACCCTGCAAAACTGTCCTTCAAAATGGATGGAGAAATAAGATACTTCCATGGCAAAGAACAGCTGAAGAACTTCATGATCACCAAACAAACCCTGCAAAAAATACTCATAGACATTCTAGATACACATAGGAAAAAACCACTAAGGAAGACAGGCAGTTAAACAGAAGGGAAAGATAAAGATATAACAGCAGAAAGATAACATGTCAACAATAAACCAATATATAACCGTTATAACCATTAATGAAAATGACCTCAATTCACCAATTAAAAGAAACAGACTGGCAGAGTGGATCAAGAAACAGCATCCAACCATATGCTGTCTACAAGAAACCCATCTAACCCAAAAGGAAATCCATAGACTGAAAGCCCAAGGATGGAAAACAATACTTCATGCAACAGGAACTCAAAAAAAGCAGTGGTAGTTATTCTGTTTGCAGACAATGTGAACTTCAAACCAAGAAAGGTCCTAAGAAATAAAGAAGGTCACTACATATTGGTTCAAGAGGAAAAGATAACAATCTTAAATATATATGCACCAAATTCAAGAGCACCCAGCTATACAAACCAAGTATTAACAAAAATGAAAAATCAAAATAAACAATAACACAATTGTCGTGGTTGATTGATTGTGTCAACTTGAGACATTTGGAAGCTTAACTAAATGGGTTTAGCAACTCTACACCCAAGGGTGTAGAAGACCCACCCTAGGATGGCTCATCACCTGGAGCTATAAAAGAGAAGGAGGAAGGATGAATGCATTCCATTCTTGGGAGAAGCTCCAGTCTTTGCTTTTGGTTGGACCTTGTCTCCTGGCTTCCAGTGTAGACTCTTCAGCTTTCTGGCATAGACTCTTCAGCCTTTCATCATAAAGCCTTCAGCCTTCTGTTGCAGACCCGTCAGCTTGCTGGTGTGGACTTGCACAAGACACTAGGGTGAAATCCAGATCTTAGATTGAATCCTTTGGCCTCCAGTGTGCAGACACTCTTTACACACTTCCTCGTTTGACTCTGTGGCTGACCATCGTAAGCCAATCTTTTACATCTGTGTATTTTGTGTTATATCTGTTCTCTCTAGTAAAACCCTGACTAAGACAACAATTATAACAAGAGACCTTAACATGCCATTGACACAAAGGGACAGATCAACTAGACAGAAAATCAGCAAAGAAAAATCAGAACTGAATCACACCTGTGAACAAATGGACTTGATAGACGTATACAGTGTTCCATCCAACAACATCATAATATACATTCTTCTCAGCAGTACATGTGAAATTCTCTAAAATAGACCATATGCTAGCCCACAGAACATATTTAAGTAAATACAAAAGAATTGAAATTATTCCATGCATGTTATCAGATCATAGCACCATGAAACTGGAAATTAATGATAAAAAACTGCAAAAATCCCACAAACACATGGAAATTGAATAATACACTCTTGAGCAATCAATGGGTCACAGAGGAAATTAAAGAAGAAATTAAACAATGTCTACAAGCAAATGAAAATACAAATACAAAAAATCTGTGGGATGCAATGAATGCAGTACTCAGAGGAAAATTTATTGCACTGAACTCCCACATTAGGAAAACAGAACGAACACAAATGAACAACCTGATATTACACCTCTAGTAGCTAGAAAAAGAAGAGCAAACCAAGCCCAAAGCCAAAAGAAGGGAAGAAATTATAAGGACCAGAGCAGAAATTAATGCAATAGAGACTAAGAAAACAATAGAAAGAATCAATGAATCAAAGAATTGGTTCTTTGAAAGAATAAATAAAATTGATATGCCCTTAGACAACCTAATTTAAAAAAGGAAAGAAAAGACTTAAATGCATTCAATATGGAATGAAAAAGTTGAAATCACTACTGGCTCTGGAAATACAGAAGATCATCAACACCTATTTTGAAAATCTCTACTCTCATAGGTTTGATAATGCAGAAGAAATGGACAGATTGCTAAAACCATATGAACCACCAAAGCTGGATCCAGAAGATGTAAAACTGCTGAATAAGTCAATTTCTATTAATGAAATTGAAAATGAAATTAAGTCCTTACCAACAAAGAAGAGCCCAGGCCCCAATGTATTCACTGTGGAATTCTAAAAGAAATACAAAGAAGACTTAATGCTGACACTCCTCAAACTGTTCAATGAGTTCAAAAGGGAGGCAATTCTCCCTAAGTTATTCCTGGAAGCAAATATTACTCTTATACCAAAACCTGAGAAAGACCCAACTAAAAAAGAGAACTACAGGCCAATCTCCCTAATCAACATAGAAGCAAAAATTCTCAATAAAATATTGGCAAATAGGAGGCAGCAAATCACCAAGAAGATTATACAGCATGACCAAGTGGGATTCATCCTAGGCATGCAGGGAAGGTTCAACATACGTAAGTCAATAAATGTAATCCACCATATCAATAGAGCAAAAAATAAGAATCACATGATCATTTCTATAGATGCAGAAAAAGCTTTTGATAAGATCCAACACCCATTCATGACAAGAATCTTACAGAGAATTAGAATAGATGGTCTCTACCTCAATATGATAAAGGCCATCTATGACAAACCAACAGCCAGCATGATATTAAATGGCCAAAAACTGAAAACCTTTACCTTAAAATCAGGAACAAGACAAGGATGTCCCTTATCATCATTCCTATTTAAACATAGTACTGGAAATACTAGCCAGAGCAATTAGACAAGAGAAAGAAATAAAAGGAGTAAAGATAGGAAAAGAGGAAGTTAAACTATCATTACTTGCAGACAACATGATACTCTACATAGAAGACCCCCAAAACTCCATCAAAAGACTCCTAGATATAATAAATAAATTTGGCAATGTAGCTGGATACAAATCCATACTCAAAAATCAATAGCATTCCTATACACTAACAACAAAATCACTGAGAGAGAAATAAGAGAAGCCACACCCTTCATACTAGCATCCAAAAAAAAATACTTAGGAAGTAATCTAATGAAAGAAGAAAAAGAGCTATACAGGGAAAATTATAATACCCTGAAAAAAGAAATCGAAGAGGACCTCAGAATATGGAAAGACATCCCTTGTTCATGGATAGGAAGAATAAATATTGTGAAAATGGCCATTCTCCCAAAATTGTTATACAGATTTGATGCAATCCCAGTGAAAATACCACTAACATACCTCATAGATCTAGAGAAATTACTCCTAAAATTCATCTGGAACCAGAAGAGACCTAGAATAGCAAAGGCAATTCTAAGCAGCAAAGCCAAGGCAGGAGGCATCAAACCCTGACTTGAAGTTATACTACAAAGCTACCATAATAAAATCAACATGGTACTGGAATAAAAACAGATCTGAAGATCAATGGAATAGGCTAGAAGATACAACTATGAACACACTCAACCACCTTATCTTTGATACAGAGGCCAAGCATGTTTACTGGAAGAACAACAGTCTCTTTAATAAATGGTGCTGGAGAAACTGGCTATCCATATGCCGAAAACTAAAATTAGACCCATGCCTATCACCATGTACTAAACTAAAATCTAAATGGATCAAAGATCTACATATTAAAACTGAAACACTAAATCTGTTGGAAGACAAGGTAGGTAAAAATCTTGGAGACATAGGGGTAGATAGAGAATTCATGAACAAGAACCAAACTGCACGGGAAATACTTCCCAGAATCAATAACTGGGATCACATCTTATTAATGAGTTTCTGCATGTTCAAAGAAGTCTCCAGCAGAGTGAAAAGAAAACCCACAAACTGGGAAAAAATCTTAGTGAACTGTCATCAGAAAAAGGACTTCTGTCTAGAACTTATAAAGAATTCAAAAACATCAGACTCCCGAAATTCAAAGACCCAATCCAAAAATGGGCATCTGAGATAAACACACAGTTCTCAGATGAAGAAATATGAATGGCAAATAAATACATGAAAAAATGTTCATCATCATTGGTCAGTAGAGAAATGCAAATTAAAACCACACTGAGATTCCATCTCACTCTGGGAAGAATGGCCAGGATCAATAAAACTACCAACAACAAATGCTGGAGAGGCTGTGTGGAAGAAGGAAATCTTCTGCACTGTTGGTGGGAGCGTAGACTCATGCAACCACTGTGGAGGTCAGTCTGGAGATTCCTCAAAAAGCTGGGGTTGGAAGTCCCATTTGACCCCAGTATTCCACTCCTAGGCATATTCCCAGAAGAACTGAAAACATCATACCACAGTGATATATGTGCACCCATGTTTATAGTGGCACAGTTTGTAATAGCCAGATCTTGGAAACAACCTAAGTGCCCATCAATTGAGGAATGGAAAAAAAAATTGTGGTACTTTTGTACAATGGAGTACTACTCAGCTGTAAAGAATGATCACATTGAGATATTTATAAATAATTAGATGCAACTTGAGACCAAACTCACATGTATAAATACTGCATAGTCTCCCTAGTGTAAGAAAAGGTAAGAGTACATAAGATTCTATGGTAATCATGGATCCCCATTACATTGCTTTGAAGACCTGTAATGTTTTCATTCATTTGTTGGAATGGTTTTATCCTGTTTTATTTGACTTTATTACGTATGATGTATGAACAGCTACTTTGAAGAAAACAAGACATTATGGTAGCCATTTCTGATTTAATGTCATCTTGCTTTGAAGTCCTACCATGCTTTTGTTCTTCTCTTACCATTGATTCTATCATGTTGTGTCATACTGGATTTTAATATGTGCAATAATATAAACAAATTTTTTATGGAAAATGAGATATTATAGTAGCCATTGTTCATTTCTGTTATTTGGTTCAGAATGCCTTGTAATGCTTTCATTCTCTTAAATGATTTTATTCCATTTTGTTATGTTTGATATTATTGACAGATAAGAGGACAGATCTAAGCAGATCAGAACAGAACAATGTAAGCAACACAGCACTTCACAAGACAATTGGATATTAACAGTAGCTATCATGTCTCTTTCTTTGAAATAGTTGAGCTTAGCTTCACACACAATAATGTCAAACATAACAAAGTAGAATAAAACAACTCAAGAGAATGGAAGTATTCCAAGGCATTCTGAACCAAATAACCAAAGATGAAAAATGGCTGCTATATTATCTCATTTTTCATAAAAATTTTGTTTTTACTATCATACATATTAAAATCCAGTAAGACACAATGTGATAGAACCAATGATAATAGAAAAACAAAAACATGGTAGGACTTCAGAGCAAGATAATATTAAATCAACACTGGCTGCCATATTGTCTTATCTTCAAAGTAACTATTCACATGATCACATATATTAAGATCAAACAAAACAGAATAAAACCATTCCAATCAATGAATGAAGACATAAGACATCAAAGCAGTATAATGGTGAACCATGATTTCCATAAAATCTGTACTCTTACCATTTCTTACACTAGGGAGACTATACAGTATTTATACAAGTGAGTTTGATTTATTTCACTTATGAGTATAGATTCAAGATGCATTCATTTATTTATAAATATCTCAATATGATCATTCTTTATAGCTGAGAAGTACTCCATTGTATAAAAGTACCACAATTTTTTTTATCCGTTCCTCAGTTGATGGGCACTTAGGTTGTTTCCAAGATCTGGCTATTACAAATTGTGCCGCTATAAACACGAGTGCACATATATCATTGTGGTAAGATGTTTTCAGATCTTCTGGGAATATGCCTAAGAGTGGAATAGGGGGATCAAATGGGACTTCCAACCCCAGCTTTTTGAGGAATCTCCAGACTGACCTCCACAGTGGTTGCATGAGTCTATGCTCCCACCAACAGTGCAGAAGATTTCCTTCTTCCACCCAGCCTCTCCAGCATTTGTTGTTGGTAGTTTTGTTGATCCTGGACATTCTTTCTGGAGGGAGATGGTATCTCAGTGTGGTTTTAATTTGCATTTCTCTACTGACCAATGATGATGAACATTTTTTCATGTATTTATTTGTCATTTGTATTTCTTCATCTGAGAACTGTGTGTTTATCTCGGATGCCCATTTTTGGATTGGGTCTTTGAATTTCGGGGTCTGACTTTTTTGAATTCTTTATAAGTTCTAGACAGAAGTCTTTTGTCTGAGGAACAGTTCACTAAGATTTTTTCCCAGTTTGTGGGTTTTCTTTTCACTGTGCTGGAGATTTCTTTGGACATGCAGAAACTCATTAATAAGATGTGATCCCAGTTATTGATTCTGGAAAGTATTTCCCATGCAGTTTGGTTCTTGTTCATGAATTCTCTACCTACCCCTGTCTCCAAGATTTTTACCTACTTTGTCTTCCAACAGATTTAGTGTTTCTGTTTTAACATTTACATCTTTGATCCATTTGGATTTTAGTTCAGTACATGGTGATAGGCATGGGTCTAATTTTAGTTTTCGGCATATGGAGAGCCAGTTTCTCCAGCACCATTTATTAAAGAGACTGTTGCTCTTCTGGTGAACATGCTTGGCCCCTTTATCAAAGATAATGTGGTAGACTCTGCTTTTGAGAAATCATTTTTTCAAGTTTCTGATTAAAATGGCTTTCTTTCTGTATCCTAGATATTTTGTAATATGTTGTCAACAAAATATTCACAGATTATTTCATGTAAAATCATATACTTTTCACTTGTTTTGAGATACTACCACAATCTAACCTACTTTTAAAATAAGAATGACTGACAGTTGTAGAGAACAAAAGATTTGTTCAATTTGAATCATAAGTGTTAATTACTATGTTTTACTCAGATTTTTCTGTTTAGTCTGCTTCTATGAGCCTGTCCCTGAACTATGCTCCACATTTTCATTATTTTTTATTTATTTTGGTACTGGGAATAAAGCTCAGGGCTTCATGCTTACCAGGTAAGTGCTGTGCTACTAAGCAACATCCTTGGCCCAAAGCTCCATAGTTTTAAAAGATCTTTTTTAAAATTTTAGTTTCTCAATTTTTATTTTTATTAGTATTGAAAATGTAGTATATAATGATCACATTCCTCATGGAGAGTTGGTAGATGTACATAACACATCTTAATTCATTTTTTAATCCCCTTATCTCTCCTCCTTCTCTGCCCTCCATCTCTTGGTCACCTTCTCTTTTGCAAAAGATTATAGTGTAGGTCTGTGATATATACTGCCATGTTTGATATATGTTTATGTTGTGGAATAATCAAATTAATTAATATGTCATAATTTCACATATTTTTAATTTTTATGGTAGAAATACTTTAACATGATTTTAAGGAATTTAAAATTATACAACACAATATTATTAGGCATAGTATTCATTTGGGGAAATATATCATTACAGCTTGTTTCCCTTGACTAGCTTTATACCTTTTGATCAACACATTTCCTTTTTCAACCTCCAGCTGCTGGCAACTGTAATTCTACTCTCTGTGAATGAAATTTTTTGGATTCCCAGCATAAGTGAGTTTCTGCACTATTTGTCCTTCAATGCCCGGTATCATAACATAGTATTGTGGTCCTAGTGTTATGATTTTTATCTAAAATATCCACCAACTCCTCATGACCTCATCAGTGGTGCTTTTGGGATATAACTGGATCATAAGAATGTGAATCTTACTGGTAGATTAGTCCAATGATGAGTTTATAGTTTAACGTGATTTTGGGAAGTGAAGCCTGGTTGGAGGGTGTTACTGGGGCTGTCATCTTGAGGGTCTGCCTCTGTTCCGTTTTTCCTTGATCTGGCTCTCTGCTCCCTCCCTGCCATTCCATGAGCAGTTCTGCTCTGCCGTGCTCCTCCACCAGGCTCCCTTACCACTGAGCCGGCTGACTATGGAGTGAAACAGCTACAAACTGGGAGACAAAAAATCCCTCTCCTTCTTTAAATTGTGGGTGTCCAGTAGTGCACCTCAGTGACAAGAAAGTGTCTAAGACAAGTTGTCTGAGAAATGATCAAAAATCAAAACTTCAAGTGTGGTTTCTATTAAATGTGTATTACATTCTTATCCTGGGAAAGTAAAAAAGTCCTAAGTAGAATCACTGTAAATTAGGGACCATCCACATTTTTTTCATTGTTTTCTGAGTGCAATTTACTGAAGAAGAAAGCAGAGAACTTTTATAATATGTCTAGGAATGCTTCTTCCTCGAAGATTGTCAAGAATAGCTTCCGTAGAAATGTGCATTTAAATTGAGAGCAGGAGTCACATGCTGAAATTGTGGAAAGGATCAGAAGATTAGTGTTCCTTGCAGAAGGAATAGCAAGTTCAAATTTGCACCACATGAACTTGACATGTCATACAAACTAATGCATGAGAATGTAGATGGAACTCTTCAGAATGAACTTGTATGATCTAGACCAACGATGTTCATTTCAAGTCTTCTACACTGGATACTAATGTGCCCTGATGGGTAGAGCTGTCACACATTGTGATAGCTCTGATTTAAGGTATCTTTCTCAGTGAACTGAAAATGTATGCCAAGATGAAGTCTGCACTGAATATTTACATGTAATTGATAAAACTTGGAAGCAAGGAGATGTCCTTCAGGTGATAAGATAGAAAAGCTGCAGTACCTTTATTTACACAATTGAATATGAATCAGCTCCAAAAATAAATGAGCTATGAAACCATGAGAAGATATCAAGAAACTTGAATGCATACTACTAAATGAAAGAGTCCAAACTAAAATGCCCCATACTGTATACTTCCGACCATAAGACAGTCTAGAAAAGGCTAAACTGTGGGAACAGCAAAAAGAATTTAAGGGCAATGAAACTTTTCAGTATGTTTATACAATGATTGAAGCCATTATGTCTTTGTCAAAACCTACAGAATGTGTAACACCAAGAGTGAATCTTATTGCATATGGTGAACTTTGGCTAACTGTTGTTTCATTGATTCTAGCAAATGTACTACTCAAGTGTGGATACTGACTGTGAGGAATTCTCTCTGTGTGGAGGGAATTCAATATTTTCCCCTCGATTTTTCTATGTACTTGAAAAGTGCACTAAAAGTATCCCTCAAGGAATATCTTGTTCCTTTGTTCCCTTATAATTTAGATCATGTGCTTTGAGTGTTGCTCTGAAGAAGTGATTCTCATTTATATAGCTCATAGTTAAAGTGAACTGGATAGATCACAGGTAACACAGAAGTTACCTACTAACCTTCAGAAAGCCAGTCTGTTTGTGATTTAAGAACAGTTCCTTCAACCTTCCTAAATGCTGTAGTTAAATGAGTCCTGCCACTATCAGCATTCATAATCATCCTAGAGGAAAAAAAAGACAAAATATCTCTTAAGCAACATAACAAAAAACCATATGTGCATAAGTGTGAAAATACATTCTACTCTGACCTACTTATTGTCAAAACAAATGAATTACAATAAATTCAGAATATAAATCTAACTGATGACACTGCATTTCAGGTGGTCAATTGTGGCATGTGCATTGATGGCAAAGATATGTTAAATTCTGAAAATGAAATCCAACTTGTGAATGACTGAAATGATGGTGTGAAAAGAACTTGCACTTGATGAATGTGGCGTCATTGGAAACTCGTCCCTGTGAAACCTGCTTGAAGTGTCAGCCCTCAGAGAACTGTGTGTTTCACAACTGGAACAGGGCATCTGTCCGCCTTGCTTCTGCAATTATCGCATCAAACAGATACTTCAGTGAAAGCTGAGGCATGCTGGCAAAGGCATAGCAACCAGTCCTCTGAAGATAAGGCCCTTATTGATGGCATTTTATAATTTTCCTGATGTAAATCAGGACTGTCCTACTCATGACCCTGGGAAGCTAGTCTTGGGGCTTTGGAAGATCTAAATTTTAATATCATCAAGGGATTTTAGCAATATTCCACATGACTCAATTGTGTGGTACTGGAGCGAGGTGCTACCTAGGCAATGATACAACCCTTTGTGCTGAGGGGTGGACCATAGAATGCTAACTCTGCTCCCTCTGTCTCAGTGGAAGACTGCATGTGTCAGAGTTCATTGCTTGTCTAGTTTGTTAAGTAAAAGATATGATTAAGCTGGATGCAGTGGCTCATGCCTATATTCTCAGCACTCTGGGAGACTGAGACAAGAGGAATGGAAGTTTGAGCCCAACCTGGGCAATTTAGCAACTTAATGAGACTTTTCAAAAAAATTTTTTAAAGGAGTGGCTATCTGTGTAACAGTGTGAAGGCCATCAGTCAAAGTCATGTTAATACAAAAACAAAAAGAAAGGATTATCCATTATGGTATTTCAACTTACTTGTACATAGCCACAATCATGTGCCTGTGAAGCCAGATGACTACTGTTATTAAGTAGACACACAAGTTTTCTTATTTAATTATTAATCTTGGGCTTATTGTGCTATTTAATTCAATAATATAATAAATTGAAATATACAAATGAAGCATTGTTACTTATTTGTTAACTGTATTTTATTTGATGTGTGGCCAACTCCTCCTCACTAAGTGAAGCCCAGGCATGCTTGGTGTAAATGCTACCATCATGCTGATTGATTTATACTTCCCAGCATGATGTGGTCACCAACGATTCATGTAATTGGCTTCCAGTTGTTGCTACATACACACCACTGGATGGAAAGATCCTTTTTCCCATCTCCGGAGATAGGAGAGGGAGAATTCATTATTTTGCTTTGCAGAAACAGTGTGTTTCATTTTTTTCCCCTTTCATGGGCTGTAAATTCCTGTTTATCATGGACCTAAAAAATCAATATTTTAAGAATTTCTAGATGTGAGTCTTCCCAGGGAAGCCACATATTGCTCTCTTCAACTACTTATCATATCGTCTTCCAAAACAGTAACTTATGTAGTTTTATGTCTTCTGCTAGGTTAAGGTATAATTTAGCTGTCAGGTGGCTGATTGGAGCCAGTCTAATTATGGCTGTTTGGTACAAGTAACAATGAACAGAGGTCAAACCACTAATGACTTGGAAAAAAGAGCAAAATTCCCTGGGGCAATAGCAGTGTCTACAAAGTCTAATAATATCTCCCCAATTTACTAAGTTGAATAGAGAAGAAAATCGAACAGCCTTCACAGTGTGATGGATTCTATGTGATTAACAGCATATCTAATACATATTTTAGCATATGCTGCTTTATATATTGTAGAGCACTTTATATAGTGCAGAAAAAACAATTGACTCTTCTATCATTAATATCAAGGTTTTCATTTTCCAGTACACTGATGGAGACTGAATAATAGTAGATACAATTGGAGGTAAAGGAGGCTGAAATTAGTTTAATTGATAATCTTCTAGAAAATTATTTACATATTTTGCAGAAAATGGAGATGAGGATCTTCCCTGGAGTTCCCTGGAGGGATAACTAATTGCAGATACTATAAAATAAAAATGGAGGGAAATTCTTGGACCACAATATAGATAATAAATATCTGTCACTTAGCTGTTCATAGATAATAAATATCTGTTATTTCCTGTTTTCACAGTTTCCATTTGGAACTGCAAGTGATAGCTGTAAGCATGAATATCATTGCCCTCTTTAAAATCAGCCACTATCTTTCCTTCTCTGAAGTGTTTACTTTTTTCTTGAAACACAGTTAAGCTTGCCTCAGATAGCTTTAACAAATATTTTAGATTTTCAGAATTGGTTATGCATAGGTAAACACCTCCTAAGAAAAATATGCAATCACTTTGCAGTAACACGATGTAGTGTTAATTTCAGATGCAAACACTGTTAAGAATATATCTAGAGATATCTAAGAAATTTAAAGATTTTAGGCTTTAAAATTGTTGAAAAACGTTATAAAAGAATTATTAAAAAATCCCAAAAGAACATTTATTTTATTAAAAAATGTAGTTTTGAATACTGATTCATTGATTTAATATTGAAATGCTACTGTGATATTCTGAATTCAGTTTTATTTTTCCCTTATGTACTACCATTGACACTATAAAAATGACTTAAGAACTGAAAAATTTTCAAAAAAGGTAACAACTCTCCTCTAGCTACATCTGCTAAATGTAGGGGGTTGTTTCAAAAGTTTGATAGATTATAAGTTATGAAAATATAAAATTTCTTATGTATAAAATTGTATGTTTTTGGTAATTATCATACAAATTACTTATGAGACTGACTGGTAGAAAAAAATCATAAGCAAATAAAAGCTTGATAGACAGAAAACATTTCTGTCACTTGTAACTACTTTCTCCACATTAGTCATTATGATAAGTGGATTCATTATTTGGTTCAGATGAACTTATTTCCAACATGATTTCTTATTGACCTTATTCTACTCAACTTGCAGAAAGACAGTTCTAATGAATATTTCTCTCTAATACGATCTCATGGGGTGAGTTTGTCATTAGTGAGATCATGTAACTTTCTTTGGCTTCCAGGATAAATGTCAATAGAAGTAACAGCCCCATGAAATTGGAAGGCACATTAACTGAGGAGGTGCAGAAGAGGTCTTTCTGTGAGAGCGGCAGCTCGGTGGTGGCCTGAAGAAAACAGCCACATAATTCAAAGAAAGCACAGAAGTTTGGTCTGCCCTTCTCAGAGAGCATATCAATATTTCACTGAGACTAAAGACTGAATCTGTTATAATAAAGGAAAAGCTGAGCAGGAGATAAGGCAGCAGGTATTTGCGGCATAGGGAAGAAAGTTATAATGAAAGTGCCAACAGTGAGGACAAAGAAGGCTGCTCTTACTGACCCTTATTTTCCATGAACTACCACTGCTTTGAACTCGGACTCTTAATATTCGGTTTCAGAAAGGTCAATTCTATTGCTGCCTCTGCTCAATCTGAAGTTGTTTTGCAGGAAACCATATTTTCTTATAAAGAGAACAGTGAAAATCCTTCAGTTTCTCAAGGTCTCTGAAATAGAATAGGAATATGGCCTTCCCAGTTCCTTCTATTTTCTTCACTAGCACAATGACCTGGTTTGAGTTTCAGTAAATGGAGTCCTTGGGAGAACATTCATTTATCTATCTATCTATCTATCTATCTATCTATCTATCTATCTATCTATTTTTATGACTTCCAGATTTGTACTTTAGGAAAATGGGAGTTGACTGATTTTTTGAGCAGTTAGCCAGTCCTTCTGTGTCCTTTCCCTTCTCAACTACTCTAGGAATGAATATTAAGAATTGAAACCATTGCATTTAAATCTGGAAGACAGCGTTGGTGCTAAATATATTCTTGTGATGCATGCTAACAATTTTGTTTTGGTGGTTTGTTGTCACCGTTTCCTTTTTAGATTTTTCTTTGAGATGAAATTTGTTTTATGTAGTTCAGTCTGGCCTAGAACTCACTATGTATTCCATGCTGATCTTGAACTCATAGAAATCCTCCTGTCTCATCATCCATGGTGCTAGGATTATAGGTGTGTGCCACCATGTCTGATTTATGCCAACAATTTTAAAGTTACCTAATATTATTAAGCATTCACTATGTGCAAGAGACAAGGGCTATATTGAGAGTTGGAGAAAAATGATGATAATGCCATAAGCCAAAACTCACAAATGACCAAAATAACACTGTAAGACTAATCACTGAGTGGGAAAAGTCACTTTAACAGCAAACCACTTAGAAGCAGGGCTCTGCTCCCAAGTCCACAGTTCTCCAGGGACAAGGATTTGAACACAGTCATTGGCAAGTGCTGAGGTGAGGAAGCGGAATTTTAAAATAGGGAAGAACAGAGGACACTAACGCAGGCTGTCATTATAAACCACTGGGCTCTGTTCTGCTGGTGACCTTTGAAAGGATGGGAAGTCAGGCCTCTGTCTCCCCTTTTCTGTCTTATTGTCTGAGAATCCTAGCTGCATCACCTCTCCAACTCTTCTACGCTGCTCCCGAGGACAGGCTAGCAAACTCCTGAGGTGCCGGAGAATCCCTGAGCAGAAAGAAAGGCAGAAAGCACAGGGACAGGTGGTGAGACACTGTTTTTTTTTTTTTTTTAAACAAACTCAGATAAATGTAGGCTTTGAAATTCTAGCCATTTTCTCTTAAATCTGAAGCACAACCAGAAGAGTAGCATTCTATAATCTCTCCATGACTCTGGTATCAACTGTCTGACAAATAGAAGCAATCTTATCCCCTAACGCACATTACTTTTCTTTTAATAGCTCTGTGACCGTTTTCACCTCAGTTCTCTATTCTGGAACATGGAGATAAGCAATAATATATAAATAAGACTTTCAGGTAAAATGCAGAAAACTCAGTCAAATTTGAGTTTTATACAAACAACAAATGATTTTTATATAACTATGTATTTTCCATGAAATATTTGTAACATACATAAACACTTGTTCATAGAGAATTTAAATTTAACTGAGTATTTTGTATTTTGCTAAATTTTAAAACTTTAGTTATAATTAATAATGGTATATAACAAGTATATATATAATAAATATTGACACTGTAATACAGTTAGTGTTGTACACTGAAAGTACATTTCTTTAATAGTTTTATGATACAGAACACATTCTTTATCTAATACTTTAATATCCTTGAGTGTGAAATGAATGTAAAAATGAATTTGGGAAATTTCTCTAAAAGTATGAGACTTCTGTCATTAGAGAATAGTGGACATTTAATTCTTAGATTACTGGCTCACTTATCACTGAAACCATCCTTCAAGCATGTGCTGTGTATCTGGTTTTTGATTTTCATTTAAGATACGGATGGAGCTGTTGGAGATGCTATAGAGTTATAGACATTAAAAATATTAAGACAAAATTACTCCAGCCTACCAAAAAAATAAAGAATAATGTTAAATATTTCTTTTATTTTACATTAGAAACAGATATTTCCAATTGGTGGTTCATATATATTTATTCACATTTTTATTTGGTTATTGGGAAAACAAGAGTTGAAGAAACAGAATAATTTCTGCATCTGGTTTTCTTTGTCAAGTATATCAAATATGGCTACCTTCCTATAAATTAATTTTTTTCATAGCTAGATTATTTATTTTAGTTTAAAGCAATGATTTCATTTTAATAGTTTTGATAAAATTATTAGACATTAATTTGTAGATTAGTAAAATAAAATTTAAGCATCACTGCTAGTTTAAATTTTAGAAGTATGTGGATTGTTAGATCAAAGTTATACATTAGGTAGGTCTGTGTGTCAAGCTCAGTTGTTTTTCAAAAGGGTTCCTAATTTTTACACCAGAGTTCATTCTTTTAGCTCATCAAAAGGATTGCATGAGATTCATTTACTATCTTGTTTAAAATTCTATTTTAAAGAAGGTAAAACTAAACAGAACAAAACAGAACAAAGCAGATCAGAAGAAAACAATGTAAGAGACAGATTTCAAAGAAAGACAATAGGAGATCATCACTGTCTATCATATTGTCTATTTTCTTCTAAATAGTTGTCCATATCTTCACATACAATGAATTTATACAAAACAAAGTAGTATTAAACTGATCAGAACAGAGTATGAAGGTGTTACAGGCCTTTACAATCAGACAATATGAAAACCAACAATGGCTGTTGTAATGTCTCTTTTTCTTTTCAAAACAGCTGTTTATACCTTCATGTATGTTGAAATTAAACAATACAAAACAGACTAAAATCACTCTGAATAAAGAATAATAGTATTTCTGTATTTCACAGCATGACACTACGGAATCAGCACTGGGTACCTTAGTGTCTCTTTTTCTTCAAAATAGCTGTTCATTTCATCACGCATCATATAATTGATTCTCATAAACTGTTTAGGAGAAGTTTTACTCATGTGAGTCTCTACATATATACTTATCTTTTCTGTATTAGAGGAAAAAACAAAGCAAAACAAAACAAAACAAAACCAGATCCCTAGAAAAACACGAAACAAAAAAGGCAAATAAATAACAATAGCAAAGAGCCCACAACTCTGACAATATAGGCCTTCAAAACAAGGTGGTAGGAACATAAGTAGGGTTGTTATTTTATATGATGTTCTTCAAGAGCTCCTCAGATCACCAGACACTAACACGCAAAATTGTTCCAGTCCTATGAATGTTAACTATTTTGTTCCAAGAACTAATAGAATTTGTAGCATAATCATCTTTGCTATCCTAAATGTACTTATATAATTTTAGATACATTTTCTTTTCCTTTCCTTTTTCTCTTTCCACCTTTTCCCTGAGATATTACTTTTCCCCTTTAATAAGATTCTTATCCTTTTATTATATTTATTTTATCTTATGTAATCTTACCATTTTTTCACACTAGCGAGACAATATGGTATTTGCATATGTGAATTTATTTCACTTATGAGTATGGTCTCAAGTTACATCCATTTACTTATAAATATCTCAATGTTATCATTCTTTATAGCAGAGTAGTACTCCATTGCATAAAAATGCCATATTTTTTTCAATCCCTCTGCAGTTGATGGGCATTTTGGTTGTTTCCAAGATTTAGCTATTACAAATTGTGCTGCTATAAACATGGGTGCACACCTATCACTGTGGTATGATGTTTTCAGTTCTTCTGGGAATATGCCCATAAGTGGAATAGCTAGGTCAAATGAGACTTTCAATCCCTGCTTTTTGAGGAACCTCCAGACTGACCTCCACAGTGGTTGCACCAGTCTACACTCCAAACAACTGTGCAGAAGAGTTCCTTTTCTCTGCAGCCTCTCCAGCATTTGTTGTTGGTAGTTTTCTTGATCCTGGCCATTCTTTCTGGAGTGAGGTGGAATCTCAGTGTTGTTTTAATTTGCATTTCTCTACTAACCAATGATACTAAACATTTTTTCATGTATTTATTTGCCATTCATATTTCTTCATCTGAGAACTGTGTGTTCATCTCAGATGCCCATTTTTGGATTGGGTCTTTGAATTTCAGGAGTCTGATGTTTTTTAATTCTTTATAAGTTCTAGACAGAAGTCCTTTTCCTGAGTGACAGTTCACTAAGATTTTTTTTTCCCATTTTGTGGATTTTCTTTTCACTATGCTGGGGATTTCTTTCAACATGCAAAAACTCCTTAATTCGATGTGGTCTCAGTTATTCATTCTGTGAAGTATTTCACATGTGGTTTCATTCTTGTTCATGAGTACCTACCCTTATGTCTTCACGATTTACCTACTTTGTCTTCCAACAGATTTAGTGTTTATGTTTTAATATTTAGATCTTTGATCCATTTAGACTTTAGTTTAGTACATTGTGATAGGTATGGGTGTAGTTTAATTTTTTGGCATATGAGAAGCCAATTTTTCCAGCACCATTTATTAAAGAGACTATCTTTATTCCAGTGGACATGTTTGGCCCTTTTATCAAAGATAAGGTGGCTGAGTGTGTTCATAGTTGTAGTTATATTTTCTAATCTATTCCACTGATCTTCAGGTCTGTTTTTATTCTAGTACCATGCTGATATTATTACAGTAGCTTTGTAGTATAACTTCAAGTCAGAGATTGTGGTGCCTCCTGCCTTGCCTTTGTTGTTTAGAATTACCTTTGCCATTCTAAGTCTCTTCTGGTTCCAGATGAATTTTAGGAGTGATTTATCTAGATCTGTGAGATCTGCTAGTGGTATTCTGAGTGAGATTGCATTAAATCCGTGTAACAATTTTGCATTTCACCTGCAAGTCTCTTCCTGAGTCATTCTTAGCCATGTCACTAGTGTGTTCTCCAGATACTGGCAAGAAATCCATGGTACTTAATTCACTGTCATTACAAAATCAGCCAGCATTGCAAAAGGAAACTTTAAAAAAAAGTAAGGTCCATTTTCAGCTCACACATATAAATCATGGTGCTTATCGTAGAAGAAGAAATAGTTATACACACTTGAAATAAATCAATGATTTATTAGAAACATTAGAGAATTGGGGTTACCCTGCAAAGTGTCTCACTGAAATCTGGAGAGACAGAGTCACAGCCAAAATATGGTTATCTGGAACAGATATTGCTGGATCCATTGACTGGTAGAAAAATGTAAATGACAGATTTTATAATCACTGACATAAGTTGAAGCAGATGAGAATCTCCTGGGGGCTTAATTCATGGGTGTGGTGAGGAAAGGAAACACATATATAATACCTAGCAATCCCCAAGTTCTCATGCAGAAGACCCAGAATTAGTTCCTCAGGGCTCTGATGGAGTGGACAGGAAGGGTAATTTTTGTAAACTATTACCAGATTCTCTCCCTAAAAAAGACTTACTCTTTAGGGAAAGGACTTTTCCAGAGTTATCTCCTCGAGGGAAGGGTACTCTTTAACTCTTGCCTTTCCTTTATTTTCCTATTTTACCTAAAGGGGATGAACTGTCAATAGGATTCAGAGATCCATGGAAAAATATTGCAAATGTGGTAGACAAGAAAGAGGGTAGGAGGCAGGTGAATAAATTATATCATTATGTTAACACTTGTGTAGAAACATTTGTGGAATTCTTCCCATTATACTCACTATAACTGTGCATATATTACAGCAAAGAGTTGCAAGATGCAACCTTTTTCTTTCTCTGTGGAGAAATTAAAATAACCAGTCATAAGACGAGACAAAAATAAGGACACTAGAGGAAATTTTTGGCTTTGGTACTGAACACTACAATGCTATTAAAGAAAGATCAACTCCTATCAAGTTGATATAAGTCCTTGGATAGAAGTACCACTTATCTCAGTTCCTACTATCTGAGGATAGTAGGAACTTGCTTTAAACAAACATACAGATACAAGATAAGTCAAAAGCAAGAGAAATATGGACTAACACATAATAAATACTTCTGAGCTAAACTCAGATATCATATGGATTTTGAAATTATAAGACAAGAACTATAAAGTAATAAGGTCATATGTCTAACACATTTAAACATACATACAGTTATTTTCTTTAGAGCTCTTTCCTTCCATTTCATTTTTACAATATCTATTATGTATTTTGGATCTAATTACTCTTTCAGATTTTATTATTTTTACACTAGAGAGACAATGTGATATTTACAAATGTGATTCTTACTTATTTCACTTATGAGGATAGTCTCAAGTTGCCTCCATTTACCTATAAAGGCCTTAAGATCAACATCATTGTATAAAAATACCACATCTTTTTCACCCATTTTGCAGTTGATGGGCATGCTGGTTGTTTCCAAGATTCAGCTATTACAAATTGTGCTGCTATAAACATGGGTGCACATATATCACTGTGGCATGAGCTTTTCAATTTTTTGGGAAAATACCCAGGAGGGGAATAGCTGGATTGAATGGAACTTCTAATCCTAGTTTGTTGAGGAATCTCCATATTGATTTCCATAGTGGCTGCACCAGCCTATACTCCCACCAACAGTGGTGAAGCATTTCTTTTTCCCCCTCAGCCTCACCAACATCTATTATCAGTTGATTTCTTATGGCAGCCATTCTTTCTTGAGTGAGATGAAGTCTCAGAGCTGTTTTAATTTGCATTTATCGAATGACCAGGGATGATGAACATTTCTTCATGTATTTATTTGCCACTTGTGTATTTTCATCTGTGAAATGTGTGTTCATCTCCGATGCCCATTTTTGAAAAAAAAGGGTCTTTGAATTTTAGGGGCTTGATGTTTTTAAATTCTTTATATATTCTGGATAAAGAGTCTTTTTTGTCCATGATTTGTATTCTGAATAACATTTTGGTCATTCTTTTAACATTATGGTACACAGTGTATTAACTATTGTTATTCTCCAATTATTTTGCTATCAAATTTTATTTTTCTTCATGGAAGAGTACTTTTTAATGTTTTCTTTATTATATGTATATGCATTACATTAAAATAAAAAGAAAATAAGAGAGGTCAAAATCACTATAAAATAATTAAAAACTCCTTTGATAAGCTCATTAATTGACTTGACAGAGCAAAAGAAAAGGATGATGGATTTTGAAAATAGCTTAATAGAAACTTTCTCAACTGAAATGTAGAGTATAAAAAGTGAAATAATGTCACAAAACATGCAAAATTTGGGGAAATTTCAACATATATAACAGATACATAATATTGGAATACCAAAAAAAGTTTAAAAAGAGACTGAAACAGACAAACAAGCAAAAAATGTGAAATAACAATATTGAGCAATGTAAAGTAAAATTTAAAAACTCTTAAAAATTTAGTAAATTGAATCCAACAATGGATACAATAATACTATGTATTCTTGTAAAGTAGGATTTATTGTAGTTCAACATAAAAAATGTCAGTTAATGCAACATATTAACAGATCAAAAAAGAAAATATTATGATCATGTAATTAATCTAAAAAACACACTTAAGAAAATTGACCTTATTTATGAGGCAAATTCTCAGCATGGTAGGAATATGAGGGAGCTACATAAGCTTAATAATAAACATCTACAGAACACTTAATATTAGCATTATACTCAATGCTAACAAACTAGATGAGTTCTCTATTAAGAAAAGGAACAGGGTGATGATTTTCTTTCTCATCACCACATTGTACTAGAAATTCAAACTATTTCAATATATTTGAAAAAGAGCAATAAAATGCATACATAATAGAAAATGTACTGATAGAACCATTTTTATTCACAAATGACATGTTTGTAGAGACTCCCATAATCCTACAAAACAAGTTTTAAAGCTAATAAGCCAATATACCAAGATCCCAGTCTTTAAAATCAAAAGAAAAGTTGTAGAATACTGGAGTTTTTAAAAGGGAAAAGAAGAATTGATTCCACAATTTGAATGTTTTTTATAAGAACTATCTTGGTAATGAGGACTTCCAGGAATATGACAGAATGGTGAGCAGAAAGAAAGAGCTTCTCCAAGATTGGATGTTCAGACACTGGAATATAGCAATATGAGGAAGAGGAGAAAGAAGGAAGAGGTTCCCTTGGACTCAGGAAGGATCTGAAGGTAGAACTGAAGCCCGTGGGAAGAGCACAGAGAGATACTTGAGCATCCAAGGAGGCAGTCATATACCACCTCCTTCTCCCTGCATGGGAGGAGGCAGCTCAAATCTGCAGGTGCACAGTGACTGCTGGCCACCACAGAGGTTTCCATGGCAAGAGACACACCAGTGGAAGGGAACAGTAGGTGTGGAAGACTGCAGTGGTTGGTAAGGAGTGTGGGCTCAGAGGTCCTGTGGGAGAGGGTGATTTGGCAGCAGCATCTTGGAGAGGGGGCCACTGAGTTCAAAACAACTTCTGATTCCATCCAATGACCCATAGCAGGTGCACCAGTTGCTGTAGGCTGAACAAGTCTGGTTCTGGCCTCATGGTCAGAAAGCAGCCTGAACTTCAGGGGAGATGAAGGTACAGGTTCACTGAGATGGTCCCCCATCCTGCTTTGATGCTACTGCTAACTTGATGGGGTTAATCAACATGATCTGAACTCTGCCCATGCTGTGCACCAATGACAGCACAAACACACCTTGAAGTACATTTTTTTTTGATATCAGGGATTGAACTCACTTGAAGTACTTTTTTTTTCCTCTCTCTTTTCTTGTTTTTTGTTTTAGTTTGTTTGTGTTTTTCTTCATTGCTTATCCTGGTTTTTACATGAGTGTGAACATGGGCTATTAGGTTTTATTTTGTGATTGTTGCTCTGCTTTGTTCTTTTTATTTCTTTCTTCTGTCTTTACCATCTGTCTTCATCATTTTCTCAAAGTTGCATTAATTTTCTTTTGTCTTCTAGCATTGCTTATATCTTCCTAATATGTTTATCTATGTTTTTTCCAATCCCTTTTAAATTTTTTCCCATGGGTATAAAATTATCATATTGAGGACTTTTTTATTGCATATAATTTTCTGGTTTGCTTTAACATTTTTTATATAACCACAA
Organism: Hydrochoerus hydrochaeris; assembly: GCA_004027455.1. Lineage (NCBI taxonomy): Eukaryota > Metazoa > Chordata > Mammalia > Rodentia > Hydrochaeridae > Hydrochoerus > Hydrochoerus hydrochaeris. The sequence goes on from PVLA01002848.1 coordinate 26,326, forward strand.
ATCTAGTTCATACTGTTAAAGATGGTAAATTAATAGTTACCTCAGTTTGCCATTTTCTAGGTTGACACTATTGTTATTGATAATCATATCACGTTAACCAAAGTGACATAGTTGTTCTAACCTGTTTTTCTTCTTGGAATGCCAAGACTGAGATTGTCTAAGGGTCATACAAAATACTGTAGGTCAGTGCCAAAGAACCATGGACTGGGCCAAGTAGGTAACAACTTCTCATACCCAATAAATTGAAGAGGTAGGCTCTTGCAACAGATTCAAAACCCAAAGCAAGCTACAGCTGTAAGACATCTATGAGAAATAGTCATTTACTAAGGGTTCTAAATACTAACACTAAAGCTACTTATCATAGGCAATTTACAAGCATCAAGCCAAGGATTAAACTAAAAAAACATAGAAAATGAGAAGAAGCTCAAACAAGATGTAACTGCAGACTCCCAAATCACTAAAAGGAAACCTGGAGGGGAAATCTGGTGGGATATTCTGAAAGTCACCCAAGTGGCCTTTCTGAAATGGTAACAGTGGAAGTAGCAAGGCAAGAAAGCAAGGCTCTAGAAAAAAATCAGAAATAATTTCTCAGATACCTACAGAGATATAGACCACAATTACTTAGTGAGTTAATGATTATAGAGCAGATACATATAAAAAATAGAGGTATTTATGAAAATGATGGAAACCATAAATGCCCAACATAGCAAAGAATTGGAATCTATGGAACAGATTCAAACAGATATCCAGGAGACTAAAATTTCTATCAAAAGTATGCAGTAGAAAGAGCCAATAAGAGTATAGAATCTCAGATACAGAAGGCAAAATTGTACACAGTAATCATGAAAAGAAAAATTTGTTAAAAATAACAAGAGACCATGAAATTCAATCTAGCAGATTATTAAAAGCTGTTAGAGAAAAGAAGCAAGTCACTTATAAAAAAAAAGCCCATCAGAAGTTCAACTGATTTCTCCTCACAAACCATCAAGTCAAGGAGAGCTTAGAATGATGTATTTTAAATGCTAAAACAATCTCCAACCCAATGTAACCTGAAAAACTATCTTTCAAAAATAGATGGAGAAATATAATTCTTCCATGACAAAGAATGCCTGAGAAAATTCATGAACACCAAACCTGCCATGATTAATCACTCACTCACTCAATCAATCAATCAATCAAATCAGCAGCAAGGTATATAATAGTCAAGATTCCAGAAATTCAACACTAGAACAATATTAAAAGCTGTTAAAGAAAAGAAGCAAGTCACCTATACAAGAAAGCCCACCAGAATTATAACTGACTTCTTAACACAAACTATTAAGTCAAAAAAGAGATAGAAGTGATATATTTTAAATTCTAAAAGAAAACAAACTCTAACCCAGAATAATGTACCCTGCAAAACTATCTTGCAAAATTGATGGAAGAATGGGATACCTCCATGGCAAAGAATGCCTCAGAAAATTCATGAACACCAATCCAGCATTTCAAAATATTCTGAAGGACCTTCTCAAAAGACATAATAAGGATTACAACTCCATGAAGTCCAGCATAGAGAATTCACCAGGCAAGAGAAACAATTAAACAGAGGGTCAAAAAAGTGATCCAACAACAAGAAAATAACATGACAAGGATAAGTCCATATGTATCCATTATAGCCATCAATATTAATAGTGTAAATTCACCAAACAAAAGAGACAGACTAAAAAAATGTGTCAAGAAGCAAGATCCAAAAATATACTGCATACAAGAAACACACTTAATTGAAAAATAAGTTCATATACTGAAAGTCAAAGTGGAAAAAATACTCTGTGACAGAAACTTGGAAAAAAGCAAGGGTAGCTATTCTATTTTCAGACAAAGTGAATTTCAAACCAAGACTGATTAAGAGAGATTAAGTAGGTCACTACATCCTTGTAAATGGAACAATTCAGGAGGAAGAGATAATAAATATAAATATTATTTATTTATATATAATTATTTACATTTATATTATATATTATATATACTTTACATCTTATTTATAATTATATATGATATAATTGTATATAATTACATAAATAACTATAAATGATAATTATATATAAAATATAATTATAATATATATTTTATACATATTATATATAATATACTAAATATGACTTCACTAAAATATATATAAAACAAATGTTAATAGGAAAAATCAAATAAGCACTAATACAATGGTGTTGGGGGAGCACAATACCACACTGCCACAAATAGATCAACTGGACAAAAAGACAACAATGAAATACTAAAGAACTGAGGCAAACTTTTGAACAAATGGACTTACTAGATATCTACAGAATATTACAACCTACAACAACAGAATACACCTTCTCAACTGCAAAATGGATGTTCTCCAAAATAGATCACATATTAGCTCATAGAACATGCTTAAGTTAGTGGAAAATAATCAAAATTAACCCATGCATATTATCATACCATAGTGCAATGAAATTGGAAATTAGTGGCAAAAGAAACTACAAGAACTTCATGAACACATGGAAATTAAATAACGTCTTACTGAAAAAATAGTGGGTCACAGATTAAGAAGAAATTATATACAATTAAATGATAATACCATTATGACATATCAGAACTCATGGGCCACAGTGAAAACAGTCCTATGAGGGAAATTTATAGTGGTGAATAACCATATCAGGAAAACAGAGCAGGCTCAAATAAACAACAGTGTTGAACCTTAATGTTGAACCTAAAGCTTCCAGAAAAAGAAGAAAAAGTGATACACAAAGCTTATAAGAGAGAAGAAATTATAAAAATCAGGGTTGCAATTAATGCAAAAGAGATATGAAAACAATCTGAGGAATCACTGAATTAAATAGTTGGTTCTTTGAAAGATTAAATAAAATTGACAAACCTTTAGCTGACATTATTGATAAAAGGGAAGAAAAAAGCCAAATCCAAGCAATTAGGAATGAAAAGGGTGAAATCACAATGGATCCTGTAGAAATCCAAAAAATATCTACTTGGAGAACTTGCATTTTAATAAGATGGAAAATGCAGAAGAAATGAACAGACTCCCAGATACATATGAACTACCAAAGCTGAACCAAGAAGACATAAAAAATCTAAATAAACCAATATCATCAATGAAATTGAAGATGTAATTTAAAACCTACCAAAATACAAAAACCCAGGCCCTGATGGATTCATTGCTGAATTCTGTAAAAATTTAAAGAAGATCTAGTATCACTACTTCTCAAACTCTTTAATCAAGCTGAAAAGAAAGCAATACTTCCAAATTTATTCCTGGAAGCAAGCATTACCCCATTACCAAAACCAAACAAGGACCTAGCTAAGAAAGTGAACTACTAGCCAATCTGCCTAAAGAACATAGATGCAAACATCCTTAGCAAGATATTGGCAAACAGAGTGCAGCATATCATAGAAGATTATACTGCATGACCAAGTAGGATTCATTCTAGAAATGCAAGGATGGTTCAACCTATGCAAATCAATAAATGTGATACACTAGATTAGTAGAGACAAAGACAAAAATCATATGACCATATCTATAGGTACAGAAAAAGCATTGAAAAAAATCAAACACTCATTCATGATAAAAATACTACAGATAATTGGAATATATGGTCATTATCTCAATCTGATAAAAGCCATCTATGACAAACCAGCAGCCAATCTCATATTAAAAGGACAAATATTGAAAGCTTTCACTCTAAAATCAGGAGCAAGACAAGGGTGTTCACTGTCACTGTCATGATTCTTATTTAATATTTTTCTGGAAATATTAGCCACAGCAATTAAACAAGAGAAAGAAACAAAAGCAGTAAGGATAGGAAATAAAGAAGTTAAGTTATTATTATTCATGGATGATATAATATTCCACATAGAAGACCACAAAAATTCTACCAAAAGATTTCTAGATTTAATAACCTAAATCAATAGCGCATCAAAGTCAATACTCAAAAATCAGTAGCCTTCCTATACATGAATAACAAACTCACTAAGAGAAAAATTAAAAAACAACTCCTTTCACAATAGCATACAAAAATGAAATACCTATGAATCAATGTAATGAAGGAAATACAAAAAAATTTATCTTGAAAACTACAGCACCCTAAAAAAGGAGACTGAAGAGGATGTCAGAAAATGAAAAGACATTCTTTGCTTTTGGTCAGGAACAACCAATATAGTGAAACTGGCCATAATTCCAAAATTGTCATACCAATATAATGTAACCCCAATCAAAATTCTAACAGCATATCTTAAAGGATTAGAGAAAACAAACCTAAAATTAATTTGAAACCAGAAGAGACAAAGAATAGCAAAGGCAATTCTGGGCAACAAATGCAAAGCAGGGAGCATCAAAATCCCTGATTTGAAATTATACCACAAAGGTGCTGTGATAAAAACTGGTGGTACAGGCAAAAAACACACATGAGGATCAGTGGAACAGATTAGAAGATGCAGAAACAACCACAAATACACTTAGCTACCTTACCTTTGACAAAAGTGCTTAACTCCTTCACTGAAAGAAGTAGCCTCTTTAATAATTGATGTTTATAAAAAATAAATGATGCTCAAAAAACTGGCTTTCCACATGGTAGGAATTAAAACTAGACTCATATCTTTCATCATGCATTAAACTAAAATTGAAGCAGATCAAAGGTATAAATTTTTTTTTGTCTTTTTGAGACAGGGTCTCTCTATGCAGCTCAGGCAGGCCTCAAGTTCACTTTGTAGCCCAGACTGGTCTCAAATTCACAATGATCTTCCTGCCTCAGCCTCCCTAGTGCTGGGATTACTGGCATGAACCACCATGCCCGGCTAGCCAAAGGTATAAATATTAAAACAGAAGCATCACATCTTGGAGGAGAGAATAGGTATAATTCTTAAAGACATAGGTGTAGGCAAAGACTTAATAAATGAAACCCTGATCACACAGAAACTATCATAAAGAGTCATTTTAAGGAATTTCATGTTACTGAAAAGCTTTTGCACAGCAAATGATACTACCAAAAGAGTGAAGAAAAAAACCTATAGTGTGGGAAAAAATTTTGCCAGCTGTTTCTCAGACAAAGCACTGATGTCTAGACTATACAAAGGAAATACACACACACACTCACATCAGCTCCCTCAAATTTAAAGACTCAATCCAAAAACTGGCATCTAAAATGAATATACACTTCTCAGATGAAGAAATACAAACAGCAAATAAATATATAAAAAATGTTAATCATCACTGGTCATTTGGAAATGCAAGTTAAAATAACTGAGATTTTTATCTCACCACAGAAAAAAATGACTATTTTCAAGAAATCAACCAATAACCAGTGGTTATTGGGGCTGTGAGAAAAAGGAACATTTCTCCATTGTTGATGGGAGTATAAACTGGTGCAACCAATTTATACCCTGTTAACCAGTGTGGTGATTTCTCAAAAAACTAAGATTAGAGTTCTCATTTGACCCAAGTATTCTCTTTTTTGGAATAGACCTGGACGAATTAAAAGCATCATATCACAGGAATATATGCACACCCATGTTTAAAGTGGCACAATCATGTTTTTAGTAGCAAAATCATAGACATAGTCAAATATCTATCAACTGGTAAATGGATAAAGAAGTTTTGTGTGTGTGTGTCTGTGTGTGTGTTTTATACAATGTAGTACTTTTCAGCCATAAAGAAGGATAAACTTGGGACATTTATAGCTAAACAGATGCACCTTGAAATTATACTCTTGAGTGAAGTAACTCTGACACACATACGAATACCATATTGTTTCCCTGGAGTCAGAAACCAAAAATATAAATAAGGACCAAACCACACAATAGATAATGTGAAATAGGAGGAAAATGTTCAAATGGAAAAGGGAATAAAGTAGGGGGAGGCAGAAAGAAGGAAGGAAAAATTTTTAAAAACAGAAAAGAAGGAAAAAATGGAAAGAAAGTTTTTGTAAATGAGAAGGGTTGAAGGGAGGATAGGTGAATGAGAAAAAATGAATCAAGTTATATCATGTACTAATATGAATTCCCTATCATGAATGAAATCATTATGTATATCTAAAATGTACCAATAAAAATAATTTTATTTGAAAAATAAATATCTTGATGATGGAATAACTAGTAAGCATCTTTATAAAAATTATAAAAATTGTTAACATTATTTCTCTTGTCAAGGGTAAATTAAAATTTGAAGAAAACTCAACAAATATGGTAAAAAAGGGAGATTTCCTGAAAATCTTTAGTATATAACCACTCTTTCCATACTTCAAAGATCACAAAAGTTTTCCCAAATTTTTGGACAGGAAATTTTGTGGGATTAGATATTTGGAGCTCCATGAAACCTTTGGGAAAATCATTGTGATTAATTTAGTTTTTGATCATTCACATATATGGTTTTTAACTACTCATGAAGAAAGATAAACGTGATGATGTCTTACCTTCAAAATAGGCTACATTTTAATTTTTCATGACTAGTTTGAAGGAAATTGTTGCTAAAGGCAAAATATTAGCTTCATTTTTGCCTTTATATCATAAACATTTAACAGCAACCCACTTTGTGCCAAGCACAGCACTGTATTAGATTTATATAGACAATTAATATATTGCTTTATCTTCAAGGTGATTATAACTAGTGAAAGAAATAATCTTAACAAGTGATTATTATAAGAGATGACAAATAAAATGAGACATACTTGAGAGTAAGAAAACACAGCATGGATCCTTGGGCTGGTTTTAGGTTTCCCCGAGGGATGTCTTGGTTATTCTTTGCTCATTACTGAAACAAAATACTTGGTGCCCAAAATAAAGGAAGGAAAGGTTTATTTAGCTTATAGGTTTTGGAGGTTTCAGTCCATCCTCAGCTGGCTCCAATACAGGGTGGCATGGCTAAGGGGCAACTGTTCATGGTGGCCACAAACCATCAAAGTGAAAAGAGAAGAAAAAAAAGGGAGCAACCATGTCTTCTTTTTTCCCTTATATTGTACACTGGTTACCTGCCCCTGGGCAGGTGCAACACTCATACTGCCAACCTCAGTGCTACACAATAACTCAACCACAAATGTTAGATTCAGCCACATCCATGACTGTATGTGGCTTAAGGGGGACACCCAGACATAAACCATAATATTTCACCCCTGACCCCCCAAAGACTCATGTACATCCTTTATGCAAAAAATATTTAGTCCATCTCCAAGAGTTACCAAAGTCCTAACAGCTTCAGCATTGCTGAAAAATCTAAGTCCCGAGTCTCCTCCAAGGTCTAAGGCAGACTCTTAACTGTAACCTCCTGTACAAATGAAAGCAAAGCTAAACAGTTCCAACGATTAATAGCACAAGATAAACATTACCATTCCAAAGAGTACAAACAGGAATACAAGGGCATGGGACCAAAGGAAGTCCAAAACCCAGGAGAACAAACATTAAGTCCTGTAGTTGCACACCCAGCATCTAAAGCAATCTATGGCAAACTGAGTTTCAAAGGACTTGGGTGACTCCACCCCCATGGCACTTTTGGTGGTTGTAGCTCCTATGATTTTTTTCTTAGGCCCACTCTGCTTAATCCTTTCAAGTTTTCTTAGCTGATCCATGCTTCTGGCTTTTCCAAACTTCTGGGTTCTCTGTTGCACCTTTGGCTTCACACTCACAGCTTCACATACTGCTGTCTCAGGGACATACTGCCTGGCCTCCCAGGTCTTCTAAAATTGGGATAGAAGCCTTGTTAACCTCAGAACTTCTGCATTCTATATGCACCTAAAGCCAGTACCATGTGGATGCTAAAAAGGTCTGCTGTCAACTGGAGTAGTAACCAGGCTTTCTTCTCTCTTGGCTGTTGTGGTTGAGTGCCTGGATTGCTGAGCACTCTGAACCTCATTGTAAGGAACAAATTCTCTATGTTGCTGCCATTTTGGAATCTCACATGGCAGCCACTACCATTCTGGAACATGGCACTTTGTGGCTTTCTTCTCCCAGCAGTCTTTCACTTTTGCAGTTTTGAGGCTGGAAAAGTGGAGACCCACTGCTTCTTCCCATGATGCCTCTAGGCCATCTTTTCTATTCTCTTGTTCCTTCTTGAAAATTGAGACATCTTTATCTCTATCTTTGTTGTTCACAGTTTTATCGAAGCTTACTTTCTTGCCAAACTCACTTTTTAAATCATCTTGCTGGGCTCTTTGCTCTGTATTCACAACATAAATCTGGCTAAAAGCCTCTAACAATAACCATGCTACTGCTTCAACATTAGACTGCCTTGAAAGTTCTTCTGCCAGGTTAGTTAGTCCACCATCATTAGTCTCAATCTCAGGCAAAGTCTCTGGACATGAACAAATTGAAACCAAACTTTTGTGCTAAGCCATAGCATACATTGTCTGGAGTCTAGCAACCAACACAGTCCTTTTTCCCAACAGAAACCTCCTGGGCCTAGTCTTTACCAGCAGTATTTCTATAGCCTTCTTGTCTCCTGAGTTCTGACAAGAATCTCCCATGTAGAACAGCCTAAGTCATTCCAGCTCTATGCTTTCAGGCACCATCTCCAGACTCTTCCCAGAAACCATCCAAAAAGGCTCTTGAACCGTATGGTCAGATGCAGTCACAGCAATGACACCACTCTTGGTACCAAATTCTGTCTTGGTTATGTTTCTCTCATTGCTGAGACAAAATACTTGATGTCCAAAATTAGGGAAAGAAAGGTTTGTTTAGCTTACAAGTTTTAGAGGTTTCAGTCCATACTCAGGTGGCTCCAAAACAGGATGGTGTGACTGAGGGGAAACTATTCAAGGAAGCTGCAAACCACAAGAGTGAAAAGGGCAAAAAAAGGGAAAAGCATGCTTCCTTTCCTTTCTTACATTGTATGCCAGGCACACCGCCAATCCCAGTGCTAGAAAACAAACCAATCATAACTGTTAGATTCAGCTGCCTCCATGACTATGTGGCTTTGGGGGTACATGGATATATAAACCATAGCAAAGGGGAAATTATAAAGACATGACTAAACGACTAGGCAGAAGTGTCCAGGGCACAGTGAAGGAGGAACGGCATCTGGAGAGAGGACTCCAGAATATTTGATCTCTGTAGGTCCTTTCTGGTCTAGCATATTTAAGCACATAAATACAACTAATTCATTTTACTGTTCCCCTAAGTTCTGGTCTTTAATAAGAAAAGTGGGAAAAATTAAACCAATCAATCAACATCTAGAGAACTCAAAACATAAAGTAGCAAAGGATTATTATTAGAGGTATATACTTCATTTAGTCAACTTCTTTGGAGGATAAGGTATACTTTACAAGTGAAATTCTAATTAAACTAGTACTTCTTAAAATAGCAACAATTTTAATATTTGTATTTCTTATAAAAGAATTGTAAAATATATGCTTTATTCCTTTTCTTCTTTAATAGAAAATAAGGCAAGATAATTTTTACTTTTGTGGATGTCCCAGGATGAATACTTTTCAGTTTTCTAGAGATGATCTGACTTTGGCCACTTTGTAAGCCATCACATATCTCCATTTCTGTTTGATCAGCAGCATTCATCAGACCTTCCAACACTCTTGCCACCTTGCTATTTCTGATCTCTTGTGGGGCTGCAATTTAACCATAAATTTTAAGCTTAAAATTTTTGGTGTTAAGTGGAAATGTCTAATATTTGGAAGGATAAGCAAAGAAAGATGGCTGGTACAAATATTTATATAGTGTCTAATATATGCTAACATTTCACTTACATATATAAAATGTCATCAGAAGAAATACAGTTAATATGTGCTATGTGTATTAGCTTGGGATACCCTGACTAAGAACCATAGCCTGGGTGGCTTAACCAACAGTAATATATTTTCTCACATTTTTGGTGGGTGCAAATTCCAGGGTCAAGTCCTGGCATGGTTGGTTTGTCATGAGGACATTTTTTGACTTGCAGATGCCTGGGCTGTAATGATTTATTTTTAAAAAATGTATTTCTACCTTTCTCCTCTACATAGATAATGTAAATTTGAGTTTAGTGTTAGAGGATATTTCAGAAGCAAAGCTTTCAGAGTAAGACCAAGAATGTAGAAGCAAAATTGCTGAAAATATGTGGGAAGATGCTGCTCCCTTACAGTTTCTGTGGTTTTGAAAATCTCAGGTGCTTTAAGGATGCTTCCCATGGAAATTGCAGGTGACTTAGACTTGAATTTAAGTGGCATGATGTTGACCAACTCTCACATATGCGTTACAAAACCTTGGGCTATGTCAAAGCAGTGTTGCCACAGAGTTGTTTTTATTTCTCTCTTTTATTCCTCTCCAGCAGAGATTCTGGATGTGGTTTTGGCTGAGGCTGCTCTGATTCCATGGGCTCCTCATGATCAACAGGCAAAAGCTTAGCTGTGTTCTCAGCATCTGCTCTACCTTTGGGATAAAATTCTTCACATATGACTAAGCCAGTGGTGATAACCTATGGCACATGTGTTATTCTGTTTTTCTTTTAGGATGAAAGATGTTAATGTGTGAGTTGTTCTGTTTCTCCAATCTAAAACCTTAGTATTCAGGCTTCATTCCAGTGTTGGCACTTTATGATAAATTAGTGAGTTTTGGGTTGCAGTTTGACACTTGGTCTCTAAAAGTTTCCCTATCACTGATCTCGACCAAAGGGGCATTTTACAATGATGAGAGAGGACAATTACTCCTTTCCTTGAGTAACTTCACGAGTGCAATGGAGGTCATGCTAGTGAAGCAAAGAAAGGAAGGGAGAGCAGCGCCAGGCTGGTTGATGCGGTTTTGCTGTGGACAGAACAGTTAGCCAGTTCATTCTTCTCTCTCTCTAAAACAATGGAAAATCAAATTTCTTTTTCCACATTTGTAGCTTCTAATTAGCCCTGAAATGATTTTGTGGTTCAGTTTAAAGTCTTCTTTCTCTCTTCAGTGATTCTTTTGGGACTGGTTTAAAAAAAAAAAAAGAACACTTTGGATTTTTATAGTTCCGTGCACTGGACCACAGAGGGGCAGCAGCTGTGGCTTGCGTCCTTCCACCCACACATCCAAATGTGAATAATCCTGGGGCTCCTGGAGAGCTTCCGCCTCCTGAAACATTTCTCTGCTAGCAGTGACGGAGGCTTCATCCTACCAAATACTCACAGAGGACAAATTAAAGTGGTAGCACTTACTGGTGACATGAACTTTACATAGTTGAAAGAACTCAATTTAGAATTAGATTATCCTTAATCTGTCATTAAGATGTGTGTATTTAGGAAAGTTACATATTCTTTTCTAGTCTTCAATATTTTTATATGTAATATGAAGGTAATATTATCTCTACAGCTATGGTTTATAATACTTGACATTTCATTAAATTAGAATTTGATTAGAAAACTATTTGAAGAGCTTTCTCTCAATACTTCTTTTTTTGACTCATTTCTGGGATACTAAGCACTTACTTCATTGGCAATGCTTTATTTTCTTCTAATAATTTTTTAACATATATTATTTTTATCTCTTCATCCTTAATATTTTTTTTGTTTCCAGAGTTTGGCTTTATTTTGCAGTACAGAAATCTTTTGGAGCCCTTTTGAAACAGATATCATTGATGTAGAGGATCTGTCAAATCAGTACTGCATTGTGGCTTGGTCCATTGAAGAAGCTGCCCCTGGGATACAAAGAATGGTTCTACACTTTACGTGATTTATAGAAAAAGCTCCTTTCCCCTTCTCTCAATTTTCCTAAGTTAAAACAGTCCTTACTGACTTTGTCTAAACACTCCATTAGTCTGGAGTTTGGTTAGAACTGCATGTCCACATGAACCAAACTTGTGGCTATACTATTTGGGCCCTGCACATAATTATTTGACATAACACAAAATACATAGAGGGAAAATTTAAAGATGCTGTCCCAAAGTAAGGAATATTCAATTTAGAATCTCCCTAATGTCAAGATAGCACACATTGTATGGAGCCACCTCTTGAGCAGCAGAAGCACAAAACTCCAAGTCTACACTGACTAAAAGATACAAATGCTATATCAAGCTCTCTATATTGGTAACACAACCTGTTAAAAACTGTTCCTTCACTAGAAAAAAGCCAGCTTGGTTAAATTAAGCAGACTGGTAACCAGTTAATCTGAACAACTACTCCATGCAAAGTGAAATGCATAAGATTAGAAAGACGAAAATGAGTATTCACTGGTACAGTGCAAATGAGTATTCACTGGTACAGTGCTCTTCAGTCTCCACTGTGATTACAAAAGCAGGTGTGTCAATATTGATTTCATACAATATGTATTATTTGCCAAATTTTAAATTTGTCTTAATCAGATAGTAACATTTACTGTTGTTAGTCTTCCCCATAGATGTCATTGTTCTTGTGCTTCATTTCCTTAAAGTCAAACTCAGATTCTGTCATCTTTTTATAGATGTCTTTAATGTCATCACAGGTTGTCTCTAAGTGAGACATGATACTCAAAGTGAGCATCATATACATGGGAAATAAAAATCTGGCTGTCTGTTTTCAAATCTTTTGGTACAAGGAGATCACTGATGCTAACAAATTTCTATTCAATTGTTTCCAGCAGCTCTAAAGCTGATCCGGTTTCTTTCTCAGGTTCCTTGGTCTCCACATTTGTACTAACAATGGCACAGTACTTCCCTTGTGCTACCACATTGTGTGCAGAGGAGATCATATATAGATATCTGACTTTTGATTGATATGGTTCTGTGGAATAATTATCTGACAGGAACTGGTATTGTTGGTTTTTTTGATGGGGTGACTGAGGATGCATATAAGTCTAATCACCTGGCCCACTTTTTCTATCCAATCCTTTACATAATTTGGGTCACAGATGAGCTTCTTACAATGAGCAATCTCTCCTTCAGATTCTACACCAACCACTTTTCCATTCTGCAAAGCATTTCTTTAATTGGTTTATTCAACATGTAGGTATTGCCATAAATAGCACTTAGCCTGACAAATCCTTGTGGCTGTTCTCCAAGGCCATAAAGTGGATAAAGGTATGGGCTTTTGTCATATCTTGCCAAAAACTCACTGAAAAGTTTAATAGTATCAATAATCTCACAACATGACTGATCTAAATAGTCATCAGTTTGGTATAGTGCAAGAGAATGACCAGTAAAATCTATAATATCTTGGCCCAATCAAATTTCTTATACAGATTTCACATTGTGGTCTTCTTAGGAACAATGCCCTCAAAAGTTCTAGGGTCTTTTTCAGCAAAGTTGGCAACATAAACCAGGAACTTTCTGAAGTGATGTTTTTTAAATAGTCCCATTAAGCTAGATACCAGGGCTTCCACTTCAATAGAAGGAACCTTGTAGAATTTTTTTCCTTTGTAGGCAAAGCTTCCTACAATCACTTTGAAATCCATGTATCACGTAACTTCTGTTTACAGCAGCATCTTAACTAGATGAACATTAGCCATCAGGAACTTGGGAATTAAGTCAATGTTACCACCTCTTCCTCTCCCTGCTGATGCTGGAGGCACTCCTGGTAATTTGAATCTTTCATATAAATCTTCCAATGGTGTTATAGACACACTTTCTCCTCCATAGTATGGATTTTGATTCATGTGAAGAACTTTCTTTCCATTCACTGACATTATACTTGACAGGATACATTCAGTCAGGCCAGTGTCCAGCATGATCAGGTTGTATTCCTCATTCATAACTAGGCAGGGCAAGGACTGAAGATCCAGGAGAGGAGAAAGCACCAGGCTTCTACAGTCACTCACTCTAAGGAAATGGAAAGATGCTCAGGCTGTTCTAGGGCCCAAGGGAAAAGGGAAGGCCAAAGATGAGATAAAACAGAGTTGATGAGGAGGCCAGGCCAGCCACACCTCCGATGGGAAGAGAAGAGCAGAGCAGGGAGTGGAGGGCCCATCCTTCATATTCTATTAATTTTCTCACCTTGGATATTTAAATGCTCACATAATTCTCTGCTGAGTATTGTGAATTTAAACAAGATAATTAAAATGATACTGACAATGACCCCATGTACCAGTGATTATTTTACTTCATTTGAGTACAGAGCTGGTACATTATTTATTGAAAGGCATTCTGAGTTCTTCACTGGTAGGGAAGGTAAATTTAGACGTGTTAAGTGTCACTTCTTTCCGATACTCAACTCTTAGGCTTAACAACTACACAATGTTGCCCTTCAATTTTCTCTTGTGCTTTGTGGATTACTTTAAATTTTAATTATTTGTACAATTTTTATATCTATTTTGTATGATCACCTATTTTACTGCTAGCTTATTATTCTACATTTTTATTGGATTTTTGTGTAACTTACCTTTACCAATTTTAACTTATGAAAGCAATTCCATGTTTTAAATTCACTTCTTGGAATTTTTTTCTTACCATAATTCTCTAGCACTGGACATTTCTAATTTAAAAACATAATCCAGTCATTTTATATTTTTATTATACATTTCTGCCTCATTTAAATATTGTCACTTTTGTACTTTTTCTTTTTTTCAGCACTTCCTCAGATACCTAGTGTCTTGGCATTGACGCTACCATTTTACTTCATGATCACTAGTCACTCACTTCTCTTGATTTCAACACCTTTCCCAAATTTCATTGAAACAGCTTGTGTCAGGACACTCAGAAATAGCTGAGCTCCCACTTTAAACATAGCACATAATTTTTGTGGATATTCAATTTTCTTCAAAGATTTTCTGGTAAGAAGGAGCAGGGAGGGTGGAGAAGGGTGGAGAATTTTTTTAAAAAAAGAATTAAGATACATTATACACATGTACCAATGCTCCATGAGAATTGTCATAATTAGATTCTACAAACATATGCTAATAAATGTGCACAATAAAAATTAATATTTGGCATGGAGTTGAATTAATCATACTTCTCAGTCAGGTTTTATTTTTTTCTCACTTCTTTCTTTCTACAGACATCTAATTAACATGTGTATTACATGACTTTGCTCTATGCATTTTTAGGTTTAAACTTTTTTATTTTGGAATTGGGAATCGAACTCAGACCCACACTCTTGCCAGGCTGACTCTGTGCCACTGAGCTATTGCATTTTTAAGCATATACAGTGTTACACATTTAAAAATATATACAATGCTGGTTAGTATATTTATGAGTCTAGATAATTTACATAAATGCATTTACATGTATACTTACATAAATGTATGATTTTTGTTCCCTTAACAACTTTAAACTTGATGTTATCTAATTTCCTAATTTTTTCCCACTTGAAAATATACAAAGTCATTTCATTGTTGTTTTCATTTGCATTCCTCTTACCACTTGAAAACCAAGGCATCTTTAAACATTTTTTAAAATTCTCTGGATATCCTCTTTTGTGAATGTATATTTGTAATCTTTGAATATTTTTCTTTTAGTCTGTTTTCTCATCTTTGATTTTAGGGTTTCTTTGTAATTGATATAATTGCTCTTTTCTGGTTTTGGACGGAGCCATTATGTGATTTAAAGGAAAAATAATTGGACAGGCAATATAAAGACTTCTATGCAACCACTCCCTTTATACACTTTTCATATTAATAGTCTTGCACTATTGTGGAACATATTGTTACAATTAATAAACCAAATACAGATTTAGTATTTTCAGTTAAAGTCCACAGTCTACACTGAAGATTACTGTTTGTGTTGCAACTTTGTGACTTTTATCAAATTTGTAAGATCAGGTATATACCATTTCAATATCCAACAAAATCATTTAACTGTCCTAATGTATGTCTTATGTTTTACATAGTCCTCCCTCCACCCAAGCCATCAAACCCTGAATAAGTAGTTTTCATTTTATTATTTCCATAGTTTTTATTCTTCCAGAATGTCAATCAGAGTGCTTATTCACTGACTTATTAAAGGATAATTCAGTTGTTCCCAGATTTGGGTAGTTATGAATAAAGCTACCATAAGCATTTGTGTACATATTTTTGGATTGACAGTAAATGCTTGACTCATTCAAATATCTAGGAAAATGATTGTAGCTGCTGTGATAAGATTACATTTAATTTTGTAAGAAATTGCCACACTGTTTTACAAAGTAATTGTACCATTTTGAATTCCTACTAAATGAGCAAAGTTGCTGTTGTTCTGTATCTTCAACATTTGTGATGGTTAGAGGGTTTTTTTGTTTGTTTGTTTTATTTTTTTGGTACTGGTGGTATGGTTATGTTTTTGAGTTGCAGTCATTCAAATAGGTGAATAATATTATCTCATTCTTTTAACTTGTTGTGTCTTAAGCTATGATAATGCTTATCACTTTACATGTTTAATTGTCACCTGTATATCTTCTTTACTAAATTGTATGTTCAGAATTTTTGACCATTTTCTCATTGGTTTGTTTTCTTATTGTTGTGTATAAGTGTTATTTGTGTATTTTGAATAAAGTATTATATAAGATAATACTTTTTGCAAGTATTTTCTCTAAGCCTGTGTTTTCTTTTCATTTATTTAGGATTATGTTTCATGGGGTAAATATTTTTAAATTCTATAAAACCCAAGTTATGGATTGCATAGATTTTGATTTTTCTATAAAACTCACCAAAAATCATTAAACAGAAGTTTTCCTAGATTTTCTATGCTTTGTTCTAGAAATTATGTAAGTTTCATTTTACAATTAAGTCTATGTTTGATTTTGAGTTAATTTAATGAAGCATATAATGTCTGCATCTAGGTCTGTTTTCCTCCCCTTCTTTCTCTCCCTGACCTGGGGCTTTCATCTTGCTGCTTCTTCAAATGGTGCCTTTTGAAAAGTGGCTGTTATCATCTAGAAAAACATCTTAGTTGAAAGATATACACCACTGGCAATAATGAAAAGTATTTCTATGTCAAATGACTTACATCTATTATATAAAATAATTAAAATTACAAACACATACACACATGCATATATATATACACTCATAGATACATCTATACAAGCAACTAGTGAAAGAACCTCTATTACTTTGAAATATATAATTGTAAATGTAGTAGTTGATAAAACGTTAGATAACTTAGATGCATGTATTAAACTATAGATTCACAATGTGGATTACAATCTCCAACAATTACAATTTCCATACTTAACCATAGTTGTGTAAAAGTGAGAATATTGAATGACTATGAATCAGATAAATGGGATTGTAGCATTTTATATTGATAAGCTACAGTTCATAAATCAAAAATGGAAAAAGAAGTCAGTAAATTCTATATCAACTACATCATCACAAAAATACCAATAAAGGATTTCTCTAAAGGAATACAGATGTAAGAATGCTGCAAAAGTAGGATCTAAGACCCCAGAAATAAAAGGATCATTAAAGTACAGATAGAATATTTTATTGTAAAAATAGATTCCTGCAATAATTTTAGTGTCCTATGTGACAAAATAGTAAATAAAAAAATCTACCATTTTCATCAAAATGTGTTGAGACAGAAGATTATACTAGAGATTTTGGATTATTCTTTTTTCCTAATATGTATATTTAATCAGTCAAAGAAAGACACAAATTTGATAATGCAGCAAATTGTTGAAACACAATACTTAAAGAAGCTTAATGAAATTTTATTATTGTTTTCTCAAGGTAAACTCTTGAGAAATTTTTCATTCTATTCAAGGAAAGAGAAATATATTTACTTGAGGGAAGAGTCTTAAGTTTTGAGATAATTTCCTTATGGTTTTCTGCTAAGATCAACTTCTAGTATTGATTTAATGATTAAATCACAGGAGCAGAATTATAATGGTTTATGTCAGTGCTCCCCAAGCCTCATGCAATTATGGACTTGACCAAGTCTAGTGTTTATGATTGGCTCATTGTCTAGTGCTTGCATTAGTAGTGTGAGTGCTACACTCACTTAGGGGTGGAGCCAGGATATGATCTAACAGTGGGAAGAAGGTTTGTGTCTCTCTCTTGCTGGTTCACGCTTTTGCTGTTTGTGGCAGCCATGAACTGCAGCCTTGCCACCCTGCCTTGGAGCCAGCTGAATATGTGCTGAAACCTCCAAGAACTGAAAGAAACAAACCTCTCCTTCCTTCATTTTGGATGTCGGGTATTTTGTCCCAGAAATGAATAAAAAGTAACTAACACAAGAATCAACTAAAATCTTACCCATTCTCCTATGCCTCTTACATTGACTATAGAGTTAACCTAATGAGAATAAACTGGAAAATAGAGCATGTTGATAAAGCTAGTGCAGGAAACCAGTAAAATTATCCTTTGAGTCATAAAGACATCAATTTAAAAAGGCTTATGGAAAATATCAATGTTGTTCCTGAGAAAAAGAAGCAGCTGCTCTCTTGAACTCATACTATTATTTTCTGGAAGATTTTAAGAGAATGTATGACTAAAGTACCTTTTTTGGAGAAATTGTTCCTAATAAGAAACAGGAGTAGCAGGTGCATGAAAAGCATCTTGAATACATTTGCTCACAGGGTTACTAGATCAAATTCATTTATTCCATTATGAAGCATAAGCTTGCCCAGGATATGCATGAATATTTTCTTGTCTACTTGGAAGTGCCAAATTCATGAGAAAATTCTGTCATTTTGTCTGTAAGTTGTTCCATTTATATTTTCCACTAATAGATTGTGTCAATAGTAAATGAAAATAACATTATTTACTTGTGTTCAGTGCCTGGAAGAGTGGACAGGTACAGTTTATTTTCAAAAGCTTAAAAATAAAATGTTATTAGTTGTCTATCATACAAGAATTATCAGGGATTAAATAAAAATAAATTATTTCTCCCTTGATGGTAATACTAAGTCAATGCAGAGTCACCTTTGATGCTTCGTATTCTACAGTTAGCTTATTCTCTGACCTTTGGCAGTCTATCTTCTATTCTCCTCTGCCTCTTTTTTGCTTGGTTTATCAGCTCCATTCTGAGGATTATTCTTACTGGCATTGTCTTGAAATGGCAACATTAGATCCCTTGGGACAATAACCACAATTTTCTGTAATTTGTAGATTCTTTATAATGGAACATTTGGAAGAATGAAAACCTTTTGGTTGACTTTCATAGGATAATATCAACAGAATTTCATGCTGTTATATCCTTTCTTCAAAGGTAAATAAGGAAGAATTCAGAGGTTAGTAATACAAAACCTCTCTCCTGTTGCAACATGAAAAGAATTTCTTAGAAAAAATTGTAAAAAACTGTAATCCAGATCTTGTTTGGTTATTATTATTTTAAGCATCTTGTCAAGGTAAGGATTTTGTGGAACAATAGAAATACCCCATTATGTGTTAATTACCATACTCTTTTGACCTAAAAATATGTTGAATTCTAAAATATTCTGAGGCACTGCATATTACTGAGGAGATTAAAAAAAAGCAATGAATAGTTAAAATAGGCACCAATGGAAGAAACAAAGCATTTTAAACACAGTTATTGCAAACATGTTCCATAAGCATCAATCCTTAAAATGGTTATTCTTGTGGAAAGAACTTAAATCTCAAGGTCTTTTTCATGATTTATTTAACATTCTATTTATCAAAAAACTCTTTAATCATAGCATGTGTCTCGGCTCTATATACTAATATACTAATTCATCTTCTGCGTTCTAATTCAAGTGAGGGTCTCTACCTCAACACTGGGAACAAGATTAATAGTCTATTCATGTGGTTCCAGTAGTGGTTCTTTCTTAAAGAAATATCATGTTTTTAGGTTTGTTAACAAGAACTGAGAGTGGGAAACTATTTTTTTCACTGTGAAAGTGGGAAAACACAAGAAAAAGATAAAAAAAAAGAATATGAGCAGAAAGCGGAGAATAGGAAATACTTTACAATTAATACAAAGATGAATTTTAATACTTATTTTAAAGATAAAATATCATATTTATAACAAATAAATATGTGAACATAAGTATCATTATGTCCTACTTAAAACATAACAACAGATAAAGCAATGTAGACTCTTCTAGCTAAATGCATAAGTCATTTAATTGCAGAAAAGGCAATTTGCTTATGAGAAATTTGAGAGATAATTGCATAAATCCCAATCTTATTGGTATGTACAGCTGATAATCTCATTAAGAAATGTTCAAGAGGGTCAGAGAGCTGAATGCATAAGAGATTGAAATGCTAACTCCATTAGTTCACTTTGCTTTTCATATATTGTACTTGTCAAGCTCTCTGAATAAGAGGTTCCATTGCTTAATTAATACTTATGGGCAGGAGAGTGGACTTCTGGATGCTTGTATTAGAAGGAATGTCTAGGACACTTTAGGAAGAGCTACACGGGAAATCTTGCTAAGAAAGGATTAAAAACAAACAGCTTGTTACTCAAGTAGTTGAGAATGCCAAATTGTAACAATTCAATTTTGGGAGAGTCTCTATTGTTCCTTTAGACTAGCAGTCCTATAGCTTGATTAAGATTACAGTAGCTTGCTTTTGTTACTCAGAGTGAAAAACAAATCCACTTTAGAGACCACAATGTATATAAGCCACTTTAAAGTTGGCTATGAGTTGGTGGGTATCAGTTACATAAGTTCTCACAGAGTTGGCTCTAACTCTGGTATAACAGGCACAAACTTAGTTGTTAAACTCCATTATTTGTTTTACTTCCTGAGCCCATAACCAAGGGACTTGTCCTAACCACCTTGGCAAAGTAGGGCCAGAAGATTGAGATCTGACATAAGTGCAAATTATGTTTGCCATGTTCGAGCCTGGCACATTCAAAGCTCTCAGGTTTTTCTTTATTCTCTCTCTCCCTCTTTCTACCTGAGTGTCCCCAGAAGATGCTCAGACTTCTCCTAGATTGGGTCCCCAAATTACTCCATGGAATGGAACATGTCATTCTCATATCTGTGAAGCAAAAATGAAGTATTGGAACATTGAGATTTTTTCATATAGATTTTATGTGTCTTAATAAATATAACTGGAATCTCTAATACATCCTGTAGTTTATTATCTTTCGTATATGCACCTATTAAACAATATTGATTGAATGTTCTCTTGGTCATGGACATTGCCAGACAATAAAAATATGAGCAAGACTGTGGTAAACAGAAACAAAAATACTAGCATTAGTAGTCTGGCGTATTTGCAAAGAACCTGGTCCTAGGATTTCATTCTAAGACAGGTTTCTTGAGCATGATGCTTCATCCCATCTGTATTAAAAAAGAACTGAATACATCTTTTCTGATACACTTACTATTTGTACTATTATGCCATAATTTAATGAATTTTGACATTTTATAGTTCAAGAATATTGGTTTCCAATCCACACTTTTAAAGTTAGGTAGAGATTAACTGAAAATCTTTGTCTTTTCTCAGATGCACATTATAGATTACCCTTCCGTTCTTTCCCTTCCCTTCTCTCCCTCTCTCTCTCCCCCCTCTCCTGTCCCCTCCCCTCTCTCCTTCCTTGTCCCCTCTCCTCTCCTTCTTTCTCTTCTCCTCTCACTCTCTTTCTCTCTCTCTCCTAGAAGCTATCCTTGCTGATACAATTTTATTAACTAATACATAAATAAAGACTTTATCATTCATCCCAAATCACAGCATCATGAAAAACTGTGGAAGCTAGCCTTAGTCACTTTTTCTTGCTTCTTTCTCTTGTAACAGCTGACCTTATTGTGCAAAGACCACATACAATAACGTAGAACTATGTTGTCAGTGAGATATTGCTAAAGAACATTATGAGTGATTGTGGCCACAAAGGTTCTTGTTTTCTATAGGAAAAGAAGCTGTAATAACAGATGACAGTTACAAAATATAGAGAACATTTCATGGTCAAGGTTTAGCCATTTTGCATTCCTGGTAAGAATTTTGCTTTTAGTTGATGGAACATTTAGAACCAGGCTTCTCATATTACTTTGATAATAAATGTGCATGAAGGTACATAACATTTTACTTCAGAAGCAAAATAATAATTTAAAAGAAGAAGAGTTTATGGTTAAAAACCCAGGGAAGAATTTTAAGAACTAATATTTCTTGTTATCAAGAAAATTACATGCTTTCTTGACCATGGCAATTGAAGTCTCCAATAGAATAAATCAGTTGCAATTAGATGAACTCAATTTCTTTAGTCTAATGATTCTTAAATTTGGAAAGGAGGTTAAGATAATCTGATAAAAGCTAAAGAGCTTTTACTTAGAAAAATGCACAAACACTGCACATTTATATATAAATTAGGGAGTTCTTGTTCTACTAAGTATAATCACTTTCAAGTGTTTGAGAGCTTTGTTAAGTGCATAAAAACAATATTAGGACAAAACATCTAGCAGGGAAAATGGCAATCGAAACACAGTCTCTGTCCACATATTACTTCCTATGTTTGGCACATGATTTTTGGGGGGAAAGAAGTGAGACAAAGAAAAATTAGTATTTAACACTGAATTACAGTAAGAAAGGGACTGTAAGAACAGTAATAAAGTCTTCATTTTACATTTGAATGTAAATTCTGGCATTTCTGCTTTCCAACAAAAGTTTTATCTCCAGTCATTAGATCTCAGTGGGCCAATGGCACAATGATTACTGCATCTAACTATGGATCAGAAAGTTTCAATCATTAAATCACAGGTGGCATCCCTGGCCCCCAGAGAACGCATATGTCCATGAACCAGTCTTTTCAAAAGTAATATTATTATATATCAATGATTGTTATCATATTAATTCAGTAATAAAGTAATTAATATAATAGAACTTAAAATATTAACACATTAATAATTACTACATGGTTGTCTTTCTCATTTCATTTATTATCATTTTAAGAAAATTTAGAGAATAAGAATATTAAAATAAAAATTAAGGGTATTAGAAAAATTAAGGGTATAAAACTGACATTCTTATCTCTATGGAATTAAAATCACAAGAGTTTTCTCTCTTGACAGGTCTTCACAATTTCAGGTTCTACCTAATTACCTCAAGCAATTTTTATTTTATACATCCTAATTCAAATATCTAATATTCTTTTGATTGCTTAAATCTGCATGATGCCAGGAACTTACTGTGTATTCTTAATGAAACAAAATTAGGTTTAAAAGTTTTATGTTAAATAGATTGAAAATCATTATGCTTAATTTATGATAAAGTGGAAAATAAAAGTTTTCCTTGTGGAAAACAACTTTTTGCTAAGCATAAGAGATGTAAAACCTTCAGAAGTTGAAAAAAATTTCTTTGATAAAATGCTGAAATACATTAAAGGGGAAAAATGTGGGAGCCTAAAAATTAAAGAGGATGCAAAATGAAAATTATATTGTCACTGTTTACTTTGTCACTCAGATAACAGAGCAGAGTTGAACAGTTCCATTGGGGACTAAATGATGCTCAAAGTCTGCAGTACTTACTATCTGATCCTTCATAAAAAGTGTATGTTAAAACAGTCTACAATTTCATTAACTTTATTGAGGTATAGGTGATAAATAAAAGTTACATATATTTATTATTTTCAATTGATGTTTTAATGTATGCATATATTGTGAGATGATAAACCAATCTAATTACGTATTTACCACCTTTTTGTATGAGGATATGAGATCTACTTAGCAATTTTCAAGTATATATTATGAAAACATATAACTTGATTAAGTGTACAAAGGACTTAAACAGATATTTTTCAAAAGAAAACATTCACATGGTGACAAATATGAAAATAATCTGTGTCATTAATCATTAGGAAAATAAAAATTAAAGCCTCAGTAAAATGTACTTTCATACCTGTGGAAATGACTCTATCATCAAAAATCATGGTCAAAACCAATAGATAGCAAGTGTTGGTGAGGATGAAGAGAAAAGGGAAATCTCGTGTACCCTTGGTGGAAGTGCAAATTATTACTGACATTATCGTAAAGAGTATAGATGTTCTTGATTAGTGATTCCTTCATGTTATTTTTTGAAATTCTGTATTATTTCTGTTTTGCTTTTTTCTCTAAATAAAAAATAGAAATATTGTTTTATATAGCAGCCCCACTGCTAAGTACATACCCAAATGAAATGAAATTAATATCTCATAAAATTATCTGCACTTTGCAGCATAATTCATAAGAATCAAGATACAAATAGAATCAGTACTGGTTTACAATTAACCAGTATATTCAATTTTCAAACCACTGAATGTAAAAATAAACTTTGGAATTAAGTTATTTTAAACTCATACTTTAAAAATTTTTTAGAATCAACCAAGACTTTTATTACTGAACATTTCAAAATAATCTATATTTTTTCTAAAAGCAAAGAATAAAAATATGAGAAACTGTAAAAAAATCTGCATTGATGTTTTGGTGGAGTGTTCACTTTTTTCAGAGAGACTGAATAGGGTATTATAATTGGCTTAAGTCCATGTTTCATTCCTGTGTAATGAAGACATGGTGACTTTGATCACCTGGCTGCTTACAAGGGCTATTCCATCTATAGGGCAGCAGCTATTTGAATGTGGTGTATCTGCCTTCCCAAAAAATTTAAAGTAGTGATATTTTAATGGTTCAATGCTTGGTAAGCCAAATAATATCCCTCTAAGTAAATTCACAGGGAAATTTGTTTTTGTGAAAAGAGGGAAGGATTCTAATCAAGCAGTGGTAGTTGCAGAGAATCGGTAGAAAAACAAATGAAAACATCTCGTGCAAGAAATGGCAAACGACCTGTCTGTCAGGGTAAACATCCTGCTCCAGGACTTCCCATTGGGGCTGACACATTATTGTGTTCCATCCATTTCCAGCAGAGAATATAGTGAAGGAATATTCCAGGACCCCTGGTTAAGGGTCCTCCCCGCAGGAGGTGGATGCTAGACTTGACTAGTGAGAGGAGTGAAATCAATGTTAATAACAAGGTAGATGTTATTTT
This sequence comes from Hydrochoerus hydrochaeris, assembly GCA_004027455.1. Classification (NCBI taxonomy): domain Eukaryota; kingdom Metazoa; phylum Chordata; class Mammalia; order Rodentia; family Hydrochaeridae; genus Hydrochoerus; species Hydrochoerus hydrochaeris. Next base: position 51,049 of record PVLA01002848.1, read on the forward strand.
GCTTTTAAAAGTGATTTTTATTTTTTTGAAGAGCCATAAGGAACATCTGTTATTTTTTTAAAGAGAAAAAAACCCAGAAAACAAGGGAAGCAATAATACAAAATTCCAAAAAAAGAGATAAACTAAAATAAACAATAAGAAATCACTAGTTGACATATTACATATTGTCCTGTTAGAAATAGTTGTTCAAGTTACAAAATTAAAGCACAAAATGGACATTCAAACAGTGAGACTGAAAACAGTTCTGTTCAATAATCCAACAAAAACTTAGCAATGTGGTTATCAATCCTACACACTTAAACATACATGCAGTTACATCCTTTAGAGCACTTTCTTTTCCTCTCTTTTTTACAATAGCAATTACACATTTTGGGTTTTATTACTCCTATATTTCTTATTACTTTTTACACTAGAGACACAATATGATATTTATAAATATGATTCTCATTTATTTCACTTATGAGAACTGGCTCAAGTTGTCTCCATTTACCTATGAAGGCCTCAAGATCATCCTTTTTAAAGCTGAGTAGTATTCCATTGTATAAAATATCACATCTTTTTAATCATCTTTGCAGTTGATGGGCATTTTGGTTGTTTCCAAGATTTAGCTGTTACAAATTGTGCTGCTATGAAGATGGGGCACATATATCACTGTGATATGAACTTTTCAGGTTTTCCGAGAAAATACACAGGGAGAGAATACCTGGATGGAATGGAACTTCCAATCCTAGTCTTCTGAGAAATCTCTATACTGATTTCCATAATGGCTGCATCAGTATGCACTCCCACCAACAGTGGAGCAGTGTTCCTTTTTCCCTGCAGCCTCGCCAACATTTATAATCAGTTGTTTTCTTGATGGCAGCTGTTCTTTCCAGAGTGAGATGAAATCTCAATGCTGTTTTAATTTGCATTTCTCAAATGACCGGTGATGGTGAACATTTCTTCATGTATTTATTTGCCACTTGTATAACTTCATCTGAGAAATGTGTGTTCATCTCAGATGCCCATTTCTGGAGAGGGTCTTTGAATTTGGGGGATTTGATGTTTTTCAGTTATCAATATGTTCTGGATATAAGTCCTTTATCTGAGGGATTGCTGGCTAAAGTTCTTTCCCATTCTATGGGTTTTCTTTTCACTCTATTGATTTCTTTTTTATTGAAAAGTGCAGAAACTTTTCAATAATACAAGATCGCAGTTGTTGATTCTCAGTGTTTCCCTGCAGTTTGTGTTTTTTTCATGAATTCTCTGCCTACCCCTATGTCTCCAAGACTCCCACCTACCTTGTCTTCCAGTAGATTTAATCTTTCTATTTTAATATTCAGATCTTTGATTCATTTAGACTTTAGTCATGTGCATGGTGATAGGCATGGATCTAGTTTCAGTCTTTGGCATGGGGAGAGTGAATTTTTCTAGCACCATTTATTAGAGACTATCCTTCTTCCAGTGGACATATTTAGCCCCTTTGTCAAATATCAGGTGGCTGAGTGTCTTTGTAGTTGTGCTTATATCTTCTAATCTGTTCCATTGATCCTCAGGTCTATTTCTTTGCCAGTACCAGGCTGATTTTATCACTGTGGCTTTGTAGTATAGTTTCAAGTGAGGAATTGAGATACCTCCTGTCTTGCCTTTGTTGCCCAGAATTGCCTTTGCTATTCTAGGTTTCTTCCATTTTCAAATGAATTTTAGGAATGTTTTCTCTAAATCTGTGAGGTATGTCAATAGTATTTTGATTGGGATTGTGTTAAATCTGTGTAACAGTTTTGGGAGTATGGCCATTTTCACAATGTTGGTTCTTCCTAACCAAGAGCAAGGAATGTCCTTCCATTTTCTAATATCCTCTTCAATCTCCTTTTTCAGTGTAGCATAATTTTCAGCATATAGTTCTTTTACATTCTTAGGTTGATTCCTAAGTATTTCATTTTTTAAGATGCTATGGTGAAGGGTAATATTTCCATAATTTCTCTTTCAGTGAACTTTTTGTTTGTGTACAGGAAATGCTATGGATTTTTGAGCATTGACTTTGTATCCAGCTACACTGCAGAATTTGTTTATTACCTGTAGTAGTCTTAAAGGAGTTTTTTGGGTGTTTTACATAGAGTATGATGTCATCTGCAAATAGCAATAATTTAACTTCTTCCTTTCGTATCTTTATTATTTTTTTATTTCTCTCTCTTGTCTGATTGCCCTGTCTAGTGTTTCTAACACTATATTGAAAAGGAGTGGTGATAGTGGACATCCTTGTCTTGTTCCTGATTTCAAAGTGAAAGATTTCAGTTTTTGTCCATTTAGTATAATGTTGGCTGTTGGTTTCTCATAGATGGCCTTTAGAAGATTGAGGTAGACACCATGTATTCCAAGTTTTTGAAGGGTTTTTATCATGAACATGTGTTGGACTTTGTCAAAAGCTTTTTCTGCATCTATTGAGATGACCATGTGGTATTTGTTTTTGTCTATGTTGATGTGGTGTATTACATTTATTGATTTGTGTATGTTAAACTATCCCTGCATTCCTGGAATGAGCCCCACTTGGTCATGATGTATAATCTTCTTGATGATTTGCTGCATTCTATTTGCCAGTATTTTATTGAGAATCTTTGCACCAATATTTGTTAGTGAGATTGTCCTATAGCTCTCCTTTTTGCTTGGGTCCTTCTGGGGTTTTTGTATGAGAGTTATACTTGCCTCCAGGAATGATTTAGGGAAGACAGCTTCCTTTTCAATTTCGTTGAAGAGTTTAAGGAGTATTGGCATCACATCTTCTCTAAATTTCTTGTTGAATTCAACTGTGAATGCATCAGGACCTGGGCTTTTCTTTGTTGGTAAGTTTTTAATTACATTTTCAATCTCAATAGTTGATATTGGGTTATTCAAAATTGCTATAACTTCTTGGTTGAGCTTTGGTAGTTCATTTGTTTCTAGAAATCTGTCCATTTCTTCTGTGTTTTCCACTCTATACGAGTAGAGATTTTCAAAGTAGGTGTTCATGATCTTTTGAATTTCCATGGTATCTGTAGTAATTTCCCCCTTTTCAGTCCTTATTTTGTGAATTTGGCTTTTTTCTTTCTTTTTCTTTATGAGGTTAGCTAGAGGTTTGTCAATTTTGCTTATTTTTTTCAAAAAATCAGCTTTTTGATTCATTAATTCTTTGCATTTTTTTAGTTTCAATTGCATTGATTTCTGCTCTAATTTTTAATTTATGATTTTAATTTCTAATTTATGATTTCCTCTCTTCTATGAGATTTGGGTTTAGGTTGCTCTTCTTTTTCTAGAAGCTTGAGCTGGAGCATTAGGTTGTTTATTTGTGCTCATTCTGTTTTCTTGATATGACTATTTATTGCTATTTATTTCCCTTTTAGGACTGCTTTCATTGCATCCCACAGGTTACAATGTGTTATTTCCTCATTTTCATTGAATTGTAGGTATTGCTTTATTTCTTCTTTAATTTCATCTGTAACCCACTGGTTGTTCAAAAACTTGTTATTTAATTTCCATGTATTTACTCAGGTTTTATAATTTTTTTGCCATTAATTTCCAATTTCAGTATGCTATGGTCCGATAATATGCATGGGATAATTTCAATACCTTTTCAGTTACTTAAGAATGTTTTATGGGATAATATATGGTCTATTTTGGAGAATGTCCCATATACAGCTGAGAAGAATGTGTATTCTGATGTGGTTGGGTGGAACACTCTGTAAACATCTACTAATTCCAATTGCTCACAGGTATGATTCATTTCTATTATTTCTTTGCTGACTTTTTGTCTAGTTGATCTATCTCTTTGTGACAATGGGCTGTTAAGGTCCACTTGTATAACTGTGTTCTTGTGTATTTGATTTTTCATGTCCATTAGTACCTGTCTTATATAGTTGGGAGCTCCCTTGTTTGGTGCATATATATTTATAATTGTTAGTTCTTCCTCTTGAATTTTTCCACTAATGAGTATATAGTGACCATTTTATCTCTTTTAATCATTTTAAGTTTGAATTTCACATTGTCTTCAAATAGAACAGTTACCCCTGTTTTTTTCTGGGTTCCTGTTGCATGGAATACTGTTTTCCATCCTTTGACTTTTAATCTATGAGTTTCTTTTTGGGTCAGATATGTTTCTTGTATACAGCATATTGTGGGATCATGTTTCTCAATCCATTCTTTCAGCCTATTTCTTTTGATAGGTGAATTGAGGCCACTTACATTTATGGATAACACTGATATATACTGGCTCGACTTTGTCATGTTATGTTCCAGTTGTTTGCTTTCTGCTTTTCCCCCTTGTTTAATTGCTTGTCCTACCTGGTGGTTTCTTTCTGTTGTTCTGAGGATTGTGGTCATTTTAATCTCTATGTAGTATGTCTTTCAATACTCTTTCTAGGGTTGGCTTGGTTGAGCTGAATTTCTTCAGTTGTTCTTTGTCATGGAATTATCTTGTTAATCCATTAGATTTGAATGAAAGTTTTGCTTGTTATATCAGTCTGGGTTGAAAGTTGTTTTCTTTCAGGGCTTGAAATACTTCACTTCAGACTCATTTGACTTGAGGGCTTGTGCTGAAAAGCCTTCTGTGAATCTAATGGGCTTTCCTTGATAGATGAGTTGTCTTTTCTCTAACAGCCTTTAGTATTCTGGTTTTTTGCTTTATGTTTGAGACCTTAATTACTATGTGCCTGCATGTAGATTTATGTTGGTTGTGACTGGCATTCTATATGCCTCACTTATCTGCATATCGGATTTTTTCCCATGTTTGGGAAATTTTCTTCTATTACTTCTGTGAATATTTTGGCTATGTCATTTGCATTGGCTCTTGCCTCTTCATTGATGCTTATTATTCTTATATTTTTTCTCTTGGCATCATCTTGAAGCTGTTGTATTGTCACTTCATGCTCCTTTGTTATTTTTAAAAGTTCTATCCTTTCATGATTACTAATTGCAATCCTGTCCTCAAGGTCTGAATTCCTATCCTCAGCTTCATTTAAATGGTTTTGCATATTTTGAATAGATTTGTTTGTTTCTTGGATGTCTCTTTGAGTTTGTTTCATGAATTCTGCATGTTTTCTATATTGTTCATTCAAGGTTTCAGTTTCCCATGCTCCTGTACTTTTTTTTTCTATTTCTTCTTTAGCTGTGCTCAGAAATTCCTTTGCTAAGGTTGTTATTTCTATCTTTACATGATAGAGTACTTCTAATTTGATTTCCTCTATAGCCTCATGAGTTTTTTTTATTTCACTCACTATCTTTTCAGAGATTTCTGGTGTGTTACTTTTGAAGTCCTCTGTTTCAATATGTCCTGTACTTGCTCCTGGTGTACCAGATATTTGAGATTGTGTTTTGCTTTTTGATTTTGCCATTTTTCCCCTTTCAAGTTAATATTTGGTCCTTCAATCCAACTAGTGTCAACTGTTGGTACTATGTTTCTTTTGGTCCTAATGTAAGGTTAATATTTGTCCAATTGCTGGGTCCCACAATGAAGAGGTGGGCCGTTTACCTGACTTCCTAATACAGGGTCTATTGGGTGAGTTCGATATTCTTCCTTGGTTGTCAAATCTAGTAGTATTGATGTGGGTCAACTTTTAGTTCCTGCTGTTACTTTATCTTCTGGTTATTCCAGATCACCAAATCTCCCTGTCTGTAGTATTTGTGTTAGCTGAGGCCCTACTGTGTCCCTATTGTGTGCCTCTGTGTCTCATAAGCCTTTTTGATTTTCTTCAAGTTGGGGAAGTCCTTATTGGCACACTCCTCACTCTGCCTGATGTTTTCTGTGTGCAGGAAGGAGTCAGCCCCACTCTTGCCAGACTCACTAAGGTCTTACAGTTAGTTGGAGGGAGCTTTACTACTAGCTCTATTTACCCACTGTACACTTCTATTTTAGGAGCATACTCACCAGATTGACTAGAGCCTGCTGAGATCTTCCCTTTGGGTGAGGCAGTCATTGAATCTCCCCTCAAGCTAGTTCAGTTAATCCGCTAAAGTCCAAGGTTTTGTGAGAAAAAGTGGAGGCTCTGGCTGGAGTTCCCTGGTCCCCAAAGGTCATCTGCAGAGAAGGCAGGGCTGCAAGAGAGGCCTGAGTTTAAACTGGCCCAGGCGCCGCTGGCTGGGGTTACCAGGTGCTGCTTGGTGGTCTCTGCAGAGAGGGCGGGGCTCCAAGAGAGGCCAGAGCATCTAAGTCATCCTGGCACCTTTGTTTGGAGTTAACTCCCCACTCTTTTTTGTTTTGTTTTTGTTTTTTTAAATGAACACACTCTTTTTTTTATTTAAAGAGAAAAAAACATGAAAAAGATAGAAATAAAGCAGAATTTCAAAAAAAGCAAAACAATAAGAAATTACTAGTTGATAAATTACATATTGTCCTCTTAGAAATTGTTGCTCAAGTTACAAAATTAAAGCATAGAAAGTAGATATTCAAACAGTGAGACTGTAAAGAGCTATGCATGCATGAGTCTCTATATGTATTTCTCTCCTTTGTGTATTAGAGGGAAAAACAAAACATAGCAAGACAAAATAAAACAAATTCCTATAAAAACATGAAACCAAAAAGTCATATAAAATCACAGCACAAGGTGATCTACAGTGGTTATTGTGTTGTCTCTTACTATCTTCAATAGAATTGTCTATATCATCAGGCATAATTGAATATAACAGTATAGTTAAATAAGCAGTACATAACAATATTAGTAAATATAAAACATTGTAGACAGTATAAAATTTCAAAGGCAGGTAATAATCAAACCAGAGTGGATATTCTAGTGAATCTTGTCATCTTCAGTGTAGTAGTTATCAGACTTGATACTATCAATCATAATAGCTTTGAATAAAACCTATCATACAAAATAGCAATCTAACAAACCAGATTCGATTAAGATCAATCATGGTAAAACAGTGTAAATTACATAGAGCTTCAGATTAAGTTAATAGTAAGTTAAGGATGATTATCATACTATATCCTGCTACTTTTGGGATAACTGTCTGTGCCCTCAAATCTAGTACAAGTGGATAAACTGGAACAGAATATAATCCATCTAAGCAGAGTGATATGAGTAATGTGGGTTTTTAATCCTGGTATACTATTAACAATATCCTCTGCCTTTTTTTTAGGTTATTCCCCCCCTTTCACTCCCACAGGGTGCTGTGCATTTTGGGTCCCACCAACTCCCTCAGTTTTTAGATGGGGGGCAATTTGCTTTTTACCTAAGTGCTTCTGAACCTTCTCACTTCTGAACTTGATCTCAAGTTGTATTCCTTTATCTACAAAAGTCTTAAGGTTTTCCTTTGTTATAGCTGAGTAGTTCTCTACTACACATGAGTATCTTCTCTTTCCAACCTATCTGCAGGTGGTGGTCGAGTTGTGTCTATTTCTGGCTCACTGCCACATAGAGCATTGTTTTCTCATATTTGATTTTCAGTCCATAAACCCTCTCTCAGGTTGATTATAGTTCCTGTACAGAGCATCTCAATGGACCCTACCTCCTGATCTACTCTGCCTGTCTTTTTTTTTTTTTTAGTGTATCAAGGCCATCTATGTTAGAGATTATAGCCAACCTTCTCTGCCTCATTTCTGCTATGCTATTTTTCTGCCTTTGTCTGTCTACTTTTCTCCTTCATTCCACTGCCTGCCTCACTCATTGAGGCCTTTCTGCCACTGTTCCTAAATTCCTGGTATTTTTTCTCTCTCTCTAGAATGTCCTTCAGTATTCTCTGTAGGGTTGAATTGGTGGTCACAAACTCAACCAGTTCCTCTTTGTCATGGAAGCATCTTGTTTCTCCATTAATTTCTAGTGACAATTTTAGAGGATACATCAACCTGGGCTGGGGGTTATTTTCTTTCAGGGCTTTGAAGACTTCTCTCCAAGCTCTTCTTTATCTGATGGTCTGTGTCAAGAAGTCTGCCATGATCTTAATGGGTTTTTCTTTATAAGTAATCTGTGTCTTTTCTCTGATGGCTTTTAATATTCTGTTTTTATATTGAATTTCTGGTATCTTGACTATTATATCTCTAGGTGTAGCTCTGTTTTGGTTGTAGGTGACTGGAGTTCTAGATGCCTCACATAACCGAATATCATTTTCTTTTCCCATGCTTGGGAAGTTTTCCTTAATTATTTCCATGAATAGCCTTTGAAATTCACCTGTTTTTATTCCTGCTTCTTCATTCATGTTTCTTATTCCTAAATTATAGATTCTCTTGTCATCTTTTAGCCTTTGTATTGTTACTGCCTGTTTCCTTGTTATTTTAAAGAGATCTTTCCTTTCATGATCACACATTGCAAACTTGTTTTCAAGTTTTGATAGTCTATCCTTAGTTTCTTTCAAACAGTTTTGCTGTCTTTCAATGGAGTTTTTTAATTTCCTGGTAATTTCTTTGAATCTGCTTCATGTGTTCTAGATTTTCTTTATATTCCTTATTGAATGTTTCTCTCCTTTTTTTGTGTTCCTCCCTTCTTCCATCTATGTCTTCTTGAGAGTTACTTAGCATTTCTTTTATTAATCTACTTGTATCTTGCTTTACCTGATTTAATATTTCAGTTTTGAGCTTGTTTACAAGGTCCTGAAGATATCTCTTAATGTCCATTGATGCCGTGTCTGATGTTGCATGTTTGCTTCCCTCAGTCTCTTTGTTTTTCCCTCTCCTGGATCAGTGTTCTCAGGGTTTTGGGCTGGGGGCTTTTTCTTGTTTCTCTCTCTTGGCATGTTTCTGTTTTCTTCCATGCAGGTGTATAGTGGAGGTCTTAGCCCCTTTCCTTGTTGGTTATGGTTCTTCTGAACCATGCTGGTGAGAGATTTCTGCCCTCTCCTGTTTGCTTTTATCACTGAGGTGTAAGCAGATGCTGCATATCCTGGCCCCTCCCCACTGGGCCAGTCAAACTTCAGGGGCCTTCACCAGATTAGTGTGTGCTAGGTGTAGGGAATCAGTTTGGGACAGCCTATTGGGTCCTGGCCAGGGGTGTGACCCAGGCCAAGCAAATCCCACAAATCTGCTCTGGGGAGGAAGCAACCAACTGAAGTCACTGTTGTTCCTAGTTCAGGCTCCTCCTGCCAGATTCTAACATGTCACCCATTTGGTCGTGCCCTTCCCATGGGGGAGTCTTATTCCCAGCACTTACCTTGGATTAATGAAGGTCCCTTTGTGGGCTCCGTGCTCCATTGGCTTACCATCCACTGACTTCAGTGGGCCTTTGGCTCCTGTGAGTCACATCGGGAATGAGTCTGGGCTGCTCTGTGAGTCGTGGTGGTTCACAGCCAGTGCAAGTTCAGGTGGCTTGGTGGGTTTTTGTGGAAAGTGCTGTGTCTGCTAATTTTAGCTGTTCCAATTGTAGCCCAGAGATTGCATGTTTGACAAGCTTTTTTTTCATTTTAATTTCTTCCTGTGTCAAGAGGATCCATCTCCCTCTGTCTGGATCTCTCCAGGATGTTTTATTCTGGCATATGAGTTGTTTCTCCCTGGGAGGCTCTGTATTTTGTTGCTTACTGATCGGCCATCAGTTAGGCTCCTCTCTAACTCCCCACTCTTAAGGGTATTTTTCTATTTAGAGTGTGTTACATGTTCACCAGCTTTCAAGTCCCAAAGAAATACAGGTTGTTGGTGTCCTAAAGAAAAAATTGGACAAGACAAAAGTTTTGGAGGCTTCAGTCCATACTCAGTTGGCCCCAAGTAAGGGTGGCATGGTGGGGCTGCAATTAATGAGAGTTTGTGGAGATCTTAGACAATACTCCAAGTCAGCTTGACTTGGCCAAACACAAATGTTCATAGCGGCTTCAAGCAAAAAGAATAAAAAAGTGATTTTTAAATATAAATGAAAGTTTTAAAAATGTACTTTATACAGTGTCCTCTTGTTTCCTGACAATAGAATGAATCATACGTTGTGTTAAAGTTGTTCTGAATTGCAGATAAATTGCATTTTTTTTCTCACTCCAGGGCAGATGATAAAGTTCATCTTTAGTTTTGCTGCTGCATCCAGAGCAGAGCTAGAAATTCCTGGGAGGAGGATGAAGGGGGATGAAGAAATGAAGACAAGAGATATAATGCAGAAAACTGAGATCAAGTGGAACTTCAGTCCACACAGAAAGGTTGAAGAAACTGTAGACTGATATAAGAAGGTTATGGCAATAAAAACCACTCAGCTCTTCAAGTAGGATGGAGCTTTTCAAATGCAGGCAGATTTTTTTCCATTTTGCTTTCATTCCTTCAGAGTTACAAGTGTATTGGATGGTGCCAACCACCATGAGGGTGGATCTCCCCATTAGAGTTTGATGGGCCACATGCCAATAGTTCCCTGCTATAGAAACTCAAAACTGTGATTTTTTGGTCTGTTAGGGGTCTCCAAATCCAGTCAACCTGATATATCATAATTAGTGGTCATGACAAGATTTACAGCAGAATGCTTAGGAATATGGGCATTAGACCTAGGTCCAAATTGAAGCTCTGTCACCTATTAGCTATGTGGCCATTGGGAAGCCCAGGTTTTCTAAACTGTAGTAAAACACTAATGCTGCTTAGGAGATTAGATGTATGTGTGTGTGTGTGTGTGTGTGTGTGTATGGGGGGGGGGACTAAGTCCTCATTAATTATTATATGGTTCTTAGAAATGAGGGAGCCTTCAATCAATGGTAGCAGTCAACATTATTATTGCATAATTTTATTATTAACCTCTTCCACCTATTTCCTATATATCTGATTCTTTTTCTCAACTCTCTCCTCAAATTTTTACCTGCACCCCAAGTCACCAACACAATGCCAACCTAACACAGTGGAAAACTAAATGTTGTCTGTTGTTTGTCTCTTCAACAAATCCATAGCTTTTGACAAATTTTTATCACAAGAGATATCACTGACATTTGCAGATTAAATTTCTTTTCTGTGATGTACTATAGATGCATTGAATTAGTGACTCACTATGACCAATTTTTGAAGGAGATAAAAAATATTTTTTAAAATAAGTAATATTTTTTGGGAAAAAATAAGTGATAACATGGATAAAGTAATTCCTTGAAATGCCCACAGAATGATTTTATCATAACTTTTATGGATGCAGATTATAATAAGTCACATAGATGATAAAGTTTGGCAAAACTCTCCTCTACTAAGAAAAATAGAATAGTTTATCTTTGTAAAGTAATTTCTGCTTACAAAATTAAGGAAGTTTGGGGATCAGAATCTGATGGCCAATCAGACAGTCTCTTATCTTTAATGACTCAAATGTTCCGAGGACTGTTTCAGTTTGTAACAAGAACAGTTTTTCAGAATACAGGAGACAAGTATGTGTTTCAGACATGTTCTTCTATGGCTTTATCTCTCACATAGCACTAGTGCTGGTGTGGTTTTGAAAAGTCATTTGAATAATTCATTTTAGAATTGTCTGTAACATCTTTGCATTTTTTTAATTCTCCTTTCCTAACACCCATATCCCAAATCACTGAACTGGCTTTTAGGAAAACCTTCTATTTTCTATAAAAACGTAAGTATCTGTTGCAACTGTTTCCTGCCTTAGTAGGAAGAGGGGTGTTTCTTTTGATATACATATAAATCAATGTGTCTACATCTTTTGAAATGGAGTTAAATATATTCTTCTGGCAATTTTTTGGGTCCTTTTTACTTCTAGCATAGATTTTGGGACTATTGGTATATATTAAAACATTATATTTTATTAGTAGTAATAATAATAATAATTATAATTATTTATTAAATGTTCCTGCAATGCTGAACATGGCCACATGAAATAAATCATTATTAAATGAGTGACAGAGTGGATACATTGTGGAAGCTATTTATATTCCATCAGTTAATCTTCACAAAACAAAGCAAAACTATATTAGATAGCCAGTATCATTATGCCCATTTTACAGACGAGAGAAATGAGACTGAAAAAGAAACTAGTACTGGTTCTTCCCAAAATACAGTGAATAATGTTATTGGAATTAGTTCCCAGATTAGTCTATTTAGATGAAATTTAGTCTTTGAGATTTATGTACCAGTTCCCATGATGAATGTAATCATTATGTACTGTAATGCTGTACTAATAAAAAATTTTAAAAAATAATAAAAAAGTTTGAAAGAAAGCAAACATATAAAAGAATTGGAAACCAGCAGCAATAAGGGTGAAGTAGGTATAGAGCAGAGACAAGATTTCCCTCTCCACAACTTTCTCTCTTAAAGCTTTCCTTGGCTAGGATTATGGTGACTGACACATGAACCTTGGTAACATCCAGTTGACAGCTCATGTTACTGGTGTTTGCCAAAGGGATTTGTGGCAGACTTTCACTTCTTCAGTCAATTACTGCATACTACTTTAATTACTTTCCCAGCTGACACAACATTAGAAGTATAACAGTGCTGTTATTTCCTTGTTCTGAGTTATGGGCTTTTTATTATCTGGGTCGAGATTCTCAAATACAAAACTACAAATAGAGTGATGAATATGAAACTGGAAATGTAGGATACAAAACCCCAAGCATAAATAATCTTGGCCAAGAAAGATTTCAAAAAATGGGCTATTTTTATACTTATATGTGTATAATATGAAGCCATAAATCGTGAACATCATAAGCAAGATATCTAGCTTGAATAATAAATGCTAATGGTGCCTATTTAGAGGAAGATTAGCCTCAAGATTTTATGATGACCAGAGAATTTGGAAAAAATGAATTGTATTCCTGCCTGGACACAATGACAACCTTGGTAGTTTACAATTTTTATGAATAAAACATTGCTTTAATTTTTTTCATTTATCCTACTTAAAATGGCCATAAATTAGATAAACATTTTTAAAAACAACTCTTTAAGGATAATTCACATATCTTTAGGTAGGAATGGTGGCATATTTTGAAACCAAAAGATATTTCAGTTTGGAAACCTTGGTCTTCAACTTTTTGGAAAATTTTCCCTAATTTCTCCTCTGCAAGTGTTGACCATGAAGTTTTCATAAATGCTGGTCACAACCTTATTTTTACTGAAACCTCCTTACTTTGTTCTTTCTTTATTTAAGGGAAGTTGTTTGTACCCCTGTTTCAATTTCACCATGTAAAACTATTGGATGTAGGATTCGCTGTAGCCTTTTGTCTGCAGATGGGTGCCAAGTACTTAGAGTAGTCCCTGAAAAACAGTAGGATCTTATAAGTATTTTTGAATGGTGAATGCATTCCATTTTTTACTTTTATGACTATAACACTTGTGCTACATTATGAACTTTGTAGTTTATCTCACATTCTTCCTTCCATTTTTTCTATCAGGCATTTTCACTCTCTCCTCTTTTAGCTCTCTCTCTCTCTCTGTTTTTCTGTCTCTGTCTCTCTGTGTCTCTGTCTCTGTCTCTGTCTCTCTCTCTCATACTAGGGATGAAAGTCAAGACTTTCACACTAAGCTGCATCCCAAATCTTTTTTATTTTGAATTTCAAGGCAAGGTCTCTTGAAGTCTCTGAATTTTCAGGGTAGCCTTGAATTTCCGATCCTCCTGCCTCAACCTCTCAGAGTACTGGAATGACAGATGTGTACCACCACACCAAACTCAATTTCTTTTTTCTTACAAAGTGTTTTGCTTCAGTTGCTTTGGAGTTACTTTGTAGTTTATTTTCTCCACCCGCAAAGAGCTCCTAAGGCATTGCCAGCCTGCACAGTTACTAATGATGTTACTGCTTCTTGTTCAGGTTTGTACCCTGCTTATCATGTTCTGATTGTTTAAGTTTGCTCTAAACCTTGAAAAAAGTATGGTCCTCCATTCTTACCTCTCTTTATAAATGAGATTCCAATTAATTTTTTTAAAGAAATCAGTAATATATAAATTACGTACTATCATCCAGGATGTAGCTGTTCAAGCTACAAAGTTAAAGGGTACATAGTAAATATTCAAACAGACTACAAATAGTTCTGCTCAAAGATCCAACAAAGATTCAGCAATATGCTCATCTATTTTACACACTCCAACTTACATGCAGTTATATCCCTTAGAGCACTTTCTTTTCCTCTCTTTTTTACAATAGCAATTAAACATTTTGGTTTTGTTACACTTGTAGTTCTTATTTACTTTTTACACTAGAGACACAATATGATATTTATAAATATGATTCTTATTTATTTCACTAATGAGGATAGTCTCAAGTTGTCTCCATTTACCTATGAAGGCCTCAAGATCATCCTTTTTTTATAGCGGAGTAATATTCCATTGTGTAAAAAACCCCACATCTTTTTCATCCACTCTGCAGTTTCTGGGCATCTTGGTCGTTTCCAGGATTTAGCTATCACAAATTGTGCAGCTATGAACATGGGTGCACATATATCACTGTGATATGAACTTTTCAATTCTTTGGGGAAAATACCCAGGAGGAGGATAGCTGGATTGAATGGAACTTCCAATCCTATTCTTCTGATATTTCTCCATATGTGTTTCCATAATGGTTACACAAGTCTACATTCCCACCAACAGTGGAGCAGTGTTCCTTTTTCTCTGCAGCCTCACCAACATTTGTTATCATTTGATTTCTTGATGGCAGCTATTCTTTCCAGAGTAAGGTGGAATCTCAATGCTGTTTTAATTTGCATTTCTCGAATGACCAGCGATGGCGACCATTTCTTCATGTATTTACTTGCCACTTGTATAACTTCATCTGAGAAATGTGTGTTCATCTCAGATGCCCATTTTTGGAGAGGGTCTTTGAATTTGGGGGGTTTGATGTTTTTCAATTCTTTATATATTCTGGACACAAGTCCTTTGTCTGAGGGGTTGCTGGTTAAAACTCTTTCCCACTCTGTTCATTTTCTTTTCACTCTGTTGGTGATTTCCTTTGAAGTGCAGAAACTTTTCAATAATGTGAGATCCCATTTGTTGATTCTTTGAAGGGTTTCCTGTGCAGTTTGCGTTTGGTTCATGAATTCTCTGCCTACCCCTATGTCTCCAAGACTTCTACCTACCTTGTCTTCCAGTAGATTTAGTGTTTCTGTTTTAATATTGAGGTCTTTGATCCATTTAGACTTTAGTTTTGTGCATGGTGATATGCATGGATCTAGTTTCAGTCTTTGGCATGTAGAGAGCCAATTTTTTCAACACCATTTATTAAAGAGACTATCCTTCTTCCAGTGGACATATTTAGCCCCTTTGTCAAATATCAGGTGGCTGAGTGTCTTTGTAGTTGTGCTTGCATCTTCTAATCTGTTCCATTGATCCTCAGTTCTATTTCTTTGCCAGTACCAAGCTGATTTTATCACTGTGGCTTTATAGTACTGTTTCAAGTTAGGAATTGAGATGCCTCTTGCCTTGCTTTTGTTGCCTAGAATTGCCTTTGCTATTCTAGGTTTCTTCTGTTTCCAAATGAATTTTAGGAGTGCTTTCTCTAGATCTGTGAGCTATGTCAATGGTATTTTGATTGGGATTGCATTAAATCTGTATAACAGTTTTGGGAGTATGGCCATTTTCACAATGTTGGTTCTTCCTAACCAAGAGCAAGGACTGTCCTTCCATTTTCTAATATCCTCTTCAATCTCCTTTTTCAGCATAGTATATTTTTCAGCATATAGGTCCTTTACATTTTTAGTTAGGTTGATTCCTAAGTATTTCATTTTTTTACATGTTACTGTAAAGGGCGATATTTCCATACTTTCTATCTCAGTGAGATTTTTGTTTGTGTACAGGAATGATATTGATTTTTGAGCATTGACTTTGTATCCAGCTACACTACTGAACTTGTTTATTACCTCTAGCAGTCTTTCAATGGAGTTTTTTGGTTCTTCTATATAGAGTATCATGTCATCTGCAAATAGTGATAATTTAACTTCTTCCTTTCCTATCTTTACTCCTTTTATTTCTCTCTTGTCTGATTGCCCTGGCTAGTGTTTCCAGAACTCTGTTGAAAAGGAGTTGTGAGAGTGGACATCCTTGTCTTGTTCCTGATTTCAAAGTGAAAGCTTTCAGTTTTTGTCCATTTAGTATAATGTTGACTGTTGGTTTGTCATAGATGGCCTTTATAAGGTTGAGGTAGACGCCTTGTATTCTGAGTTTCTGAAGGGTTTTTATCATGAACATGTGTTGGACTTTGTCGAAAGCTTTTTCTGCATCTATTGAGATGACCATGTGGTATTTGTTTTTGTCTATGTTGATGTGGTGTATTATATTTATTGATTTGCATATGTTAAACCATTCCTGCATTCCTGGAATGAACCCCACTTGGTCATGATGTATAATCTTCTTGATGATTTGCTGCATTCTATTTGCCAGTATTTTGCTGAGAATCTTTGCATCAATGTTCATTAGTGAGATTGGCCTATAGTTTTCTTTTTTGGTTGGATCTTTCTCTGGTTTTTGTATCAGAGTAATACTTGCCTCCAGGAATGATTTAGCTAGCAGTGCTTTTTTCTTAGTTTCATTGAAGAGTTTAAGGAGAACTGGCATCAAATCTTCTCTAAATTTCTTGTAGAATTCAGCTGTGAATCCACCTGGACCTGGGCTTTTCTTTGTTTTGGTAAGTTTTGAATTATGTTTTCAATTTCAATAGCTGATATTGGGTTGTTCAAAATTGCTATATCTTCTTGGTTGAGCTTTGGCAGTTCATATGCTTCTAGAAATTTGTCCATTTCCTCTGTGTTTTCCACTCTATATGAGTAGAGATTTTCAAAGTAGGTATTCATGATCTTTTGAATTTCCATGGGATCTGTAGTAATTTCTCCCTTTTCAGTTCTTATTGCATGAATTTGTGTTTTTTCTTTCCTTCTCTTGATAAGGTTAGCTATGGGTTTGTCAATTTTGTTTATTATCTCAAAAAACTAGCTTTTTGATTCTTTAATTCTTTGTATTGTTTTTTTAGTTTCAATTGCATTGATTTCTGCTCTAATCTTTATAATTTCCTCTCTTCTATGAGCTTTGGGTTTAGCTTGCTCTTCTTTTTCTAGAAGCTTGACATGGAGCATTAGGTTGTTTATTTGTGCTCATTCTGTTTTCTTGATATGACAGTTTATTGCTATATATTTGCCTCTTAAGACTGCTTTCATGGTATCCAACAGATTACAGTACATTGTTTCTATATTTTCATTGAATTGTAGGTATTGTTTTATTTCTTCTTTAATTTCATTTGTAGCCCATTGGTTGTTCAAAAGGCTGTTATTTAATTTACATGTATTTGTGTACGTTTTACAATTTCTTTTGCCATTAATTTCCAATTTCAGTGCACTATGGTCAGATATTATGAATGGTATGATTTCAATAACTTTGCATTTACTTAAGAATGTTTTATGGGATAATATATGGTCTGTTTTGGAGAATGTCCTGTGCACTGCTGATAAGAATGTGTATTCTGATGTGGTTGGGTGGAACACTCTGTAAACATCTACTAATTCCAATTGCTCACAGGTATGTTTCAGTTCTGTTATTTCTTTGCTGACTTTTTGTCTAGTTGATCTATCTCTTTGTGACAATGGGCTGTTAAGCTCTCCTGTTATAATTGTGTTCTTGTGTATTTGGTTTTTCATGTTCATTAGTACCTGTCTTATATAGTTGGGTGCTCCTGTATTTGGCACATATATATTCATAATTGTTAGTTCTTCCTCTTGAATTTTACCACTAGCAAGTATGTAGTGACCTTCTCTATCTCTTTTAATCATTTTAGGTTTTAAGTTCACATTGTCTGCAAATAGAATAGCTACCCCTGCTTTTTTCTGGGTTCCTGTTGCATGGAATACTATTTTCCATCCTTTGACTTTTAATCTATGTGTTTTCTTTTGGGTCAGATGTGTTTCTTGTATACAACATATTGTGGGGTCCTGTTTCTTGATCCATTCTGCCAATCTATTTGTTTTTATAGGTGCATTGAGGCCATTTATATTTATGGATAGCACTGATATGTACTGGCTCGACTTTGCCATGTTATGTTCCAGTTGTTTCTTTCTGCTTTTCCTCTTATTTAATTGCTTATCCTACCTGGATGTTTCTTTCTGTTGTTGTTTTGGGGACTATGGTCATTTTTTTTCTCTGTCTTGTTTGTCCTTCAGTACTCTTTCTAGGGTTGGCTTGGTTTATGTGAATTTCTTCAGTTGTTCTTTTCTGTGGAAGTATCTTGTTAATCCATTAGATTTGAATGAAAGTTTTGCTGGGTACATCAGTCTGGGTTGAAGTTTGTTTTCTTTCAGGGCTTGAAATACCTCACTCCAAGATTTTCTTGACTTGAGGGTTTGTGCTGAAAAGTCTGCCATGATTCTAATGGGCATTCCCTGATAGGTGAGTTGTGTCTTTTCTCTAACAGCTTTTAATATTCTGTTTTTATGCTGTATGTCTGAGATCTTAATTATTATCTGTCTGGGTGTGGATTTATATTGATTGTGACTGTTTGGTGTTCTGTATGCCTCACTTATCTGCATATCAGATTCTTTCCCCATGTTTGGGAAATTTTCTAGTATTATTTCTGTAAAAACTTGATGTATGTCATTTGCCTGGACTCCTGTATCTTTGCTAATGCTCATTATTCTTACATTGTTGCTCTTGGCATCATGATGAAGCTTCTGGATTGTCATTTCATGCTGCTTTGTTATTTTTAAAAGTTCTGTCCTTTCCTGATCACTAACTGTGATCCTGTCCTCAAGGTCCGAAATCCTATCTTCAGCTTCCTTTAGGTGGTTTTGCATGCTTTCAGTAGAATTTTTTGTTTCATGGATGTCTCTTTGAGTTTGTTTCATGAATTCTGCTTGTTTTCTATATTGTTCATTCAAAGTTTCAATCAGTTTCCCATGCTCATGTACTTTTTTCTCTAGTTCTTCTCTAGCTGCATTCAACAACTCCTTTACTAAAGTTGTTATTTCTATCTTTACATGGGAGAGTACTTCTAATTTGATTTCCTCTATAGCCTGATGCAGTTGTTTTTTTATTTCACTGGCTATCTTTTGAGAGATTCCCGGTGTGTTACTTTTGGTGTCCTCTATTTCAATGTCTTCTATACTTGGTTCTGGTGAACTATATGTTTGAGACTGCATTTTGCTTTTTTGTTTTGTCATTTTCACTCTGCCTAGTGTTTTTTATGTATAGGAGGGGATCTCACACACTCTTTTCAGACTCACCAAAGTCTTAGAGTTTGTTGGAGGGGGTTTTACTATTGGCCCTATTTATCCCTTGTACACCTCTATTTTAGGGGTATACTCACCACACTGACACAGTCAATCCGGTGTAGTCCAAAGTTCACCACTTGGGAGCAAAGTTCCAAATTTTCTCACACTAACTGGATATGGCTGAGATCTTCTGATGCTCCAGGTGGGAGGGCGGGCCCATCTGTAACACTGCGGGGCAGTTTTCAGTCTTGGGCGGGCCTCCTTGATGTTCGTGGTGGCAGGGCAGGCCCATAGGGGAGGTTCAGGGTAGCCTACCCCAGAGGCAGGCTTGTGCTGAGTTCCAGGTGGCAGGGCAGGCCCTTGGTGGAGTCTCCGGGCAGCCCACCCCTGATGCAGGCTTCTGCTAAGTTCCTGGTGGCAGGGCGGGCCCACGGTGGAGGTTCTGGGCAGCTTACACCTGATGCAGGCTTCTGCTGAGTTCCTGCTGACAAGGCAGGCCCACGGTGGAGGTTCTGGGCAGCCTATGCCTGATGCAGGCTTCTGCTAAGTTCCCGGTGGCAGGGCAGGCCCGTGGTGGAGGTTCCAGGCAGCCTACGCCTGCTGCAGCTTCCACTGAGTTCCCGGTGTCAGCGCAGGCCCACAGTAGAGGTTCCGGACAGCCTACACCTGATGCAGGCTTCCGCTAAGTTCCATGTGGCAGGGCGGGCCCACGGTGAAAGTTCTGGGCAGCCTACCCCTCAAGATTCCAATTAAAATAGGATTTCTGAAATTTGAAAATTTTTATTTCAGTTACAAATATTCCAGAGTTGAAATTAAGACTTAGATTAGGCAATTTACATAGAAAATTTTACATTGAAATTTTTACATTGAAAAAGTTTCCTGAAGTTTTGAAACTTAAAAAAATTTGTTAGTTTTGAAGAGTATATTAGACTGTGCCTAAAAAGAATGAGAAAAGTGTCTTGCTGAGTAACACAAATTGAATGACCCTTCCTAGACTTATCTATTTGTAGGTAGAGATAAAATATTGCTTATTTCTTCTAAAATCTAATTTTAACCAAAGTCTTTCAGAAAATGCTTCTTAGTACTTTGGGGAGGGATATATTATTATTCAGTTTGCTCAGAAATGTCTATGGCTACACATGTTAAGCAAGGATGCCCTTTCTTGATGTTTTTTTGTTAGTCTAGAAAAAATGTGAAATGAGTACCTAGACTCTTTGGTCTTTGATACTAGTGTCCTGACCATGTGCTTATATCAAGTCAAACAAAGCATTCTTCCATCAGTGCGCTCTTCGGATGCACTGGTTTGGTTCAGGGAGGTCAGAACACACCTGTGCACTGGTGAGATTTCCCATAAGAGAAGTTTATGTTTCCATTGCCGAATACCAGGTCGAACTGTGAAGTGAGCTGGGAGTAGGAAACTCTAATTCTAATTAGGAGTCCAAAACAGAGTTGTGAGACCAAGGCTGTGGAGTTGAGAAATACTATGCAAGACTTTTTAATGTGGCTTTGAGTTGAACCATCATGGAGAGCACATGAGAACAGCTACTTCTTATAGCTCAGATGGCTCAGATGTCTCATGTCAGGCTTTCGTTGTTCCCAGGGCTGCTGAAGACAGACATGTGGAGGACCATTTCTGAGAAAGCCAAGCGTTCACCTGTATTTGGTATTTCGTCTCCTTTTTTATTTTATAGAAAAAATGTAAAACAAAATTTCATAACAAAATAATAGAATAACAGTGTTAAAACATGACATGTTTTTATCTTTAAAGTAGTTGCTCAGTGTGCAAAATACAGGCATAAAAAATTCTCTAGTCAATATTAGCATGAACCTTCCCTCTCAATGAACTCAAAGACATGAAAAGTATAGTTATCTCACATTTTTCTCCCTTTTCCCTTCCTTCCTTTCCACTTTCCCCAATACTAGTTCTTTTTTTCTTATAAAACAATTTGTTCCCATTTCACAATATATGCTGTAGAACTTAGATCTTACTTACTCTTTAATTTCTCACACCAAGGTGACAATACAATTTTATACGTATGAGTCTGATTTATTTCACTTATGAGTATGATCTCAAGTTGCATTCATTTGCTTATAAAAGTCTCAAGTTTATCCTTATTTAAAGTTGAGTAGTACTCCACTGTATAAAAAATCACATTTTAAAAAATCTGTTCTTTGGTTGATGGACATTTGGGTTGTTTCCAAGCTTTTTCTATTACAAATTGTGCCTCTATAAACATGTATACATGTATACTGTTGTGATATGGTGTTTTTAACTCTCCTGCAAAGATACACAGAAGGGGAATAGCTGGGTGAAATTGGACTTCTATCCTATTTTTCTGAGAAAGTGCCACACTGCTTTCCATAGTGGTTGTACAGTCTATGCTCCCATCAACAGTGAAGTATTTTCTCCCCCCACCCACAGAACTCTTCCAGCATTTGTAATTGGTTGATTTCTTCATACTGGCCACTCTTTCTGGAGTGAGATGGAGTCTCAGTGTTGTTTCAATTTGCATCTCCCAAATGACCAATTATATTCAATGTTTTTCCATAGGTATTTTGTCTGTTTAAACTATCTTTACTGTCTCTGGTAGTAAGCACAGTCAGGGCCAATGCAAAATTCCAACAATCAGATTTCAAGCTGCAGCCAACATTGCAAGTAGAACACACTGCCTTATTTGTTCTCATATCACTTCTTCACTTTTTCTTATTTTTTTTCCATTTTTTGCTGCTTCTTTCTCCTTTTCTCCTTCCATTGTTTCCTTTTCTTTCCCTTTCTTTGTGTCCCTATTTGCTTTCTTCTGTGTCAGTCTTTGTATTCCAAGGAGATAAGTTTTGGTTGTGAGAAATTGCTTCTGGAGAAAACTGTGTAGGATGCAATGAGAAGGGGTAGAAGCAGATGGTAGAGAGAGCTTTAGATGTGGTTGTAAGAGCAGCAACTTATAGTTGCAAGGAAGGAGATGAGGATGTGTAAACCACTCATAGAACCGAGCAGCATGTGTCAAAATCATGGAGACCAAGGAACATGTAAAGAACACAAGACCCAGGATGACTCTGGCTCCTGAGTACTATACCCTGAATCAATAAGAAAAGTACTATTTTCACTTCTTCATTTATATTTGGCAGGAAGCCAACCAAATCTTTTGCCAGAGGTTTAAATCTGGTACCAGTTTAGTGAGGTTTTGGTGAGACATCTGTCCCAGTGTTTTAATTGCATGAGGGAGAATTCAACCCAGAAATTCTGGGTACAAAAGACTCCTCCTTTCCCTTATCCTCAGCGCTGCTGTCTCTCACCAGCTTGCTCTTGCCCCATAGAGCATGCTTCTTTTACACCATTCATGCATATACATCTCTGCTACCTTTTCCTTGTGTCTCACACAGTTATTTGTTTAGTACACCGAGAACCTGGAAGACAGTTACCCTAGTACCCACCATCTGGTTATATTTCTTGGCAAGTTAGCTAGGAGGTAAGATCCCTTTTTGGAGAAAGTTCTTATATTTTCCCTCTGTTCTCTTTCCCATTGTTTTGCATCTTTGATCACTCCTTGTAGGACTGGGTCAGAGATTTAAGAGTGGCTAGAGCATTTGCCTCTTTGAAAATTAATGTCTCTTGCCTCCATGATTTTCTTCTGACCAATACTTAATATGGCATTCTGATTTTTTTAAAGAAAATTTGTGAGTAACCTAGTCTCCTATGTAAGTAGCCCCCTATGCCAGTCTGCCTCACTGTGTGCTCACCTAGATCAAAACTCTGTTGAGCTTTTTCCCCTCATGGCACAGGCCTGATGTCCCCACTTGCTTACTTACTAGTTGGGTATAGCAGAAAGGCTGGCTCTGTGTAGGAACAATGTCACTGATGCAGGACACTTGAAGGTTGCCATCCATCTGTCCTCACTGGAGCACGTTCTCTGAAGGGAGATGAAGGGAGCAAAACTTCATGACCACGACACTCTCTTTCTTCCTACTCCTATTTTCTCCTTCATCCTTCTGACTTCAAAGAAAGTCAAAGTCCCTTTCACCTAGATTCAACTTTACATATGTTTCTTCCTGATTCTAGACTTTGAATTTTTTTCTTTTTTTACTGTATTTTCTGTAGAAAACTTTTAATTGCAAATTCTTTCTCTGCCCCTTTGAGATATATTTTTTTAAAATTTTTATTTAAAGAGGAAAAAAAGCAAAACAGAAAAAAGGCAAGAAACAATATAGAATTTCAAAAAAATAAACAGTAAGAAATTACTAGTTGATAAATTACATATTGTCTTCTCAGATATAGTTGTTTAAGTTACAAAATTAAAGCATACAAAGTGGACATTCAAACAGTGAGGCTGCAAACAGTTCGGTTTAACACTCAAACAAAAACTTAGCAACATGGTTATCAATCCTACACACTTAAATATACATGCAGTTACATCCTTTAGAGCACTTTTTTTTCCTCCTTTTGCTTTTTAAGTCCATTATCTGTTTAGTTATATCATGCTTCAGCTTGTTCAGTACCTTACTGATCTGTGTTATTTACTTTTTATTTTTTTAAATATTTAAATTTTTTAATTTTTTAAAGTAGTAAAATACAACAGAACAAGATGGAACAAAGCCAATTGAGACAGTGTAGTGGAATTGGTACACAACTTCACAGAAGGTTACTGGGATAACAATAATAGGTACCATAGTATATCTTGTTTTCTTCACAATAGTTGTTCTTTCAATCAAGTAAAGGAAAATCAAAGGAAATACAAGAACATTATAGAACTTATCAAAACAGAATATTGAATAGACTAATACCATTAATCAGAACAAACCAAAACAGTGATAAAAATATTTGCCTTCAAAGAGATGGTAGAAAGAAATCCCCCTTATTTGCTATATTGCATATAGTCAATCTCACAAGATATGCTCAGATCTCTGGCTCCCATTTGCTAATGGAGGGAGGGGGGAAGATGGGTGTTTGAATCACAGCCACTTACCAGGGCAGCGAGCTGGTTGCTTGATTTCCCAGTGCCCAAGTTCCAACATGACGTGGATCTCAGGAGACACTGATGGTTCTCACCCTAGAGCAGCCGCGGCTTGCCAGGCCACAGCTACTTACCAGTGCCCTAAGTTCCAACATGGTGCAGATCTCAGGAGACACTGATAGTTCTTGCCCTGGGATGGCCGTGGCTTGCTGGGCCACAGCCGCTTACTGGGGAGGCTAGCTGGTTGCTTGGTTTCTGAATGCCCTAAGTTCCAGAGATATGAATTTTAGTTAGAAATTTATTTCCATTTTTTAAACTACAGGGATGTCTTTCCTCAGGACCTGGAAGACATATCTTTTAAATATGATTATCAAGGGAGGTAATGTTCCTATCTTACAGTCTAATAGAGGTGGTGGAATCCCAATATTAGAGGTTAGTTTGCTTCAAATTGTCAAACTGTCTGGGTCATGAAGACAAAGTTTACTTTTACTTTCATTAAAGCCATTTATAGAACAAACAGTCTATTACTTCCCCACCCTAGCTTTTAATCCAATCTAGTTTTGTTATATGAGTTCTAGCCTCTTTCCTCTACTGCAATAGTCTTGATTAAAGTCTTCCTTGCCTTTTTACTCTCTGGCACAATTTTGCTTTGCAGGATAAGAGAAGTTATATATTGTGGCTAGTTATAAAAAAAACTGATGTTTTAAATCTATATTTGGTAGAATCATGCACCGGTATATGAGAAGACTATAGAAAGGAGAGGGAATGGTTAATCTGGTTTGTGATTTCCAGTATCCTCAATCAAGCTGCTTCTCTAGCTTCGTTATCCATGTGAAAACAATTATGTGATTCTTATACAAATAATACCTTGAGGCAAAGTCTAGCCCCTATTCCTAAAGTATAGGAAATATACTTCCTATATTAAGTATAGAGCTCCTCCAGCTCTTAGAGATAGACATTCCAGATATCCTATTGTTGACTATGATCATATTAATTACTTTATGGGCATCCCCAAATTCAGCAAAAGTTTGAGACTATTTATTAACAGTTAATAAGATGATCAGCTTCTGATAGTCATTAATATTTTGACCCACTAAGTTGCTGCATCAGTGATGCATTTAATTATCTTTGATCAATTATATTGACTAATGTAAAAATCTTTTCACAAGTTTGACAAAAAATAATTTTTCATAATAATTAATATCTAAAAATGGCATATTCCCAAAGAAAATTAATGATTTGTAGCTTCTCAAAATATCTTCTATTGAATTATAGATTAATTGTCATCTAACCTTCACTAGCACAGAATGAAATAATAGGTATTAATTAGGCAGTCATGACATAATTTACAGAATGAAGTCACTGATGTTGAATGTTTCTTTAACTATGATACAGAACTCAGAATGCTATGGCCAGCTTAGTAAGTGCTGTCTTTTAAGAAAGCTGTTGTTTGTTGGTGATCCATCAGGATTTTTTTCCAAGTAATTTTCATGGAACCTATCATGATTTGCTTTGATTTAATTAGTACCTGCAGGATCTTCTCATTAATCAGTTTTCAAGCAATTAATTCTTTCATAAATAGAAAGTATTGACCAAATTAGCTAAAGGCCATTTCCAGAATTAGAGTGTGGTAATTAATTTCCTGGTTTCTATGTTAGTAAGTTGTCAGATATTGGTTGTCAGGCACTGATTACAGTCTACTCCAATGATGCAAATTAACACAGGCCTATTGGCCTTCCTGATAGGGAAAGCAAAGTGGGCTTTAAAATGGAGAAGGCTGGAGACAAAATTAGAGCCAACTACATTTCCAGGGCAGCACCAGAACTTCAGTTTAGGCTCTTTTTGACTGAATGAATTCAACCAAGTATAGTTACACTTCTGAATTAATTGCACCAGCTATAATGTTAAAGAAAATGATATTATGTGAGTTATAAGATGTGAACTGGCTTTAAAATTGTATCTCCTAGCATAGTCATTTTTGTATTTTTCCTTATCTTTTTAGGTATCCCCCCCTTTTTTTGCTAAATCAAAGTATACATTGTTTCTTTAGTATGTTAAACATGTTTTATAATTTGTGGTTCTAGTTAATACATTCCAATGTATGAAATTATTTCAAGGATAGAGTAAATAAACTATAGAACTAGTAGAGCAAACACTAATGTGTATTCTATCCAGTCTTAATACATGTCAATATTTTTATGATTTTTCTTGTAACCTCTTTATTTAAAAAAAATTATGGATGCTGCTACATATTAACCTCCAGTTTTTCTGTACCTCTTTTCCTTTCTTTAGAAATTTCATAATCTGAATTTGATGCTTATTTTCTATGAATATTTAACCACTTTTCCATGTGTATAATTATATACTAATTACACATAAGTGCAAATATAATTTATATTTACATATGTTTAATTTTTCACATGTTTGACATTAATGGATATTTCTAAATTGTACCCATATGTTGTGTATACTTTTAAAAGTCTGCTAGGTAGCATATGATTAATAAATGTATATGTTTATGCATATACATATATACCCATAAAGCTAAAATATATTACTATGTAAGGTATCCTAATCTATTTTGCATTTTCATAATAAATTTGAATATCTTCAAATACTTTTGTACTTCTGTTGAGTTTACTATTCACATCTCTTAGCCCATTATGTTCTATAGAATTTTGTTTTTTGTTTACTTATAAGTGTTTTATATGTTCTAGATGTTCAGTTTTGATGATTGTGTATAATAAAAATCGATTTCCCAGTTTTCACCTCATAGTTTTTTTATTGCTTATTCATTTAAAAAGATTTTAATTTTAATGTAGTTAGATTTGTCAACCATTCATCTGATTGTTTAACAATTTAATCTCTACTGTAGTATGCATCCTTCATAATTGTTTAAAGTTTTGTTTTTTCTGTGTAGGTCTTTCATTTTTCTGGTATTAGTTTGTGTACGGGGTGATCAACACATCCACTTTTGCCATTTTATCATTTTCCCACTGGATAGTCAGTTGTTCTAGAACCTTGTTGGAACTGTGAATTCCATTTTCATTAGTAACAATGTACCTGTGTCAACCACCCAGTTTCAATAATAGTGGTGCATTTTGTCTGTTTGTTCTGTGTCAGTTGCTATTTTTAACTATCTCTGGAAGCAATGCCATGCTGGTTTAATTATTGTAAATTTAAAACATGTTTTGATAGTCAGAGAATGCATAGTTTTCTTTACAACTGACTGATTTCTAGCACTTTACAGCAGCAATTTGGGACTTCTTATGAAATTCTGTTCATAACTGAAATAATATTTGTTATTCCACTAAACTCAATTTGATGTTGAGGATCAATAGCCATTCTGACAATATTAAGTCTTCTGATTCATCAATCAATGTACTGCATCTTTTCATTTGTCTAAATACTTTGTATTTACTTGGAGTATTCCTATTTAATTCACTATATTTTTACTGTGTTATTAATCAGATCTTTATTTTTATTGCTCACTAATAATATATTTAAAGTTACAATTGCTAGTTTTTATTGATCAGATTTTTGCTATCATTAATAGTATACTTAAAGCTACAATCACTAATCAGTTATTACAGGAGTATGAGAATACTAGTACTTTTGCATGGTGACATTGTACTTAGCCATCTTCAACTTCCATGTTAGTTCTAAGAAGTTGGCCTTAGTGATATTTGTTTCTTACATAAGCATTTTCATAGCTGCAACTGATAAAGACAGCTTGCTTGCCTACTTTCTTGCTGTGGCTTACTTACAAGGAAGATACTACATCTATTTGCTACTAGCAGAAGGGTTTGGGAAATTGTGAGGATAGGTAAGTGCTAGGTTTTTTTGTACCAAAGGCCACAGATACTAATGTTTTCCTCTTACTTCATCTATAATATTATTAATCATTTTTCCTATCATTTTATGTTATGAATTTTATCTCAAACATTGTTTTACATAATTTTCTTAGAGGGATTATTTTAGATTCATCATGAGACTGAGCAGTAGTATGGCCAGGAGCCCTGTGTTTCTGCGTGGGTTGTGGGTGTCACACCAACTGTGTTTGCTGGGGGCTGGGGACGGGATTTCAGGGTCACATTCCTTAGTGTGTCCCAGTAATTTCTGTGTACCTAGGAAAAGGGAAAGCTTGAGAGTTATCTTATTAACTTGACCAAATATCTTCTTTTGTTTTTGTATTAGGATTTGAGAGTTTTTTTATTAGAAACACATTTTTCTGGATTTAATTTCTTCCTGAAGATCTTTCCAGAAAAGCTAAACTCTCATAGGTTACATTTCATTATTTGAATTTTCTGTGCTCATTTGCAAAGGTTACTTCTCACCCGTTCCCTGTTACCTTTTGAGTCTGCTGTATAAATTTTGACAAGTTACGATTGTTCCTACATCTGTTTATTCGGTATTTACTTAATTAGAGGGTTTTGTAGTATTCCTGGGAAACTTTAATGAAAGTAAAGCTTTTGGATACTGCATAACCTACTGCAAATATAAATGTTACTTTCATTAACAAGTCATTATTATCATTGATCCAAAATCCTTAGGGGAAAAATAATTACTGGTTCTATAATTGCCCTCTCATTTATACCTATTCAAATTTACTGTCAAATCATTTTTTATATAAAAATTAAATAGCATATGCACAATTCAAAGGTACATGTATATGCATACCATCTACATTTAAAGGTTATGGATAGAATATTTATATGAAATAATGGATTTACAGCTATATGTATATTTTTTTAGTCTGAATCAGGCAAGCCTTCTTGAGAAGAGCAGTTAGTAAGGCTGAGTACATGATTTTTTGAAAAATGTTTGAAGGAACGATAGTGCTGCCCAGTTAGCCCAATACATAAGAACCTAAGTCTTGAGGAGAAAGGAGTGAGCATAGACATGAGCCTGATGCTTTGCCACAATTTCTCTTGAAAATTTTTGTCTACTTTTAAGTGTTCAGTCCAAGAGAATGAGAGAGAAGCAACTAAAGGTCTAAGCTACTAACAATGTTTCCAACATCTGTAAGGGGATCAATTTGAAGCTGAGATGTAACAAGGCAGCCAGGACTTGCACAGGGCAAGAAATTCTAGACAGGAAGAGCATGAACAGAACTGAGCTCCACATGTGGCACTACTTTTCCCAGTGAATTTCTGACTTTAAGTAAAACAAGACAAAAGCCAAGAACCTAAGCAGAGTCAAGCCTGAGCAGCTGAAAAACTGGGTAATGTTTCTGAAGTCTCACAAAAGTTAGATAAAATTTACAGGTAAATAGCCATTAAAGAAAATAGAAACGTAAGCATCCAACGTTTGCACTTGATATTCTAAGTAGCTAAGCTGAACAATTAAGAATGAACCAAAAATAAATTATGCCTCACAGAGACTGAAGCCCAGTTTTGAAATCATTTTGATTTGAAATGATCTACTGTCTTTTTAAAGTCTATCTGTAAGTAATGGTAAATCATCTTTTAAGGAAAATATTATCACCTGAATTCTCTATAATCTTTATATGCCATGCTTAGCACACTGTAAAGTACATGCCAGGAAATGGGATCAAGAAAACAAAATAGACATTAGGAATTGACTCATACATCTATGTATTCAAAGCTATGTATAAAAATAAACCTACGACATGGCAGTTTTAGAACCATAATAACAATATTTCAGAAATTTTACCACATTGAAAGAGCTGAATGGGGTGTTAGTCAACTACAAAATATGTCAGAAGAAAATAAACTGAAGCATTAAATAGGAAAAGGAATAAATTTCAAGAAAATTTAATAGGAGACAAATAGAACATGTTGAAAATGTTACAGGCATATCTGAAGAGCATAGAAGAAAGAGTGAAATTAATGATAAAATCAATCTTTCAGATGATGAAGAATTTTTGCTAATAAAGAAAGATCTCAGTTCATAAAATCAAGATATGCTTCAACTTGAAAGCATGATAAATACACTGAAAATCATGCCTAAGTATTTTAAAAATAATTTATTGGTTTGCATTTTATCATCTATTTGTCCAAAGGAAAGGCATGTTAAAAGGTCTTACCATCCTAAAATGCCTTTGTTTGCTACATGGTTTATTTGAAATAGAATTTATTAAAATTGAAAGCAATTTTAGTAGTTGTACAATTAAATCTTTCACTATATCAGTGTTGACACTGAAGTCATGAAAACTTGAGTGATTTATTTAGAAGTGCTTCATGAAGAGTAATACTTTTTAGGTAGCAAAATTAAAAAAGACAACATGATATATTATGAATACTTAAAACTTAAATTCAAATTTTAATTGTAACCCACACCACTGTTTTGTTTTTACCAAAATCTTCATTCTTCAGTGCCTTAATGGTATTACTCTGATTTGTGTGTTTGTGTGTAACTGCTGCAAGATAATTCTTCATGAATATTTTCACATTTATGCACGATCTGAGCCTTCTGAGCACTCAAGCACTTACTGAAAAGGTTTGTTAAAGGATGACTGAACAGCTAATATGGCTTGAGAGCTAGAAGAAGTTCATTATTTAATTGAAACTTAGAGCCGGAGCTCCCCCGTGACAATCACTGACATTCCAGCTTAAGAAACCTAGGGATTTAATCCATCTGTCCTCTTCCTAGACGATATTTGTTTACATTCCAGAGTAGAAGTCCTTTTCCCTCTGAAGAAAAGGGCTGGCTCTTCTACCAGAATTCCATGCATAAACCCTAAGTCTGAACATCTTGGTGTCTCTGAGATGTAGGTGCACTATGTGTGCAGATCAATTTGGTCCTCAGTCCTGATGTCCTGCGAGGATCGGGCGTGGGGAAATGAAATAAGTCATGTGTCACAAGCCTATCTGAATCTATGATCTAGAAATCTTGTGGCTCTTGCCAGTCATTTTATATAAAATGTAGAAAAGATAAATTCATTAGCTTTCAGATAGGATAAAATTTTGACCATGCCCAGTTTTTGATTTAATGTCAATGTTCAGCTAATATACTGTTTTCCTAGCATCTGTTGCAGTTCAAAGTAGCCAAGTCACCTAATGACATAAAAGCAGAAGTTGTGTTTAGTTCCTTTGGGAGATATGCTTCCATAGAATTCTCCTATTTTTGCATATGGTTATGGTAGATTTGGATTCATTCCTTCTTTTACTACAGTGTGATTTGGTGCTGTGGCTGTGGTGTGGTGATTGAATATACCCAACATGTGCAAAGCCTGAGGTTTGGTCATCAGACCTAAAAAAACAAGCAAAACACTGAAACATGATTTTGAGGTGGTCTAAGAAAGATTTAAATGTAATAATAAGGATTATTCCTAGCCAAGAAACATACCATGAGTGAGAAAGGAAATTGCTGCATGCATTCACTCAATCAAGAAATAATATACTGCTAAGCTCTGCCTTGGGTTTTAAGTTTATAAAGATGAATAAAACTCACTCCTGTTCTCAAAGAGTTCTAGCAGGGAAGAAGAAATTAAAGGAAACAACACATTAACTAATATGTAGTAAGGGCTCTATAGTGATGTTCACATGAAGGCAATTAAGCTTTGTAGCTACGTAGATCTTCAGCTCCTTTATCTTTCTCTTGCTTCTTGGTGAGTGTTTGGCTGCACTATTCTGGGTAAAATCTAAGTCTCAGTGCCTATTTTCATAAAGCTTAATGTGGCTGGAAAACATATACAAGACTATTCTTAGGAATCTACAGTTTATTCATTTTGTTATTATTTTGGATGGGTACTTTACTTCTCTCATCTCTGATTTATAACCTCTCTTTTACAATTTAACTTCTCTGCTGCTTTCCAATAACTTCACTACTTGATTGGTCAAGAGATGAACTTTTTTTATTATTCCACTGACAAAATAAAGACAGCTGACAAAGAACTTCCATAGATCCCCACATCTAATACCTGCAAATATCCACATTTACCGCACCTTCTCTGTTACTGTTAGTTATTTTCACTTTTTCATATTTATGGATAACTCCTTCAATGTTTCTGTCCTCTCTTGAAAATTGAAAACATTGCCCAATAAATTTTTGTCCCCCTCTTCTGAATCATCATTTTTCTTTTTCTCTATTTGATCATTCTCATAAGGAAATAAATTCTGAGACGTGTTATTCAAGCCATGAACCAAGCCTGAAGAGATCACATGATCAATAAGCACAAGGAAGACCCCAAATAATAGAGATTAATCAATAAAGGAAATTATGAGGGTAAAGTAGATATCTCAGAAAATTTCCATGGTACAAATTTTGGCCCAGGACTAATTTGATACCTTGACAATTTATCTTAATTTGCATACCATTCTGAGATAGAAAGTGAGAAAGAACACTTTTGACTTAATTTCAATAATTTTCTCATCAGCAGAATGGAGATCTAAAATATAATAGTTATTATAAGGAAGGCACTTTAAGAACAGCACTCCCTAATTCATAATTTCAGATGCTGTATGTATTGTAAATATTATTTTCAAAATTTATCTAACTTTTATAATATTTGGGAGTTTGACAAGAATTACATAAACTTAAAATTGTATTGTGAAAATGATACTAACCACTAATAAAAAATAAGACTTCTTATTTAAAGTTTATTAAAGTACTTTTACATAAAGATTCATACAGTATATAAGTAATGAATAGAAAATATGGTCAAGGTTTAAATTACGGTAGAATAAAAGGAAATTAACCACTAAAATCCCTCAAACACTCCTTTGCTTCAAATACACTTGGTTTATTATTTTTGCCATGTTCTGAAACAGTTATAGAACTTTCTATTTTTGTAAATATCTTTATGAAGTGTGACAAGAAATACCATGACTGCTGCTACTGAGTACTGTCCAAGGGAAAGGCAGGCTCACATAAAAAACTTACAGAGTATCCTAATCCATCTTGTTCACTAGTTCTGGCACCATGTGATTTCTGTTTATTCATCAAAATCAAAATGATCATAAAAGGTAAAAGCTTTGGATTAATTCAGAACTTCGGGGCAGCTATGACAGCACAACTGAAAGTGTTAATGGAAGAAGAATTGCAGAACTACTTCAGAAAGTGGCAAGAACAATGATGTAAGTGTGCTTGGGACAAGAGGTAGTGTTTCAAGGAGATAAAAGGCAATGCTTCTTTTAGTGTAATCATTTTTTAAAAAATTTAAACACATGGTATTTTTCCACACACCTCATAGTAGCCTATGGGAAGACACTCTAATCAGTGGAAGTAATGAGGCTCAGCAAGTACTTGGGAAATCAGAATTTTATTGTAATAGATTGAAGATGCAGTACAGATTGGATTTGTTTATCCTCATTTTAATGGAAACTGGGTATGTATCCCAAAGGAGAAATTGCTTACTAAAAGAAGTTCCATATTCTAAATTTCTAAGTGTCGTGTTCTTACTCAATCTTAATTACTTTTTTCTTTTCACTTTTCTCCCTTGCTTGATATAATCTTGGATAGAATGCAAAGATGTTGTTTACCTGTGCAAATACAGCCTTAAGTGTTCGAGACCAATGATTATGTCTCTCCATTCCCTGGTGTATGGGCCTACCAGAAACAAGCCTAATTTTATGCTTTCCTCTACTACTTAACTAGTTTTCACAGCTTGATGTGCCATCGGTTTGTAGATTCTTCTAAATTTACTAAATGAATTTGACCATAACTTGGCATTGATGAGATCCCTTTGCTTTCCTTTCTGGAAACATGATTACTGAAGCAAATAAAGTATTATCTTGTTTGCTTCTAAAAAGAGATAGGAAATAAGTGGAAAGTACATTGAGTATTTTACTTCAAAAATATGCTTTCTCGGGCAAATCATTGTGCTGTCTGCTAATGAATTCAAGAGTCTACTGACATTGATGTTCTTTATGCATCATTTAATTGTTTCATGTTTAATTGCATTACATCAAACACAACATCTGTGGAAATGAAGATATGTGTGTATCTCTGAAATGTAGAATAGACTCAAAGAACATTTTTCTCCATTAGGGAAAAAAAATTCCATGAAATATTCTAACCAACTTGAATTTTTAAAGACAGAGGAAATCATGCTAAAACAAAACCTAGAAAATTAATAAAAGGCAGAATTTAAGCACCAAGAAAAATCTTAAGTGACAGCATAAGCCACTCATTTTCTGTTTTAGAATAAGAAGAATGGTTTTAAATTTTATCTTTATTTTGGTATTATGAATTAGATATACTATTAATAAGATACCACAAATATTCTTAGATAATAAAACTAACAACTTATTGATATTTGTTCTTGGAGGTTACAGTGGTTTAATTTCTTCCTGAAATTACTAGTTAATTTTTAGATGCTTACATATAGCAATATGAAAGTGAATATGTGCATTTTATCTAATTGAAATACTGTTTAAAATATTCAGAAAATAAATATTGCGTATAGAACAGAGAAATATGTGGTTGATGAACAAATAAATTTACAGATTGTTAGAGATACTGAAATGGATTATGCAAAATTGCATTTAGACAATGATATTGAATTTGAATGTGAGAGAATAAATTCTGAAAGTCAAATTTTCATTGGTAATACTTTAACAAGGACAAGAGTTATGATTAAAATGTTAGTACTTGTGTGGCCCTTGACAGTGTGGTCTCATATGAACACATTTCTTTTAGTGACCCCTAAAACTGATAATTTTGTTTATAATATCTAATTTTCTATAAAATCAAGAAACTGAATTATTTTGAAATTTTTTCTGTTAGTGCATATAACACCAAATTTTTGCTG
The DNA here is from genome assembly GCA_004027455.1 of Hydrochoerus hydrochaeris. Classification (NCBI taxonomy): domain Eukaryota; kingdom Metazoa; phylum Chordata; class Mammalia; order Rodentia; family Hydrochaeridae; genus Hydrochoerus; species Hydrochoerus hydrochaeris. The sequence goes on from PVLA01002848.1 coordinate 85,712, forward strand.
TTAAGGGAAACTTCAAAAACATTTCTTTGCTTAAACAAATAATTAAATAAGATTGTATTACTGGCCAAACACTCTGACAGATAAGCAAAGGGCAGAATTCTTTCACAGATACATCTTGCAATCTACAGCAGAAGATAGATGTAGGATAGAATTAAAAATGTACTAGATATTCAGTGTTTCCAGATATGACATGAGGGATGATCCTAACTTGAACATTTATAAGAATGCCATGAACAAGTGATGTTTAATTGAGATTTGCTGAGTGGAAAGGACTTACCTAGGAAAGGGTGAAAGAAGTGAAAATAGAGGATTGGGCAGAAGGAAAAGCAAGACACAGATCCTGAAGTAAAAAATAACTGACATGTCCAAGAGATAGAAGAAAGCCTAGCCTGGCTGCTGCCCAGACTGAAAGAGTGAGTGGAAGGAAATAAAGAAAACAAATGTAGGTCACTGTATCCTAACAGACTGAATGGAAATCACAAAGTCAAAATATTATGTGACTCCTTCCAAATGAGAAAAGAGTGGTGTATGGCAAGAGATATTAGCATCAATCAAACCCATATTCTCTCTCTTTCTCTCTCTCTGTCTGTCTCTCTCAATCTTTCTCTTTTTTCTTGTGAAAAGGTACATATTAAATCTCTTCACCCTACACACTAAATTCTACTAAAGCTGAAGTGTTTGGAAAGCTCAGTGGAGGGAATCTTTTTTGAATGACAAGATCCTGTTGATACTAGGAGGTACGTTTCTTCACTGTATTTGCCTTTCCGTTCCACTTGTTTTTTGTCCTGAAAATACGGCAGCTGCCTTATAATATGAGACTCTTTGCCTGAATGCTAATGAGGGTGACACAAAGGATAAGTTCTGGAACCAAGGAATGGAAGATAAGAGTGTCATTACTTTGCTGTCATTGTCAGTGGCAGCCCCTAACACTGTGCAGGGTCTGTGTGGCCACTTGAAGATGTCTTGCCTGGTGTCACTAATCTGTGTCACAGAACTGGACTGTCTATCCTTATACTTATTTTGGTGTGAGATTAAGCCACCCAATTGAAATTTTCTAGTGTTTGCTACTAACTTTCAACATGAGATTTCCTTTATGTATGAGTCAAATAGCTTTGTTCAAAGTTTACATATCCCCCTCAGCAAAATTATCTTTTGGCAGATTATTCTTTCTTGTGTGTGAATATGTGATTCCTGTACTGGAATACCACTTTCTTCCCCAAGGTATGTCCTTCTGAGCAAGTCAAACATAATCTCATCAGGAAGTCCTTTCCTGTTATGGATTAAAAACTGGTGGCCAATTTAACGTTAGCTGGATTACATCATCATGGCGCTGAGCATAGATGTTCCACCTGAGGAAAGTTTCCAGCATAGAGACATGGAGAAGGAGAAGCTATCACGTTAGTGCATCACATTAGTATGTTAAGGTGTTAATGGGTTGAGGCGTTGTGGGTTCTCCTATGAGTTGCTATTTGAGCCATTAGGTTCTCCTGGAGAAGCTCTGGTCCTCACATTGAGCATTGCTTCCTGGCCCCGGAGGGGAAGACGTGTGCTGCTTGGTCTCACGAATGAACTCGTTACGCTGGCTTCCTGGCATGTACTCGACTGTGCTTGTCGCCGGAGAAGCTCGGGGCCTCCGTGTCGCTGAGGATGGCTGTGGTGCTTTTCAGGACAGCCCTGGTTTTGTTGTGAGTGTGACTTCTTGGCTCCAGCGTAGAACCCTCAACCTACCAGCACAGCTCCTTCACCCACTGGCATAGACTTTCTAGTTTCCACCGCTGACCTTTGGGCCTTCCCAGCATGTGTCAGTAAAAGAGACTGGCGTGAGTCCTTCTTGTGGGCTTTAGACCTCCAGCTGGACTCGTGGGAGGCATTGTCGTGAGTTCTGGGTCTTCATCTGGACTCATGTGGGACATTGCTGTGGGATTCAGGCCCTTGGCTAAATATTCTGTCTTTAGTGATGTGGATAGATTTCCTGCATTTTCTTGTGTTAACTGTGGGTGACCATCATAAAAATAGTATTATAAATTCCAAGTCCTGACTCTAATTGTTCTCTGCACAACCTTGACTACAACACCTGTTCTCTTCAGGAGAAATTACTATTTCCAAGGCTTCTGAGGCACCCTCTGAATTGGTTGCTTATCCTGCCTTCTTATGGCTCTTCGTCTATATCTCCTTCTTCACTCTCCAGCTCCTGAACTCCCCAGGAGCCCTGTTCTTACTCAATTTTCCATTTCCAGGGCTTGGAATTTTGCAGTTAGCCTAGTTTACTAATATTAGTAAATGTTTATTTCCCACATTATATCAATTTAATTTTAATAAATTAAGTAAATTATACAGCTTATTATACTCCTGGAAATATTTTAAATGCTTTATAGACACCACAAAATTTAATGAGTTTGGTATTTATAACAACCCACTGAAGTTGGTGTTTTTTTTTTCTATTCTTCCATTATAAAAAAAACTGAGGCCCAGAGGAATAAAATAATATTTCCATAACAGTTTGAAGAGCTGTCATGACCATGAACTATGAGAGCTTCTGTAAAGGTCTCAAAGTCCATATTTGGGTGGCACAATTTTGTTAGAATAATGACTTTAGTTTCACTGTTCAAATTTAACACAAGTTCCTCTCATTTACAAATGTCATATATAGTGTTATGCTTGCAGGTTAGACTGTGCCATATATTCAGATTTCAAGTTTCTGGGATGAAATTGCCACCATTGGAAGGGAGTATTTGTGGTGTCATGTAGACAACAGATGTGTCCATCATGGATCTTACATTCTGGTCTTCATATCTTCATATAATCCTCTGCTCTCTTATGTGAGGAAAGCCTGTAACATGTTTCTAACTAATTGTGGCAAGAACTTTTAGAGTTGATTCTGTAGTTGATTACACTTATGTAATTATATGAGACAATAATGTCTGTTTGGGTGAAATCCATTTTTATTTATTTATTTATTTATTTACTTGCCTTGAAAAATCAGGGTGATATAAATCCTGTATCTCCCACAAACAATTATACCCAGCATCCATGTAAGAGAGCAAGAAGCCTTTACCCTACTTGAATTTGTAGATGAGAGCCCAGCCCTAGCCGATATTTTGATTGCTATCCCACATGGCATGTTACAGCATGGAATCCAGGGGAGGTCATGCCCAGACCTCTGACACACAAAATATGGTAACATAGTACATGTGTGCTGTTTTAAGCTAATATATTTCTTGTAATCTATTACATAATATTGGATAACTATTATAACCTGTAACTTGGTAAATAATCCCCCTAATACTAGATAGATCAAATTATTAACACATGGAATGTGGGGCATTTGTTTTGAGAACAAATAATGAACCAGGTAGGTTTTGAAGTGGACACATAAAGTGTTATGCTGTTTTATGGAGTGGCCAAATATTTGTTAAAATTGGGCTTCTTCTTGTAAGATAAAATATAGAAGAGTAATCTAATAACTTTTGTCTATGTACTATTGTGGAAACGTTGAAAATGTGAGCTGACTGCAACTAACCACATGCTTAATATAAAATAAATCTAGGGGAGCAGTAAGTCCTTTGCAATCAAAATTTAGTGGGAATAGAAATAATTCATAAACTGCAATGATGTAAATAAAACTATTTCTCAACAAATCCAAAGAATACCTGTGATGATGTAGCCTCATTTTAAAACAAACAAATAGACTAAGAGTGTGGTTGAAATAGCCTCTGCTAAGACAAGAACTCTTCAGAAAGATATTTATTATTCTTTTTGCAGGAAAAGAAAAAAAAAGAATTTTCAAAAAACCTATGGTCCCACAAAGGTCCAATGAGACCAAAGTATCCATAATTAGGTCTATGGAAAGAGAAATGTCTTGAAATCAAGTGAGTGTGGATTTTGGCACATACGATTGATCAGAGACAAATACTTAGAGAACTGTGTCTGAGACATGTGTTTGAGAGAACTGTGTTAGCAAAAGTTTTGCAAGCTGAGACCAAACATCCCAAAACAGATGAGTTACAGATCCAAATGACCTCTTTTCCCACACTTTATGTCCAAAGTGGTACAAATGAAGAGCCTTGCAGAGAGGAAAGCTAAGTGCTATGGAGCTATTCCTGGCAGCTACCCAGAGCCTAATGAAGGAAAATTGGTCATCAGAGTTGCACAAATGTATATAATCTGTCCATCCATAGTTTAGAGTAGTTTGGGAACACTCAATGCTATGTGCCCTGTAGTATTGTGTTTCTTGAATGGAAAAATCATCAGAGATTCAATCCTTGTTCCATCATGGTGTGGTAGAAGTATGAAGGCTCATAACTCTTTCATTTACATGCCTGTGGATCAACATTTTGGTCAAAAAGCCACATAAACTATAGTGGTCTCATTAGATTATAATGCTTAGTGAAATCACAGTCATTTCAGTCTATAAAGTATATTCTATGACTAGGGAGTTCTACTAACCTTTTGGATTTGCATACAAAACCTTAGGCTTTAGGATGACTGGTTTTCCAATTAGGATGCAGACCATAATATCCATGAAGTGAAATGCAATTTGCAAAGTTAATTACAATATGCAGTATCAGGTAACTTTGTTTTGATCAGCTGGAATAGTCAGTATGTGTGTGCACGCACGTGTGCGTGTGACATTTGTTGTTTCTTCATTGAGAGTTTTATTTTATGTAAGGGGCAAAAAAAAAAAAGAAAAAGCAGAAAGGTAAAAAGAATTATGAAATAAAAGTTATAAACCAAGGAATATACACATCATAGTACTTGGAGCAATTTGAAAGGGTCATCACCTTTACATTCGTTGGAACAAATAAAAAAATGTAGATCATTTTGTTCACATTTCTGTTGTTAATGTTGTTAGTACACTTCCTGAACAGAGGGGAAAAAAACTATCTCTTCTTGTCATGTTGACAGCTTTTGGTACATAAATAGATAGTTATGTAGGCAGATACCAAGGTGTGAACTTCCCCCATGCATTCTAATTGGATGCTAGACTTGAAAGAGTGGGACTGAGCCTGTAAATGTAAGAATGTCCATCAAATAAAGCCCAGATATCCACTTTAAGTCAGTAAAGTGGGCACTGCATAGTTAAAAGTGGGGCCAGTTCGTTGTCTATCAGTAGCTAACTCATATGTTCTAGAAGCAGCCCTGTAGGGAGGTGTTTTGTGATATATAGGGAAAACACACCTCTTCACAGTTCTCTTTCCTCTACAAGTACTCATGAAAATGTCTACTTTAGAAAAAGAAAACTTTGTATATCAAGTTTTCCTCAAACCAGAAATAAAGCACTTTCATTTGTTTTTTTAGCATGTTTTTATTTTTGACTTGTAAAATATTAACTGACTAGTTCTTATAGTCACTTCTCAAATATTCACTGAATGCTTGCAGTGTTACAGGCTCTGATGTCTTAGAATATTATGTTATAGATGTCTTGAAATGATTATAGATGTCTTGAAGTTTATGTTCAAAACAGCAGTAATTAGTCAAACCAGAAAAACGTGCAATAATTATAAATTGTGATGTTTTATAGAAGAAAAGGAAGGAGCCAGAATCCAAGGAAGTCATCTCTGAAAAAGCAAAATTTAAAACAAACTATAAAGGAGGAGGAGAGAAAAACTATGCATGTGCACAGAAGTGGCAGAGCATTGCAGCAGAAAGACAAGCATGTGCAAAGGACCCAAACATGGAGACAAAAGCGTGGTATATTACAGGAAGAGTAAAGAGGGAGACCTGAGAAGAAAAATAGTATCAGATAGAGTTAGCGGCATGAGATAGGGGTAGGTCAGACAAAGCACTGTAGGTGAGTAAGGACTATTATTCAATCTGCAGTCTTGGGAAAGGTTGGTCAGTGAAATGTTTATGTTTTAAGAGGTCTTTGGTCAGTGTGTGGGTAGCAGATTGAAAGCACAGAGATCTCTTAGAAGGCTGGTGCTGCTTTTAAAATGATGAGCAATGACCAGGTTCAATCAGATAAAATGGAATAAGAAACAGACCTCCCGGAGGCCAGGTATATTTGAAGTGGGGTAGATTTGATAAGACACATGGATGGATTGCTTATCAAGGGGGAGAGGGAGAGAAAGAATAACCAAAAAGAATGCCTCTTTATTTTTTAATTTACTGAAATATAAATCATGATGGGTGGCAATTAAGACCTCTAGTTGAAGATACCTGTGAAACAGCTCGGTATTGATGTTGAACACTGAGGTATTCTATATTAGGTAGATATTGCAAAGGTAAGACTGGGATGAAGACATAAATTCTATAGATGTATAATCATAGATTTAAAGCTATGGGCTTATGGAGACAGCTGTTTAAGTAGGGATCAAAAAAACATGATTAATTTCTGAGGAACTAGTAGTACTTTAAAAGTTTAACTATATGAAGATATGGAGAAGTCATGGTTAGAATAGGAGGAGAAATACATCAGACATACATGTATATATATTCCTTTAAGTGAGAATGAACTCATGAACAGGAAGAAAGTTCCTGTATTTACAGGGTAGAAAGAGGAAAAAGCATTCTTCTGAACCACGGACTTTAGATCCCCAAAATAACTTTCTTCTACCTTAGCGAGGCTTCCAATATGCGCAACAGTATGGGTGTGACATTTTCCTCTGTACCTATGAGGAAAATGTTACCTTTTCAAGCCTTTCTGTTTCATTGTATAAACCATTCATCAGCCTAGGAGGGATGAGCTTTTATAGGTTAAACATGAAATTTATGAACCAAATTAGCACTCTTCTAAGCTAAAAGGGAGTTAGAAATAATTAAAACAGGCATAAACATAGAATGCTCTGGGAAAACGCACAGGCCTTTGGCAATGTTGAAATTGAGTATTTGTTATTTTCAGTGGCCTCTTCATTTACCTTTACACAGTTAAGTTCTTTTCTGAGTGCTATTTCATACTTTAAGGTTTTGTTTTTCTCTTCTGGGTTGTGGCAAACTATTTTAGTACTCCAGCTGTGCCAATTTTCTTCAAGCAGTGCCCATGTGTCCTAAGTTTCTAAATCTCTTCCTAATTAAGAGACCTAATGTACCTACTAAAAATCAAATAGCTTATACAAAGATCCATGCTAATCAACATTTGCTAATTGGATAATGTATTTTCTCTAAAGCAATGAAATCTGCATTAGAAGGACAACATTAACCCAAGAGATGAATCACTGTGAAAGAGCCAGGCATGGAAAGAAGATAATTTTGAACATTAGGACTTACATTCTGTTATATAAACTGTGGAGTCTGCTGCCTATTGATGACCCTTGTAGCTTTAGTCTGGCCTAAACTACAGAAAAGTTAGATGGGGTATTGTAGGGGTCAAATATACCCCGAAAATGGAATTGTTTAAGCACATTGAAATCAAATTATATTCTTTCCAAGAACACTGGACTCTTTGCTTATTACAGAATACATTTCTGCATTTCTTGATCCATAATGAAGTCATTGTGGCATAGTATCCATTCCCACTCTAAAGGTATAACCTTCTGCAACAGGAGGTAGACAACTGCTTGGCTTTTCCTCATTTTATTCCACCCAGTACTTCTTAGGATTAGCTTTTGTCTGCCATTTCTTTATGTGGTACTGATGAGTTTAAAAGTCAACAGTAAAATTATTAGTCTGGAAGAAACTTAAAAAGTTCATTTTCCTTCCTTTGTTTACTTGGAGTTTTCTGAGAGCACTCTTTGGATAAATTGGCTTTATTTATTTTGGTTTCCTCTTTTTGAGACATCTGACAATTGGTTTCTTTTATTTTAAATTTATTTTGCACTCTTGCTGTTTTCCTTCCATTCTAAAGCAAGTCATTCTTAAAATTCAAGAAAAAAAGAGGATCTAGTAAGGGCTCTATAGTTAAAAATCTTTAAAGTCCAAAGATAGTGGGCCAGATATGGGATAATTTTATAAATATAAAATTTTAATATGGACTTGTGCATTGTGTGGACGGCATAAAATGTTTGTGTTTTCCAAAATTCACTAAACCACACACTAAGTAATTGAACAAAACATGGGCATTAGTTCATGTCACTAACTTTCCAGAAAAGAGTAAGTTTTAAAATGATTAATGTGTAGGAAAATCAGAAGCAATGATTAGTATAAAATAAGTCAGGAGAAGAATCTCTAATGACTTTCTTTGCCAGTGGAGTCCATTCTGAATCTCATTGCTTTTGAAACATGTGCTCCTGTTTGGACTGAGAAACTATATTAAAGCAGTGTCAACTGTCCACTGCTTTCTTCCTCCTTGCTTGTCATTGGTATTGTTGCGGTAGTTGAGATCGTGTAAAATAGGAATATGTAAGAGGCAAGGGGTTCATAAATCAAAATACCTGATGCTAGAAATTTTAGGTGAAAACTCAGCTCAAGTAATGTTCTCAGACTGAGTAGCTCATTACAGAAAGAGAGATACTTAATTTTGAAAAGCAGAAAGCATAGAACTTTGGAAAATATACATCTCTATTTGAGAAAGTCTCTGTAATGCTATGGTTATGTTTTTGAAGAGGAAACTTAAAACCAGATAAAAATTCTGTGAATTTAGTTCTGGAACACATTGCTGTCAGTGAGTCCTCCTATAAGTAAAAATTTACAGAAAATGCCTGCCTATGAAAATGGGATTAAGATAACAGTCTTTCATGTAGATGTGGACACAGACCAAGAATTGAAAAAGTAGAATTACAAGTTCCAGATTTGGAACAATAAATCCTCCCTCAAACGCATACATTTTTGCTACATGATTGAGTTCAAAAGTGAAAAAAAAAACCTAAAAATTTTTATCATTGTATGTGTGCATTTTACTTGAACAGAGGCTTGCAGCTATTATCAGATTCTCAAGGACTATTCATGATAAAAAACCTGAAGTCTATTTGAACAAATGCATGTATTCATAAAGTTCTTTGATAACTAGATCAACTGCATTTAAAAGATCTTTTGTTTCAATACAACTGCCATAGTTCCTTAAAGCAAGGTAATTTAGAGGCAGAGATCCTATCATTCTATTTCTGAATGAGTATGTCAGCTAAGTTATACAGTTAGTGGAGCAATATGTCAGATAGAATTAATTTTAGGTAAAAAAATAAACAAAATTAATGTTAATATGAAGCTGCTTTTGAAGATTCTGCCAAACAGACCTCCTAACATTTCCCTACTGTTAAACGTTCACTGAGATATTCGCTTCCTTACTGTTCATTGGTGATGACAAAGTTAAAGACAAAATTTATATTTTCTTACACCCTCTTCATCTTGAATTAACATATGGCTATTGATAAGGATGTATAAACAGGCTGTAATAGCATTGAAAACATATTTTGCATGTTAGCAAATGTTTTCTTTAGTGTTTTGTTCCTACCCACAATCCCTTAGGGATGGCCTTTTATCAATTAGTTATTTAAGTTCTCCTACTTAGGAACTTTCAATAAAAGGAAAACAGCATTGCATTTTCATCATGTCACATGTTATGGTACAGATACTTTTGTTTTATAAATGTTTATTAAAACTGTCAGTTACTAAGGATTGAAAATGGCATATCTATTCTGTACTCTTCAGTGACTCATGGAAACTTATCCTTTGACTCATTCATACACTAAAATGTTTTCACACATCAAAAAAAGCTCTAGAAATAAAAACGTATGCTATTTGTATTCTTGCCAAAATTAGTTCAAGAAATAGGTACAGTTCAGGTACATGTATTGTATCAGCGCACCCCAGATGGTGAAGGGAAACCAAGGCCCTCTTTCTCCCTGTTTGGCCAACTGTATGAATGAGGACGGGCATTAGTCTAAATGAGGAAAGGTTTCCACTGCCATTTAAGTTGTCCTGGAACAAGCGTTAAATAAGAAATAATACGAATTTGAGCTAGCTTTTATTTTGGAAAATGTTTTAGTTTTTCTTCCTCTGTGATAATCTCATCCATGCCCATTAACTACAACTACTTAAGATAACGATCTTCAGTGTTGTTGCTACATCCTCCTCTCCCTTCTCAGTATCTGACTGTCCACCTGTTTTCTGGATAATCATACAGAGTGATTTATGTCACTATCTTGCTTAAGGTCACCCATTGGCTTCTCAGTTTTTTTTTTTTCAGATAAAGTTTGATAACTGAGTGAACTATAAGACTAAACATTCTTAGCTCTGAACTTATCTTTATATATCTTTCTGTGGAAAAGCTGTGTAGATATTCAGCCTTTCTAAACAGTTAAGAACAAATGAACTATTTTTATGAGTTGAATATGTGTGGAGTTGCAACATTTCTCATGAGAATCTACTCTTTCACTTAGAAGATGAAGGTTCTGAAAGGACAGAGACACCAATGGAAAGAGTTGGCATGCCTGAGTCACCTCCTGGAGGACAGCCACATAGGAGTGTCACTTTTCTCTCTTAGTACAGATGCAGGTAATACATTTTCATTGTGATTAGTTGTTGAGTATTATTGGTATTAGACTATTGGGAGTTTTAAAACTCCTAACTAATGTAGCTTCCTTTATTATGCTTTAGCTTCAAATTTTTTTTTAATTCAAGTTTTCTATCATATTAAACTCTTAAGCTGCTATAAGATCTTTACACATAATATTTTTAACATAAAGAATGCTCATTCACCTACTACTTATTTATCTAATTAATTCTTGATCATTTTCAGATTAATTCCTGCTCATTCTCTAGATATCAGGTTAAATCTATCATCTGTATTAGATCTTCCTATTATACTTACAGAATTCATTTTTTCATCATACACATTACAATCTGTATGTTAGGGCCAGGGATGTAGCTCAGTGGCACAGTACCTGATTGGCAAGTGTGAGGTCCTGAGTTCTATTCCAGGTACAAAACAAAAATTTTATTTGGTATTGTACTAAAGTATGAAAAAAATAAAGTAAGAAAATAAATTTCCTATTTTATGTGATTTAGCTCTACTTACCGATAATCTTGATACCAGAATTTGCAATCTTGAATTAGTAGGTACTCACACAGAAATTGAGGCCAAGATTAGTCATTGATTCAGTTACAGCAGGGAATCAAGGTTCGGAGACACAGAACAGTTGATAGAAACAAAGGCTGAAAATCTCAGTACCTTTTGTTTTAGAGATTTAAGACTACACATACTTTTTTGTGTTATATAAGAATTTCTTCATGCAAAATTACACCCATTCTGTATCTTGTCATGAAAATGGGCTGGATAGCTTTTAAGCATTCCCCTTAGGACATTCAGATTTATAAGTTTAATGCTATTTACTGCAAAATATCAAAATACTTGGTTATCTTAAAAAAAATTTCATGCAACCAAGCAGCACAATTTTCACAGAAAAACAACTTCAATAGTTTATTGTGTGGAAAACAGAATCTCTTTACAGAAGAACACTCAGAGTTGATAGTATGTCAGTCATTCAATGTTTTTTTTCTCTTAAGAAACAACAAAAACATTAGTTTTTATTTTGATGGAGATGGTTCTCTTGGACATGGAGTGCTAAAGTCCTGAAGGAATCCAGAATCAGTCTTTCTCTCCCTAAAACAAACATTTTTAGAGTAAGGAGCATGTGAACTCCACACATGGTTTCAGTGAAGTCTAGCCCTCCCCTGCTGAGGAGTGACATCACTTGGAGATGAGCTTTTTTCCCTGAGAATCCTTGTAAGCTACAGAATTGGTTGAGAAAGGATTCCACAGGTCTACTTTTGAAATAGTTCCAATAGCTTGCATTTTATGTTTATTTTCTTTAATGGAAGAAAGAAATTGGGTTATTTTCCAAAAGTAGCTGTTTACCTTGTATAAGTTGAGTTTTTACTGAAACTAAAGATTTTATGTGACAGATTCAGTGGGAGTGTGGGAAGATTTTTCTTGCTGAGTGGGTTGTGATTTGAAGCCTGCAAACCAAGGAATAGTTGAAATCTTAATGTTTGAAATACTGAGCTGTAATTCAAGTACCTCATAGTTATACATCTGCTGCAGGAAACACTTTCCCTATGGAAGAAACCCTCAAATGAAGGTAACGATTAACAAGAATTTTTAACCCTTCTATATGTATTCCTGAATTATACAAGCATTACATAGGAGAGAACATTTGCTCTGGTTTGGCTGAAAGCATCTGAAAGTGGGTAAAGCTTTTCTCAGTGTAGTTAGACTCATACAAGCTTAGGTCAGCTTGTAAAAATCTTAACAGTAGGATATACATATAGAAGAATGATTGCTCTTTAAAATTTGACTTTGAAGTATGTCCAAGAAAATATCAGTTTGCCAAGCAGAGTTGATAGCAGTCTTCTAGCGATTCATTCATTGTATTTTCATTTGTTTATTCATTCAAGAACTAGGAATGGGGTAACTGTGAACATCAATTTAGGTTTTACGGGCACAAAAATCATACAAAACAGACTAAAAACATTGAATTTCCAGATCTAGTTATAAAACAGGGGAAGACCAACAGTAAGTAAAATAAAATAAAATAATAAATTGCATATTGAATTAAAAGGTAGTAAGATCTATGGAAAAGGTGAGTGAGCAGTAATAGAGATTTGTTGTGGGTATTATGTGTGGTATTTAAAATATTATGACCAGGGAAGCCCACATTAAAAGAAACAACAATAGAAAGGTGAAGGAGGTACAAATTCAGTTACAGAGATTTAATCATGGTAGCATAGGGGAAACAGCACTCTGGGGTCACCCTAAAGCACTCACTTAGTCACTCAGTTACTCAGTTGGTTGCATAAATACATAGAAAACAGGTGAAATACATAAGTAAAGGAAGCAAAAGGAGAACAAAAGCTGCTCTCTCTACTTCCATTGTTTTTACTGCATGTCTAGAAACTATTATTTTGGAAAATGCTGAAAATTCTCCAGGGGTAGAAAGCCCTGGAAGTGGAAGGCATTTCAGTGACCACAGTGCAGGCAGAACCTCTGGGACATGAGCCAAGAGACGTAAATGTTCACTAAAGGGAGGTATCCCTGATCCTGAGTACTACCCAGATCACAAGCCGGAGTGCAGCTAGTAGTCATGATCAATCACCTACCCAGACAGAAAGGTTTGGGCTTGCATCTTCATGGTTAGGGGCAAACTGAGACAAATGTGACCCAAAGAGAGACTTGGGCATTGGGACAGAGACAGAAATGGTGAGCACTTGAGGTGGTGAGAGATGGTCCAACTAGTCCTGGATCAGATTCTATCAGTCCACCATCCACAGCAGTGTGCAGGGTGGGAACCACAAGTTTAAGAGAAATCCAGAGAATCCAGGCAGCTGCCTTGTGCAAGCATCAAGAGTGGAGAAAGGTCACAGCATTGCTAACAGCTAAGAATGTCCCTTGTATGACCCCCATATGTCTCTGAGATCATGGCTGGAAAGAGACAAGGGGAACATCACCATAACCATAATTCCACCAGAGCTGGGAGCCCACCTTGCTAGAGACAAGGAAGGTGGGGCACTTTTCATGGAAGTATGCAACAGATAATCAAAAGATGATCCAAGAGCACTTAGATCTAAAAAAGAAAACTTAATCATCACTGGACTTGAGAAAGGAGTTGAGGCAGAGATGAATGTTATAAAATATTTATTCACCATAATTATGACAAAGGTATCCTAAAATTGGGGACTGAATAGATTCCCACATAAAGGCATTTGGAACCCCAAATACACAAGACTAGAAAACGACCTATCTATATGGCACATTGTAGTCAAAATTCCAGAACAAAAAATACAAATAGCTACTATAGAAAACTGCCATGTTACCTTAAAACCCATCAGAGTAACAGCAGATTTCTTAATGCAAACCTTAACTTCCAGGATAAATTGAAATGAAATTTTTGAGCCCTAGTAGGAAGTAATTGCCAACACAGATTGCTAAATTCTGAAAAATTATCCTTCAAAATTGACAGAGAAATTAACACCTTCCATGATAAAGGTAAACTAAATAAAATCATGACCATCAGAATAGCACTGCAGAGAATATTAAGGAACCCCAGACAGAAACACAGGGCCTCACCAAGGGCCTAAAGGAAGGAATAAATCCCACTTACCATGTAGTTAACACAAAAGGAAAACAGAGAACTCAAACCCCAGAATAAATAACACAATAACAGGAAGTAGTATATAACTTTAAACAGCAATATTCAGAGTATATATAGTCTTAACTCCCAAATCTAAAGATACTGACTGGCAAATTAGATAAACAAACAAAACTCTGTATTCTGCCTAGAAGAGGCACACTTCCTCCACAAATGCTCACAGGCTGAAGAAGGTAAATGTACCCTAAGCAGCTGGAGCCTAAAAGCAAACAAGATTAATTAAGCTAATAACTTACAAAGTTGCCTTCAAAGAAAAGCTGGTCATAAGAGGCAAGGAAGGTCATTACATACTATTAAAGGGAACAATGCAAAAAAATAGATGATAATTATAAAAATAAATCTACCAAAATACTGGTACAAACAATTTGACATAAAGGCATTGATACATGTGGATACAATCAGAGTTAGGGACTTCAATACCCTTCACTCACAAATATGTTACCCAGATTTTTTTAAAAAAGACAATGCAGTTAAACTACACTGCAGAATAACTGGACTTCACATATATCTACAGTGCATTTCATCTAAAAACATCAAAATACAGTCTTCTCATTTGCCTATGAAACTTTTTCTAAAATAGACCCTATTTTAAAGCAATAAAGCATGTCTCAATGAATAAGACAGAAAAGAAATAATATCTTGCCTCCTATCAGATCATGTGTACTAAAACTATATATCAATAGCAAACTATATCACAGAAACCATGCAAATTCATGGAGATTGAATATTATATTTACTCCTGAAAGATCAATGGACTAAGATAAACATAGAGTACTGTGTCATAAAAGAAGTCAGGTACAAAAATTTAAAATTCCTAGAGTCAAAATTACAATGCTAATATGACATCACAGAATCTGTGGGACACAGGGCAGTTCCAAGAGGGAAGTTTATAGTTGTAAGCAACAGCAATACAAAAACAGAGTTATCCTAAATAAATAACCAAATGATCCATCTGAATGTCCTAAGAAAGAAAGAACAATTCAAATCCCAATTCAGTAGAAGGAAAGAAATAAAAAAGAGCAGAAGAGAAATTGATGAAATTGAAATAAAATTCGTGAATGGTTAGCCAAATTTTTCAAAAGGAAAGGAAGAGAAAACACAGTACTACAATTAGAAATTTATAAGGTGAAATTTCAACAGACAACGTAGAAATTCAGAGGATTATAAGAAATTATTTTAAAAATTTATATTCCAACTAAATAGAGACTCTGAAAGAAATGGTCATATTCTTAAAAGCATATGACTTACCCAAATTGAATTGATAAAATGTAAAAATCCTGAGCAGAACAACAGCAAAAATTAAATTGACACAATAAAAAAATTCCACCAAGTGAGGAAAACTCAGAACCAAATAGATTCACGATGAACATTATCAGAATTTTAGATAAGAACTAATGGTGATACCTCTCAAACTTTTCCATGTAAATAAAAATGGAAGGAATACAAATTCAGAATAGTGAAAGAAATCCTGAACAAAGGAGCAAAGTGGGATGCATCAACAAGTCTGAATTTAAATTATGCTACAAAGCTATAGCACCAAAAACTTCATGATACTAGAACAAAATAGACACATGGACCCACAGAACAAATGATATGGAAACCACCTTATGTACTTTAACTATTTAATTTTCAACAGAGAGCACAAGGACATATGTTGCAGAAAATACAGCCTCTTTAACAAACGGTTTTGTGAAAACTGATTATTCACTTGGAAAAGATTGAAACTAAATCTATATTTCTCTTCTTCCCAAGTCTAAAATCACACAAATTGGATCAGTGGCTTAGATACATATACAGAAACATTTGAATTGCTAGAAGATAACAAAGGAAATACTTGAATCTGTAAGTAAAGGCAAGGACTCCTGAAAGAACTTCAATAGCATAGGAAATAATATCAGGAGTCAATAAATGTGATTGTATAGAATTAAAAATCTCCTGAATACCATCAGAAACAGTCAGAAGAGTAAAAGATATCTTGTAGGGTGGGAAAAATTCATCAGCCAATCTTCTAGAGTGCAAATATCTAGCACATACAAAGACCTAAAAAAAAAATCCCCCAAACAAATAACCTGATTGAAAATGAACAAATGAATTGGAATAGATGCTGCTCACAAGAAGAAATAAAAATAATCAATGAGTACTCAAGAAAAATATTTGTCAACTTTACAAACAATACAAATTGAAACAATTTGTATTCAGATTCCATCTTATACCAGTTAGAATGGCTATCACCAAGAACATAGAAACCAACAAATGTTGATGAAGATGTGGGGAAAAGGAACCTTCCTACACTGTTGATTGTTCTGTAAACTATTATAATTGCTATAGACATCAGTATGGGGATTACTCAAAAAATTGTAGTTGGAAAAATTGGCATAGCTATACCTTTCCTGGTATAGCTATGAAAGAGTTAAAGACATCCTACTATAGTGATACACATTTAATGAGGTTTACTGCAGCACAATTCACAATAGCTAATGTCTGGAAATAGCTTCCTTGTCCATAAATAGGAGCATGGATAAAGAATTTGTGATATATATATATATATATTTGTGATATATATATATATTTGTGATATATATATATATATATATATATAAATAAAGAAATACCATGCTGCCATAAAAAGAATGAAGTTGTGTTATTTGCTGGGAAATGGATTAAAGTTGAGATTATAATATTAGACAACTCAGACATGTAAAGTAATATATCACATGACTTATATGAGAAACCTAAAGCATAAAAAAATGAGCATAAAATAAAGGAGTGATCACAGGAAACAAATGCAGGTTTTGGGGAATAGAAAAGGTAGAAAGAATGATCGGGAAAAGAGAAGGGACTGAAGATGGTAAAGATATCATTTGTGTACACATGTACACAATGTACACGTACTATTTCTCTGAGGCAAATGTAATTAGGATTTATGGCAAACATGGACTAATAATATATCCTAGACATAGAAGGGAAAAAGAAACTTCTCCCTCACCCCAAATCCAGTTACAGAGAAAAAGAATTGCAAAAGCTCTAGGTCAAGAGCCACATTTCTGAGAACCAATCTTTTTTTTTGTGTGTGAAAGAATTCTTGGGGGGCATTTTTCTCCCAATCTCTTTGGTGCATAGGTTCATACAGACAATTTCAAAAATACCAAGGATGTTCTCATTTTATGTTGGATAGTTAAGTCATATTTATTCATTGTTGTTGCCATTTTCCATTGTTATGAATTTGTAGTCCATTTTGTACCTTTGTTTATGCTTTGGTTTATGTTAAAGTTCTGTTTCTTTTCTGAATTTTTCTTTATCTAAATAATTTAAACATTGTCAGCTTTCAATGATAATGAATAAAATCTACATCATTGTGAAGAAGTTATATCAGCCATTTATTTTAACAATTTTCATGATTTTTCTGTCACTCAATTCAATTGTAATCTTTATTTTAATTCTATAAGTGAAAAAGTCTGGATTTCAAAAGCTTGAAAAAAATAGGGTTTCCTTCTCTTTTGGTGACTGACTGAAGGTGTAACACAAGCTGCATTTGTTGCAGATAATTTAAATCACAGTCACCATGTTTAAATTTTGTTCTGAATAGCAGTTTGTATTTTAAAATTATTTATGACATTCGGTTTCATTTTTGGGATTACTACTGTAAATTGATGGACAAAATGCCAAGAGGAAAGTCAAAAAGGGTAAAATATAAGAGAATTATGAAACTATTTGACTGCATTGGTTGGATTATTCCATCCCAAGTTAATCAAAGAACGAAATTACTCCTGATGGATGTTCATCTCCATCCAGGAAGCATCATACTTTACCTGAGAGGAGGTCAGAGTGCCGTTATTCTGCAGGTGAGACCATTCATGTGCTTCATTAAAACCAGGTTCTTCTACTCTCATTTGGTGCACTAGTCACTAACATTATTTATGTCTCATTTGGTTATTTGGGGAGTTAGTGGAAAAAAAACTTAGTCACTCTCAGGTTCATTTCCAACAATCCAACCTACTGTTCTTTAAAAAACTTGGTTATTATTCCCCAGAAAATCTCCAGATCTCTTATATAGTGTTTATTTTAACACTGACACCATATTTTACGTAATTCTTTAGAAGAGAAATAATGTACAATGTATAATGTATAATATAACAAAGGCTATCTGATTTTTTATGGCTTGATTTGCTTAGAATTAGCATCTTACCACTTTTACTTTCCTTATGTTTCTAAAGGGAATAGTCATATTATGAAGTTCCATTTTTAAAATATTGTATCTCTATTATTGTGGTATCCTTTAAATTTTGTAATATGTTTAGGCCTGGTAATCAGCAATTACGTAATTAAACAGAACTTATCTATTTTACCACAAATGAGATTATATATTCAGTCAGCTCATTTGGAAGACCTCCTCTAAAGTTTTAACTAATACAGCCAAAACCTATGTTCAACCACTGTCTTTCTGGAACTGGAATATGGACAGAAATTTCATTAAATTTAATATGTATATATACACACAAAAAAGTATATAAGTACATTTATGTACTTACATATATGTAAGTTCATGTACACATAAATATAAAAAGCCTCCTTTTTTAAAAAAAACAAATATGTGATAGTGTTTAGGTACATTTAGTGTTTTGCTATCGTTTTTCTCACAAAACAGAAATTGAGAGATAGGTGAGGTTTGTATGACGGTTCCAAAAGCCATCAGGGATCAGGCTTCTTCTAACTTCCTTCTCTATGGTCCTTACCGTCAGAGGTCCAACGACCCTTCCACCTGCCCAGCCTCAATAGTGAAGGGGCGAGAAAACTGAATTCTCATATAGGCAGCTCCCTCTTGGAGTCTTTCTCAGGTTCTGTCTAATATTTTTCTTCCATGTCTGTTCCAAGAAAAGCTAAGTAACCTAATTTTGTGGCTGGATAGACTATTAGGCTAAATAAATCTGACGTTATTATAATGGATTAGGAAAATGTGTATTGCTATTGTTTTGTGATAGAAATACATGACATACATGTCTATGTAAGGAAAATAAAAGTCAAAAAAGGAATCATCCTGTTGAAATCCTACTTCTTGCTGGCAATTTATTTTTTCCCTAGGTATCTATCCTAACCATAAAAGTAGAGTTTCTAAAGAAGGAAGTACTAACTGATATTTTGGGAAGAAAGGATCTTCTAATAATCCTCTCTTTCTTAGGGACTGTAGAGTTTTTGTTCATAATTCTGTATTTCAGAGGAGAAAAGATAAAAAAGGAATGATAGTGCTGAGATAGAAATGTACTTCATTTCTATGGAAATACTGAATATTTTGAAGACCACAACATTTTTCTTAGTGGTTTATCAGGAAGTTACTAAGTTAACAAACACAATTAGTTTAAGACAGAATATTAAAAGAGGCCTTGAATGGGGAGGGTAAGAAGAGACTCCTAAATCTTACTTCTTCTTCTCTGAGTGAGGGAAAAGAACAGTTCTCACTTGGTCTTTTTCCATTTTACTATGCAGTTCAAATATTTAATTTTTAATTGTTGAATTATACTCCATGAAATCTTATTTAGTATCCTTCGAGGTTGGATTCTTTTGTACACATTTCTGCATGTTTTCCAATCAGAGGTGCTAGTTGCCTTTTTCTCTTGAACGCATTTTCAAGGGTATTTGTCTAGTGAATAATCTTAGCAGGGAGAAAAATCAATGTGCAGGTTTGTTTAATGTCTAGTATAATCAAGATAATTTCCCACTCTGAAGAAAAGTTTAGGCAGGCTCATGGTCCATTTAAAAAAACATTCAAATTCCTTAAACTTGCAATTTCTCTTGTCCAAGAAGGTATCAGCTTTCTTCCTGCTGCCCTGTGAAAATTATGTCTTGGTAAACTGGCACAAAATGAACATAATCTGGCTACTGATACGAGTATTAATACAGCACTGCAAGTAATAAACTGACCATTTTTCTGATTCAGGAATCTCATGAATTCTAATATAGACATCCAGGACCTATGGCAGGCTAATGTGTTGGCTGCAGGTAGGTTAAGAGCTCAGATCCCCACACTAAAATAAACCGGGGCTTTGTTAGGTTCACAGTGTTTACAATTCCCATATTCTTTTTAAGAAAAATCTAACAATGTAACTCTCCATTCATGATGTGGTTTTTGAAGCAGGTGTGGATTTCAGCCCACAAAACCACGTTTCACCTATCATGGACTAACAGAGATGCTGATATGATGTGAGAGGGCTGCCCAGCTCTGAGGCCATCTGCCCTTATGTAATAACCACTTTGTGGGCATTACTGTGAGAGCGCTGAGGCTTGGGGACCATGCAGAAATCCACAGCTGTAAGGCTGAGCATCGGCTTGGGCAGGGAGTTATGCAGCCTTAAGTCATTTTCTTCAACAAGAAAATTCTTAACTGCAGCTACTCGTGGATATCTGGGAAAACTGCTTACTTCTGAGCATAATATTTTTTTCAAGGCATGTTATTTTCCTTATTTCTGGCTAACGGGAGAAAGAATGATAATCTCTCTGAATGAAGCCTGCATAAAGATTTATCTCACACAAGGTTTAGCAAAACTATTTCTCATATTTCCTGGATGAAAGAATTTAGACATTTTTATCTGAAAATCGGGTATCAAATCTGCCTGCAACAGATGCTACTAAAACGAATTTAAACAACTTATTTGTGTTTGTACCACATTCAGATCATTTCAGAATAACTGATCATAATGTGTTATTTTCTACCTGTTGTGCTCCAACACCTGTGCACAAGTTAGAAGTGATATCCCTGAAGATTAATCAGGTAAATGGAACAACCTCAAAGACATAAGAAGAAATGGGTAAGACAGGAAAACATTTCTTGGTTTATTTCACTGTCAATTTCTCATGCTAACTTAAACAGATTAAATAAAAAAATGAATTAAAATAGTTTTTAACAACAGACATAGCTTGTGTTTTGCTCATCTAGATTTTACTAGAAAATATTTCCTCAGATAAAAATCTAGTATATACAAAGAAATGAGGGTCTACATTGGGTGTTAGGGGGACATCCTACATCCCTGGTTCTTATGTTAAAGTGAACATTATGTTGCAGCTGTAGGGAAGAAATCTGGCTTAGTTAGTGGTTTAAATGGACGATGTTGATTGAAATTTTAGATCACATTAAAGTAGCTAAGAGTACACAGATGATCCCACAGAGACAACATATCTGAGGGAAGGACCTGGCTTCTTTGTTTCATTTTCTAGCACAGAACGAACATATGATATGGATTCAGTGAATAAATTCACCAATTTCATTAATTTTCACTAAAATATTAATAAGTAATTATAAAATACCTCCAAAGACAAATAAGTATGTGCATATTTGTATATCCTGACTTTATGTTTAACAATCACATAGATACCTATTGAGCCAGACCCTTATTTCTTAAAAAGTGTCTTACTTAACATTAATTATGTTAAGTACAACAGGTAAAAATGTCTGTGGATAGTACATTTCAAAATTTGGCACTGTGTAATTCGCTCTCCTAGATTCATAATGCTAATGGCCCTAAAGATTTTAAATATTTCTATAACATAGAGATCAGTTATAGTAGTATTTCACAATCTTGATGAGATTTTTCTGAATAATATTGATTAACACACAAAATTAGTATTCTGTGTAGTTTTTTGGTAGTTTAATATAGATTAAAATGTGCAAAAAGTGTAATCTCCATAATAATCTCTACTAATAGGGTAAGATTGGATATGTGTAAAAATTTTAAAGCGCCACTTTACTCTTATCAGACCTTCTGAGTTCAAAGCAATTTCTGACAAATGTATATTCTTTTTGGTAAATACAAGTTTAGAGGCTCTTCATTCCTTCACTTCCAATCCTAGATAAGCCTGGAGTCAAGTGGAAATTTAATGTTGGTCATGAAGATGGAATGGTGCTGTGGTCGAGAATGCATAAACGGTATTAAGCTGACGACTTGACTTCTTGCTTGTGTTTGTATCCACTCTCTAGAATTTGCTGCTGGCACCTTTACTAGTATAGCTATGGTCTAGACAACTGGTGGCAAACCTACAGCACATGTGCCACAGTGGGTTGTCTGTATCATTGAAAACTCTGAAATGCTCACCATCTTTGGTCCAGACTATTGGTTTGGGTTAAGGTCCTTGAAGACTTGGCTTCACCTTGGATTTTACTGACATAGGAAATCTCCCATTGCCAGCATCTTCCTGAAGTAGCGAGCTTGGTCTGCCAGCCCTGTAGCCTTGCTGTTTTACATCTGAGCAACCTCCTGATTTTCTTGCAAATGCTTCTTAACCCAGTTGTCTCTCTTCTTCTGCAGGAACACAGGAATTTGAGGATTAATTCTATATTACAGGCCCTGCCTGTGTCCAAACTCCAATAGTACTATTTATGTATTATTCTGGCTGCATTTAAAATGACATGGTCACTCTTTGGTGATTTCCACCAAGTTTTTCAAGTATAAAGCTATATATACAACTATTTTTCCTTATTATTTTAGAAACATCTATTTTATCATTTTTCGTCTTTTTTTGCTTACTTCTTGACTTGAAGTTTTACAACCTGGAGGTGAGATTGTTAGAATAGAGGAAAACTTTTGAGGAATAGCAGAAGTAATAGAATGGAGCATCAAAAAAATATTAGCTCTGGACTGTGAATTTTTAAGTGTGAGAGTGCGTGCTGCTACCTACAGCTATGTAAACCTGGATATGTTGACTTTCTAGCTTCCATATTCCCATGCTACAAGTTGAAGATATCAGGAAGATGTAAAGATAAGATATACTAAGCACTTAAAAAGTACGAGGTACATGAAACTACTCGATTAATTTGACCTGTTGTCATTGTCTCTCCCCCCCCATTCGGTCTAACCAGTGTTTTCTATTTGTATAAAGTGGCAAACTTTACAATATGTTGAATTCTCTTCAATAGTTCTTTATAATAAAGCTCTACAACTGGATGTCCTTGCCTAGCATTTCAGGTTGTCACATTGCTTTGGAAAAATCCAAGTAAAAACAAAAAACAAACACAAAGAAATCCCAAAAGCATCTATAATTTGAAATGTAAAAATGTCTACTATGCATGCTGTTTTTGTTAATATCTGCTTTTTGTCTGAAATTTATTTATTTACTTATTTTTTGAAATAAGGTCTCATGATGTAGTTCAGACTAGCCTCAAACTCATCCTGCCTCAGCCTTCTGAGTGCTTGCTTTATTTATCCTGCCTCAGCCTTCTGAGTGCTTACTTTACAGGCATGTACCATTATGTCTGGTCTCTTCTCCTGAAATCTTGAAAAAAATTTGATTTAATACACCAAAAAGCACTGAACATGATAACTCAAATGAAATGAAAAGTCTCTGTGTTAGTACTTTGAAAAATATCTATTATAGTGTGGATCACCTATTGGGATTGTTGAATTAAATTAACATTTGGATAAGTAATTAGTAAGACACATCTTCATTGTCCTACTTTTCTGTTTGCTTTTGGACCAGAAGCTTTGCCTTTACCTCTAATCTTTCAGCTTACCACTTTTTAAACTCCTCCCTCCTAGAATAAAAAGTTACTCATCATTGACTCATAACAGTCAGCTGAGGATACTACCCTTAATTGTAGAAATTTATCTTGTATGTAAGAACAACATAGCACAGGTGGCTTTCTAGAAGCAGGTTTTGTCATTTCTGAGCACTCTTTCAATATCTCTATTATTTGTTTTTTAATTTATAATTTATTTAATTTTGAGACAAGATCTCCCAAAATTGCTAAATTGGCCAAGCTCAAACAGGCAATCCTCCTGTCTCAGCCTCCCCAGGTACTAGGATTGCTGGCTGAAAGAGCTAATATAAAGTTATATTACTGGAAATGGCAAAATAAGAACTATATAAAATTTGAATTTTCAAAATTTGAGAATCTAAGTTACCTGAAGTAATTTGCCATTGAAGTATTTGGCCCCATGAAGATTGTCTAGAAAGGGAGAGCTTCTGATAGCAGGTAAACATATCCATAAAAATGTGAGTAATTTTTTCCTTCCATTTTGAGCTACAAGATACTTTACTGTGATAATTTTTTCCCTCTCTAAACCTTTACTTCCTTAGGTAAACCCAAGGTGAATGATAATGATATATCTGACCCAATGATAAGTTTTGGAGACTATTAAGATATAAGTCAGTGATTATTATACTTTCCTTGGTAATTTTGAATAATTTGGTAGTGTTATTCTAAGTTTGCATATGTATTGAATTCTCTGTATAAATTCTGTCCTTCAAAGAAAAAAGTAATCTTTTCAAAAATGTATCCTCAAGCTATGATTTTATTACTTTAATTGCTTTGAAGTGCCTGCATGTCAGAGATTTTGAAAAAGGTCAGATCAAATTAGAAGATATACCTGTTTTTTATATCTAATTTTCTCATTTCAACATTTATGCCAGGAAATAAAAAGTAAAGAAAGATTAGTGCTAGCAGCACCTTTTCTTTTAAAAACTTCCATAAATAACTTTCCATAAAATAGACTACATTCACCATGGACGACAGATGATTGGGGCAGAAAAATGGTCAATTTCTTTCCTTAGCTCTGTGGCTCTTTCTCTGCTTGAAGAGGCACGGAAGGCAGTGTAAGCCTGCCTTCCTTTAAACTTGAAAAAATAACCATCATGGGATTGAGTCTGTCAACACTTACCATGTTGCTATTGTTATTATTATTATTATTATTATTTGGGAATCAAACTCATGACCTCACACTTGCCAGGCAGGCACTGTACCACTGAGCTATATCCCCGGCCCTCTATCTTTACTACACTGTGGAGAAAACATATAAGTAGCTTGGCTAAAGCTGTGTAAAGATATAAAATATACGTATCTTCTGTGATCGTTTGGGCATGATTTCTTAAGATCTCTAATAAAATTCCTATTGTGGAATTTCCATTTTTGTTTTAAAAATGAATTATTTAGGATTTTTTTGTATTCAGCACTAAAGGCGAGTTAAATAGCTATTGAGACTTGACAATATGATTATGGGGAGAGTAGGGCAGTTTTATAGCAGCTACAAATGATTGGTTGGTTTGAGTGAAACATGAAATCCCTTGCTTTCTCCCGCCCTTTCCTCCTCCTTTCGTCGCGCTGCCCGCTGCTGTTCACCTTACTCTTTCTCCTGACTGTACCTCCCTATCTCCATTTCCTGCAACCCACTCCCTAGACAGTCCCTCTCCACTCCAAATGAGATGTACTTTCTGAGTCTGATATCTCACTCTCCACAAGACCGTTGCAGTTCTCTGGAAGTAGGTGATTTATCTCCTATTTTATTTGTTCCCAAAGTAAAGAAGTGTTAATTAAATACTTAGGAGCTCACCAATTGACTGGAGTGAATATGAAAGACTTTTGTCTAGAAAGAGACTTAAATGAAGCCTCAAAGAATAAAGTACAGAGAACTTGACAGCCAGCTATGATCAATCTTCCTCCCTTGCTGTTAGTGTTATGAGAATGAGGCAAAGCTAAATGCATAAGATCATTCAAACAGAACTGTTGAAATATATAAATAATGTTTTGTTCTATTTTCCCATAGGAAAAATCTGATGGTATCACTAAATACAGACACATAAGACTTCTAAATTATTGAATATGACTTTTTATTTGTGCTTATTAAGGTCAGTATTTGTGGAAACTATGTATAATTTTCTTGGTTCAACAAGTTTTATAAATACAATATAATCAAGGAATCTGACATATTAAGGATATTTTGATATTTCTATCAATACCCAACAACTTCATACTGGAAATTCTTTGCTTTTTAGCACTGACAAGCATAGAGTCAGACTCATCCATCATGCTAATGCTGATAATGCATAGTCTATTTGTTTAAGAATGATCTGGAGTCAGTTAGGTAAGATAAATTAATCATAGTCAGTTATTTATGTAGACTTGTATTAGTCATGTCCATTAATAACTGGTTAATTCAGGAAAAGAATTTGTCAAATGGCTTGATTCTGACCAGTTTGAATAGGGAACACCAATGAACAGAGGATTTTCTCTCAAGTATCTTTTTTTTTTGTCA
Organism: Hydrochoerus hydrochaeris; assembly: GCA_004027455.1. Lineage (NCBI taxonomy): Eukaryota > Metazoa > Chordata > Mammalia > Rodentia > Hydrochaeridae > Hydrochoerus > Hydrochoerus hydrochaeris. The sequence goes on from PVLA01002848.1 coordinate 111,747, forward strand.
TAATATCAATTAGACTTGGGTTCAGGGATGTGAATATTAGTAAAATATCAAACAATCAGAAGAACTCATGTGTGAAATAGTGTGTCTGCTTTATAATGAGTGCAAAATTGTGTTTAGCTATGAACAGGATTAAACACCTTACTTTATTCTCTAAGGTAACAGAAGAACGAAAAATAAATTATTGCATTAAAGTAGGCATTTCTTTATATATTTAACTATTTTATTATCATCTCAGGACTATTCAATATTCAAAGTATGAGCAGGAATGAAGAGTTCTCACCACCCTTCATACATGTCTGTCTGTTCCTCCTCTACTGATTATCATTGTCTTAACCTATTAAGACCGTGGCTTAATTTGGAGTTTGCAAGTTAATGAAAATACCTTTTAAGTAATAATGATATAGTTTGTATTTTAGGAAGCCCACATTTCTTATTGATGCTTTGCAAGGAGTGCATACTTAGTAAATTTGCTTTTGATTTATACTTTGTTTGTTGATAGTTTCTCTTGAATGAATATTCAGAATTTTGAGTTGAATCAGTTTTGGTATTTCTAAAGTTGGAGTGTTTTGTTTTGGTTTATATGTGCTTCATTTTTTATTGTCATTCCTGAAGCAGACAGGAGTGACTTACAAATAATGGGAAGGTAATATGGAAGAAAAATAAAACTTTAAATTAAAAAAAAAACTATTTCTATTTTCTTTCAAGAATTGTTAATACATGATGTTACCCTGTATTGATTTGAAACAACCAGAGATGTTTGTATGACAGCAATCATGGAAGATTAGTGCTTTCTTGTTTTTTAATTTTAAACAGAAAACTAACAATAAAATGGAGTTTCAAAACAAGCTAGTAGGAGAGTAACAATAATTAATACATTTTATATTGTTATATTCCTAGTAGTTGTTCAGAGTACAAGATATAGGCATGAAATATTGTCCAAAATGTGTTAGCACAAAACTTTCTTTTCAGTGAACTAAGAGAAAACAAATGTATAACCATCTTGTGTGTATATTTATTTTTTTCTTTTCCCTTCCTTTCTTTCCCCTTTCTCCCATCACAGATTTTCTCTTCTTTTGAACTGTTTTTTCTCTATTAACAATATCTGTTACACATTTTGGATCTTGTTTACTCTTTCAGTTTCTCAGACCAGGGACACAATATGATGTTTATGCATGTGAGTCAGATTTATTTCACTTATCAGTATGGTCTTGAGTTGCATCCATTTACTGAAAAGTTTCAAGTTTATCTTTCTTTATGGCTGAGTGGTATTCCATTGTATTAGAAAACTCCACATCTTTTTAATCCATTCCTCAGTTAATGGGCACGTGTTATTTCCAAGACTTAGCTGTTACAAATTGTGCTGCTATAAATATGGATGTGGTATGATGTTTTTAATTCTTCTGAGAAAATACCTGGAAAGGGACTACTTGGTTGAATGGGACCTCTATTTCTAGTTTACTGAGGAATCTCCACATTGCTTGTACCAGTCTACACTCCCACCAACAGTGGTAAAGTGTTCCTTTTTGCCCACAGCATTTGCATTGTTTCCAAGGTTTAGCTATTACAAATTGTGCTGCTATAAACAAGGATGCACATATACTGCTGTGGTATGGTTTGTTAAATTCTACTGGGAAGGCACACAGGAAAGGAATAGCTGAGTGAAATGGGACCTCTAACCCTGGTTTTCTGAGGACTCACCACACTGAACTGCATAGTTGTACAGTCTACACTCCCACCAACAATGGAGAAGGCTTCTCCCTGCCCCGTTCCACAGCCCCTCCAGTGTTTGTTATTGGTTTATTTCTTCATAATGGCCATTTTTTCTGGAGTGAGATGGAATCTGTGTTGTTTTAATTTGCATCTCTTGAAAGACCAATGATGTTGAACATTTTTTAATATATGTATTTGCTGTTTGTATTTCTTCATCTGAGAAATATATATTCATCTCATACACCCATTTTTGAATTGGGTCTTTGAATTTCAGGAACCTGATTTTTTAAAATTCTTTATATGGTCTAGATATAAGTTCTTTGTCTGAGGGACAGCTAGATACATATTTTTTTTCGACTCTGTGGGTTATCTTTTCACTTTGTTGGTGATTTATTTTGTTGTGCAGAAGCTTTTTAATAAAGCTAGATCTCATTTGTTGATTCTTTGTAGTGTTTCTCTTGTGGTCTGGGTTCCATTCAGGAAGACTCTGCCTTCACCTGTGTCTTCAAGATTTCTACCTATTTTCTCTTCCCGTATACTTAGTGTTTCCATTTTAATATTTAGATCTTTGATCCATTTTATCTTTAGGTAGTGCATGATGATAGATATGGGTCTAGTATTATTAGTCTTTGGCATATGGAAAGCCAGTTTTTCCAGCACTATTTGCTAAAGAGATTATCTTTTCTCCAGTGAACATGTTTGGCTTCTTTGTCAAAGGTGGTTTAGTTTGTTTAGAGTTGTGTGTGCATCTTCTATTTGGTTCTTCTGATCCTTAGGTCTGTTTCCCCCCCCCCCAATAACTTGTTTATTTTATCATGGTAGCTTTGTGATTTAATTTCAGGTCAGGCGTTGTGATGCCCCCTGAGTTGCCTTTGTTGCTCTGAATTGCTCTTTTGGTTCCAAATGAATTTTAGAGTTTTCTCTAGTTCTGTGAGGTATGCTAATGGTATTCTGATCAGGATTTCATTAAATCTTTTAATAGTTTTAGGAGTATGACCATTTTCACTATGTTGGTTCTTCCTAACCATGAGCAGTGGATATTTTTACATTTTCTGATATCTTTTTTGATTTCCTTTTTCAGAGTACTATAATTTTCAGTGTACAGATTTTTTTAACTTGTTTTGTTAGATTAATTCATTTTTTTGGATGCTATTGTGAAAGGTATGGTTTTTCTAATGTCTCTCTCTGTGAGTTTGTTGCTGTGCAGGAATGCTATTGATTTTTGTGTGTTGACTTGGTTGAAAATCTGTACTTTCTGCATTCAAATTATAACTCCATAATAAACCAGGTATCTTTTATGTTTCCCTGATTTGACTTAAAAATTAAGAAGCTATACCGTTTTTGCAGATGAAAAACCTGAGAGAAAATGAAAAGAATCATTTCATGTCATCCAGCTAGTCATCTCTAAAAGAATTAGAATCCAAATTTTCCCACTCTATAGGCTTTTTCGCCATGGGCCTTTATTGCAATGTAGTCTCTTTGTGAATGAAATGATTTATTGGACTAGATTTAGCAGGGTACAAGCAGAAAGCAACCTTTTAAAAAAACTTATTGCTCTCCCATTGATTATCCCTTATGTATCCCTGGAAAGGCTTTAAAGATCACATAGTCTTTCTGCTTATACTCAGGTAAATGAGGTCTCACCTCTAGATGTTAAAAGTCCATTACAGCCTATCATCAAAGTCTTGAGCTTTTATTTAGTTCAAAGTTTTCCCTTTCTTGCTTTTTTGCTTACCTTGTATAGAAAGACTGAAGATATAGCATAGCAGAAGGAATTTAACATTAGACACCAGTTACGTGGCTGGCACCCACGATGTATAGGGCATATTTCAGAGATCTCAACAGAGGCCCTCTCTGTAAGGAGCTCATATTCCACTTGCCTGTTACGGAAAGGGGAAATACAAGTATAAAATATTCAAGAATGTAAATACTATGTGAAGAAATAAGAGATGCATGGAAAGGAAAACTATCAGAGATATAGCTCAACTGCACAGTGCCTACCTGGCAAGCACAAGGTCATGAATTCTATTCCTGATACCAACAAACAAAACAAAACAAAAAACAAAAGAAAACAAAAGCAAAAAAAAAAAAAGATGAGTAGAAATGCTATGCAAGGTGTTGGGGAAGATCCAAGTTACAGAATTGATCACTGATATTTCACAAAAGCAAGGGACAATGCCAAGAGGTTAGCCATACTAATATTAGGGGGCAAGAACAAAGGCAGAAGCAGTCCTGAGTGGACTAGCATATTCAAGGCAGTGAGAGGAGTCAGTGACAGTCCTGCAGCCTGAGCGAGGCAGAGAAGGCAGGAAATCGGTTCACAGAAGCACAAAGGACCAGAGCATGTTGGGCACTGATCAGTTTTGGTTCCCCAACAAGTAAATGCTGAGCTGAACTTAGGAATGCAAATTTTCTGAAAAACAACTTTTGAAAGTAAAGGGAGCTGAAGATATAGCTCAGTAACCCAAGTGCCTGCCTGGCAAACATGAGGTCAAGTTAAAAAAAAAAGAAAGAAAGAAAAGAAAAGAAAGAAGAAATCTCACATCTGTCAAAGGAATTAGAACAAGAGGCAAAATCTGGCAAGAGCTCTCTTAACTGTGACTTATATCTGACATAGTTTCCACCAAATCAGTGGTGCAGAGGAAATATCACCCACAAGAAAAGTCTTGAACTGGGCAAGAATAGCTTTGCCCTGCTATCTCCACCCTTTGTAAGTCTCTGGCCTAGCACTGCCTGCAAAGACTGGCTGCAGTGCTGCTGCAGACTATGAAGATGCTGTAACTAGGGCTTATAAACTAACTGTGCTCTTACTGGCCGAATGTCGAGTTATTCCTTGGAGGGGAATCTGAGCAGTACACCTTCTTGTCCTCGTTGGCCAAGTACACTATTGTGTGGTTTCACTTTTTATTGGAAGAGAAAGAAATCTGAGCAGAGGAATACATTAACTGACTGACTTCTGAGAAAAGTCACTTTGTCTAAATTGTAGCAGGCAAAGGTAGAAGCAGAGAGTGAACTGATGTAATAATCCAAAAGAATTCATGGAGACATGAATCAGTGCAGGTGGTAGAGATAGTGAGAAACAGTCGTATTCTACAGGCACAATGTCACATACCTGCTTCCTCTTGTTGCTGATTACTTGAATACTATACCTCATACTTATATGCCTCATACTGGCTGTTTCAGATTCTTCTTTAATGAAGCTAAGGGATGCAAGAGTCATAAAGGTCATTAAAAAACCTCACTTGACTACTGGGGTTGTAATCTAGTTTGATTTGTTCCATGGGTGACAGATGTCAAATGCTGATGTTCTGTATCAAAGCTTTATTTATTTATTTTGGTTGTTCTTAAGTCCAACTACTGGGTCCCTCCAGTTGTATTTTCCCAGTAGTCATATATCTCTATTATCTAGGTACTTACAATTTTCCTTTGCTCCCTTCAGCAGGAAGTTTACTGTACAACAGGCTTGCCCAATAGAGACGTTATTATTATTATTATTATTTTGGCCAGAGTCTTTTCAAAGCAATTTACTATAGCACTGAAGGTTTTACACCAGAAAACATAACCAGTTTTGCCACCAGCAAGCAAATATATCTTCCTTTTCTTGTATTTCTTATATTTTCATCTGTGAGTCTTCTGTCAGGCTCTGATTTGTTAGCCTCTCAAGTGATTCTATCCCAACTTCTCAGGTGGTTCTTTCTGGATATGTTTTGTGTCATAGAGTACAAACATGGCCTAAAACTTTTTAGTTTTTCTTTGTCCACACTTTTCTCAACTCTCTGTCAAAGGAGAGAGCCCATTTCTTAAACCCTAAATATAAATTTAAATTTGGGCTGGCAGAAGAAATACGGGGTCAGTTCCAAGTCTAGTACTCAAGTGACCTTACATATTTCCACTCGCCTACCTCTGAAACCCATTACTCCTCCCATGTGAACAAGTGGGCCAGTGTGCTGGAGAGTAAGAAATCTCAGAGATGTGTGATATGCCCTGCAGCTGAAACCCCTGGAGCAGTCCTTTCCCATCTGAGCAGACAGCAGAATGCAGTCATGTGAACTCAGCCAGAGGGAGATGAGCCAGCAGAGTGGAGCCTCAATGATAAAACTGCAGTCATGAGCCAAGTCAATATTTGCTTTAAACAGTTAACTTGTGGAGTGGTTGGACTATGTGGAGGGAAGTAACCTCACTGTACTAAGAGAAAAGAGAATAACACTACCATTCTTTTTAAAGAATTCCTTATTTTCTCTTCATATAAAAGTCAGTTACATAAGTCAATTTTTTGGCCATCAATTTTAAGGTCTGAATATATATTCATTAAGATTGTTAGCATCCCATCACTATATTAAGACTTGTTAATTTGCATTTTTGTTATGAATTATTTATTTGAATTTATTAGGTATACCGTTAATCTAAGATTGATGCTATTCTACATTAACAATGTTTAATTAATAGTGCATACCTGTCAATGCAAAAGAAATAATTATTTTAAGATTATCTAAGCCAGTGTTCATAATTATGGAAAGTCAGAAAATGCTTAGATACATGCAGCTATGGAAACCAAATGTGACTGTAAATATCTCAGTGATTTAAAAATATTTTTCTGTCAGATAGCTTATAAGAGGATTCTCATATTTACAGAGATAATAACTTTCAATTGAAAAGAATTATATAGAAATTCCTTAAATAATATATGACTAACCAACTATTATCAAGAGCTGCTTACTCATGAAAGAATTAACTTTTTAGTTACAACTGTGTTACCATTAGCACAGTTGTCTACAACACAGAATAGCAGGCAAGTGTGACAACTTTGTTTTTGTTTGATTGTTTTGTACAAAACTTACTTTCAGTGTGAACATTAAGTTCCTTTGCTCATTATTTTCTCCACAAGGATATACTCAGATCATTTTGAATATTACTATTGTAGCAATGTGACAGAACCAGTTTTATTCTGGGCAGCATCTTCTCATTGATTACTCTAAGATGACTTGATGACTCAGCAAAGCATAAAATAAAACTTGTGGAAATTTTATTCATTTCCAAATAATCTTGCAAGTTCTTTAAGGACATAAACTCTGAGATACAGGTTAAACCTCATGCAATTTGTTTTTACTTGCACAATCTCCAAACTTCAAGTGTTGAAAGTCTGATGTACCATGACATGTCTTTCCATTGTGATAGCCCATTAGAAAACTTGTGGATTGTTGTCTTATCAAACTGAAGAGCTGTTTCCATAATAGTTCATCCAGGTCCCTCGGGTAAAACTTCATGCATCAATATTCATAACTATGATTTGTCCATACATAATGCAAATTTTATAAAGACTCTTGTGGGTATAATTTTAATGAAGGATCTCTCACTTTAACATTTGCTGGGACTTCTGTCCCAAAACTACACCCAGATTAAATTACATTTTGAAGTCTTCTAATATTTGAATGCAACTGTAATATTCCCTTTTATTATTTTCTTTTCCAGACTATTTTGCTGTTTTCTTTATCTTAGGTATAGTGTGAATAACTGCTGAGCAAGAAATGTATTTCTTTTTCCTTAATTAAATTTAATTTCTTCCATAATCACGCTTTCATCCAAGTGGCAGAAACTTTATGTCAACTAATTCAGCATTCATATTGGTTTTTCTCTGTCCTGATGAGTTTAGTTCTGTGGCAGCTCTTGGTGCTGGTAGTAACCTGATTCTGTGTGGCTGTGTCTCTATACCAATGCCCACTGAGGTGTTTTTATTCCTACAGGGCATTCGGTTCATGACTTCAACTTTTATATTGTCTTCATATGTGGAAAAATGATCTGCTTCAAGTCCTCTGGATTTTGGGGGCATGTCCATTCTGGTGGAAGAAAATATTTTTAATTTTCTATGAGTTTTGCTCATAAAGTAAACCTTACTTTGTGTGTATGTGTGTGTGTGTGTGTGTGTGTGTGTGTGATCTTTTACCCTTTAGCCATTTAGGCACAGGGGAAATTTTGGAATCTTGCTACTTTTCTGAATTCTGTCCCCAAGAGAGAGATATAAGTTATTTATATCTGGATTCCTCAAACTTCTTCAGAGACTAAACATTTCTACTCTTTATTCTTATCTTCTCTCTTCAGTTTTAGATTCTTTATTTAGTGTATGATATCTTGATACTTTACTGATATATACAAAATTTATATCTTTTATAACTAGACAATAGTTTTTGTGTTTTCTGTTATTCTCTTTCTTGCTTTAACAGAAATGTTTTAGTCAAGTCTAATATGATAAATGAAATCTCAAAACTAAATATCAAGAATTCATTTGGAACTTAATTACATGTATTTCTGAGTCATAAGTACATAAGGAGCATCTTTTAAAATTATTTTCTATGGTTTATTATTATATATATTTTCCAAAAGTGGTAATTAATTTGTTGATTGGTAAATTATTTTCTGTGGTTCATTATTATATATAATTTCCCAAAATGATAATTCATCTTAAAGTTTCAATTTTTCCCTTACCTTTATTTTTTATTTGTTTGTTTGTTTTGAGACAGAGTGCATTTCAGGCTCTCCTTAAACTCACTTTGTAGCCCAAGCTGATCTTGAACTCACAGCAATCCTCCTGCCTCAGCCTCCCAAGTGCTGGGGTTACAGGAATGAGGCATCAAGTCTGGCCTTTCCCTTACCTTTAAATTTTAGTTTGAATTTATAATTATAAAACATCTTAGGTATGTAATTTCAGTGATCTGAAGGACATTTTTTGATTGTTGCCAAGAGTCTGTCCACCAGCATATTATAACATACCTTAGTTTAGAAACCCAAATCCCATCCCATCAATGTAACTATGTTTTCTTCCCATGCCTTCTTTGTTTTTAATGTCATGAGGTTTTATTACATTTCCACATTTTTCAGTGTCATACACAAAATATGCACCTAAAAGTCTCCATTCATGTGTCCTTTTCTATGGTCATTTACCTATCACATTTGAAGAACATGCTAAACACAGAAGTATAAACTCTGAATGGGATAATTGAACATATGATTATAATCTGATCGACTAAATGTGAGGATTTCATATGTACAGATTGAATGGTTGAATGTTGTGAAAAGAATCATGCAGGAGACCCTGTCTCAGCTAAGTGTGGGACTAGTTGCAGATCGTGAAACAGTCATGAAACTGGAATAACTGCAATGAGAGATCTTTAACACTGAATGAGGAAGATGAGTAAAGACAGAATAACTGGTCCATATTACCAAGGAGTAGATTCTAAAGTGTAAGGTGTGAGACAAGGGATGAGATCACGAATATCTTTAGGGCCATGCTATATTGTTGTTTGTTTTTATTTTGTTTTTGGTGGGTGTATAATAAAAAGCCCTTAGAGAATTTATCAAGTGGAATATTGAGTATGTTATCAACTTTATATATTAGCTTTCACACTTTTCACATGCATAATATGAAGGTTGAGCAATGTTGAAAACTTATTTCAGAAGCGAATGCTTCTTTGTGTTTTTTAGACAGTGATCTAATTAAACAAACATATTGATGGGAACAGAGAACAAGAATCATTTCAAGAAATATTAAGTAAAATGATGGAGACAGTGTCTGAATAAATGTGAGCTTTAGGGGGCTGTAGTAAATAATGATGACAAGTGATTGATTCTAGTGACCGAGACATGCATGGCCTCTTGATTAGACAAGGAATTCAGAAATATTCCTGAATAGTGAAAGTTAGTTTATGTTCTAGATATGTTAAGTTTCAAACATCCAACACATGTTAAAGAGTAGTTGTAAATTAAGAGGCAGGAAATACATGTTGTGTTCAGGAATTGAAATCTAGTATTAAAAAAACACAGATTTGTAAAAGTAAGTGGTAGTTGATGACATATGCGTGTAAGAACTCATGAAAGGTTTTAATGTGGAAAAGAGATGGCTACAGACAAAAAACCAGCATGAAAAGAATCTGAGCTGAGATTGTGAAAAAGCAACATAAGACCAAGAACTACAACCAGGTACTATAGATGTTAGAGAAACCCAGAGTAGAGGCAGTGTGAATGAGTGTGCACTTTTACTAAGTGATCAGGCAAAGAACTAAGCAAGAAATTATCCATCCATTTGGGCACTATGATGCTAGTGATTATTGGGATGAAAACTGTTCCATGGAGTTGGGGACAGAAGACAAACCTCAGGAGCTTCAACGAAGTTCACTGGAAAGGACCATTTTAGTTTCCAAAGACTCTTGGCTTATATACTGTTCCAGGCCTGGTTGGAGAAGCAAGTGAGGTATGAGAAGCTGGAAAGAATGAGCATGCATTTCTCCAAAGAAATCTGGTTGTGCTGGTTTGGGAAAAGACAAATGAAAAAAATGAAAGCTGCTTCATTTTAGCACCTCCGTGTGAGAGTGACTTGCTCTGGTTTGTAAATCAAGAAAGAAGAGACAGCAGAAAGGAAAAGGAAATGTATGGAAATCCTTGAATGAGGGTACTGAAAAGGAAGAATGGGAACATTCTAAATCAACAGATTTAGATTTAGGAATTAATAGTCTTAGAATTGGGAAGACATTATCTAGTGTCATAAAACTTATTTGGCCCACTGCGATTTTTTGAAGCTATACTTTCTCAATAAATGTGCAGCATGGCAGCCACTCTGTGGCTTTTGAGAATTTAAGTAGTGTCCTAATTGAAATGTATTGTCAATGTAAAAAGACACATGGGGTTTAAAATACTTAAAAATAGAATTTAAAATATTTCTTTAATGTATTTTACATAGTATATATTTCAAAATGGAATTATTTTGAAATTAATGGGCTAAACAAAATACATTATTAAAATTAATTTCACCTAACTTTCATTGTGACTATCAGAAAATTTCCAATTACCTGTGTGGCTCCCATATAATTTCTTTTGGACATTGCTGCTCTTGGGAGACTCTACTTTCTGTTGCAATCTATTACTATCTTTGTGCATAAAATGTGTGTCCAAAGGATGGGCACTGACCATCACCAACATATCTCACTTTAAGATTGGGACACAATTCCTGTGTGAATATTTTTCCTTCATGAGTGCTTTTTTCGAATCTCAAGACTGGCTTTGTTCAGTGAGGAGAGACGCCTCTGGATTACGTATCCAACAGGACATAGTTTCTTCTCTTTGTCACACATATTTTCTTGCTGGTTCTAATTTTTTTCTTTCAATCACTTATTTTTGTAATTATTAATACTACAACTTTAATAAAATTTTTGAGGCCCACATACAGTATAGTAATTTGCTAAAGGTCTTTTCCACCTGTAGCAAAAAATGGATAATTTTTAAATGATAGGGACTTCATCCTATATACTCGAGTAGGACAAATGAAACAAACTATAGGTGATTGGTGAATATATTCAAGGACCTAAGGTCTCAGCTTGACACATTTGCCTTTGTAGCTCATCATGGAAATGTTTTGTGTACCTGTACAGGTGGGTTATCTTTGCTCTATAGATGTTAATCACTGGGCTCCAGAGCAAGAGGAAATTCCCAGCAATTCTCATTTGTAGATTATCAACAAACTCTTGTCTTCTACTTTGCTGCCCACACCTGCATGTCTTCACAGTCTCTTGCAAACATGTTGGGTGTTAGGAACTATAATTTGCCAGGCAGGGTTCATCTTCCTCCAGAAAACACAATGAATAGAAAATGTTGACAAAAATAGTCTGTTTTTCCCTTTATACTTCCTGTCCCTTTTTTGCTGAGATCTGGTATTGAAAAAATTGGGTTTTAGCTTGTCAATTAGAGAGTGGATGAAAGATAACACGATTTCCTTTACTGCAATCACCACAGCACTCTGTAGTATGTCTGTCCTCAAGGCTAGTCTAAAAATCCATTCAAAGGTTTTAAATTATAATGAAAGTCCATTTGAGGTTCCATAAAAAGTTTAAAACTTAGATCTAAATGTTAGCAATGGTGGTTTTCAATTCATGTTCCATAATTCATTTACCACAATGAAATCTGCTTTAGGAACTCTCTTTAATTCCTGAATTTTTCAGTGATCCTGTCAACAATATTCTTAACCACAAGAAATGAAAGAAAGATGCATTTACTTTATTACTATTAACTGGAAAATAATATGCAGCCTTAGAAAATTCCCTCACTAAAAAGATTACCATTTTGTTGTTTAGGTCTTCCCTGGAGATCTCCTTAACTAAATGATATTATTTTGCTTGTATCCTGCTTCCAAAAACTACCTGTATGCTTTACCATAGAGTAAAAGTGATCTCAATGCCCCCTTGCTGGTCTTATGACTCAGGAGGAAAACTATAGGAAAATAATATTTTTGTTTCAAAATTAGAAAACCTTTTAGAATAGCAATTTTCTCCCTAATTAGAATTTATGTTTAAGCACTTATACAGATACTCAAATTCTGAATTATTTATGTTCTTCATTCATTTAAAAATTAATGAAAATATAGATATTATGAATTCTTAAGAAATTTTTATTTTATTAGTGACTCCAATAATTTGTATAGATTTGGAGTGCCCAAATTTAGCAATGATTCTTCTTCTATTTTTGCTTATCCATGTGTGACAAATTTTGTCTCATCTTTCTGGAGAGATCTGGTTGCTCAGCCATGAATGAGTACAGCATTCACGCAATCTTTCCGCCTGTCCTATTTTCACGGAAAATCAATATACATGTTCACAAACGGGAAATACTGTGTAATACATTACCTATAGGCCACCAACTATGAAAATAGATTAGTGTTATTAAAATGCATTAGTGAATTATTCTTCAGTTTTTTACCTTTAAATCAGGAATTGCCTCAAATGACTGTCTCTGTCGCAAAAGGCCACTCCATCTCTCTTTTACAGTGAATGCAAGCAGAATTATTGCTGAATTCATGCCACTATTAACCCTAGCACACAGATTCCTCAAGACTCTTGAGCCACATTGTACACAAGTGTCCTTTATCATTCTTAATAACAGTAAGGAAAGATTTAGGTAGAATTTCTTATATAATCATAGACAGAGAAGATGACCAAAGAAGTCAGGGAGAGGATGATAAGAAATTCTGCAGTGTCTGGTGTTGAAAATTGAGTATTGATTATTCTTGTGCTTATGCTAGGCATATAACACTGTGGTCATCTTCCACAGAAGAAAAATAAGGCAATTTAGCCAGATGTCCAAGAAAGTAGAAGGAAGTGATAAAGAATTCAGAAGAAAATCCTTAATGCTGCAGGCTAATCCTGACAAAAATTAATTGTGGTATGCAACACCTGAAATACTAAATGCATGTAGACATTAGTATTGAAATATGAGGTTCTCTGGTTTATGTAACAAAGGACATCTACTAGTGGAAGGATTACCATGAAAAGTCCATGGGCTCTCCACTTTTGACAGTGGTACTTGTGGAGTGTTCACTCTGCACACACGCTCTTCTACTTCTATTAGCTCACTTAATGCTCATGCCATGTTTTAAGGTAAGAGCTAAAATTTCTAGGGCCATAGAAAAGCTTTTATACCTCCTTTCATCACCTCACATCAAGAGAAGCAGTTTTTCCTATTTCTTATTTTGACAGGCTAGTGTGGTAAGAAGAGCAAAAGTGCAAATTTATCTCTTTTTCAGACTTTGAGCTAGAGCCAAGAGGCACACATCAAGTCTAAGTATCCCTTAACCCATGACAAGGTACCAAAATATTAAAGTGGGTCATGCTAGAGAATGTGTAATGAGTTCCAGAGTACTGACTCAGCAAGCGTCTCAAGGGTAAGCAAGAGAAGATGCGGGTTTTAGTGGAACATTGCAGAGGGCAAGAATAACTGGAGAGTAAAGCGCTGCGCATTCTCAGCCCCTCCCCATGGAGCGCGATTGAAAGTGCTTTTATTTTCCTTGAGTCTGGTGAGAGAAACTTAGCAAAAGCTTAACAGGTGTAATGGATGCTGTTAGAACTGGTCTTGTACACTAAGCTCCTGGCTACTCTCCCCATTTTCTCTTTAAGAGGTGACATTTCCCTACAACCAGAGGATCCTTGCTGCCAGTGATGACTGATCAAAAATGAGAGCTGCTTCATGCAATCCTGGGACCAAGTCTTTACTGTAATTAATTCTCCGAAGAGTTTTATGGGATTATCTGAAACTAATCTCTAGCTAAATTCATGTCTGTCATTTTAATAAACTATCTTATGCTTCTCACTCTTTTTCTCTGGAGAGACTCCCTCAATACGTTAACAGTTTTGCTATGGCCACTTCAAATTGTGTTTTAAGGATCCCAAGCTAAGAATAGAAGATTGCAGTTTTGTGGTAGATTAAAGTGGTACCTGATTTTTACCTACAGAGGTCTGAAAATATGAGGCAGTAGCTTGTAGCTAGCTGTGTTGCCATGGGAAGCAGGGAAAAGGTTCAGACACAAACCCCAGGAAAGAGAGCCACCCACAAGTTTTTTGGAAAAAAGACTTTGTCTGACCTGGCTTGTTTTCAGGGAATGAAGCCACCTCTACAGGGCTACTTAGGTATCCAGAGAGAGAAACATCAAATGGATCTCAAATGTGTAGTTTCAAACATAGCTGGTGGTAGATATCCTCATAGATCCACAAAACTTCCCCTTTTGAGAGGGAAAGAGGCTTTAAAATCTGCTACAACTAGACCTTTCTGTGAAGTTACAACTTGAGAAATCAGATTTCTTTTATGGCTCATAATTCTGAATTCTTTTGCTACTTGAATGCTAGGTGGAGTGACATCTGTACTTAACGATAGGAAGGACAAAGAATGGAGAAATCAGGGAGAAATCTACTACAACCTCTTCTGCAATTACACTGAAATTCCCATGTTACACTTCAGTCATTTTGAGTGGGTTCTTACCACATTTGTTTTTATGTTTCCTCTTGAGTCTTCCCTTTTATCTCTATATAGTATCTAAATACCCCCAAATCTCTCCTCATACAGTGCTCTGTTTTATGTGTTGACTCTGATCTTTTCATTTCTTGACTTCAACACTGAGAAATTAGACTCATACTTTTCTTGCTCCCTATTGACACCTTCCACCAACTCCGTCTGATGGTCTTTTCTACCATTCCTGTCCCAAAGCTTCACCAGGATCTTCAACTTTTATTCTCAGCCGAAGTTATACTTAAAGTAAAAATTTCCAAGGGCACACAGAATGGCACAGTTTGGAGTATTGAGCTCACTGCTATTGGCCTTCTAAAGATACAGCCTTAATCTCTGTATCCTATCAGGTTCCTCCTTGACATGTAAGATATGTCTACTGGAATCATCGGTAGTCACTTTAAAGTTAACAAATATGTCCTTTCTTGATCTTTCCTTATTACTCTTAATAAAATATCCCTTTTTGCTTTTCCCTTTACTATGTAAAATTCATCATTATATGCTCTATATTTTCTTCTATCATATTCTTTTAAATTTTCCCAGTTCCCACACAGTCTAGAAACTTGCTAATCCAAGCCCAAAGAGAAAAACTCATTTTTATCTTACGTGCTTATCCTTGCCCATCTATTCATTCACAGTACTAATTCTTACTTTATTCAAATGCAACTTTCTTGGGGTCATATTTTTTCTTGAATATTTATTTTGTATTAGTTTTATGCCTAATCTCATCACCCAATCATATCTAAATTGTTTTCTTGTCTGTTTTATTTAACCAGACTTCTCAGTACATCTCCCAGATGGATCCTTCAAATAAGTAAACATTTTTTTTCTTTTCAAACCCAATTTTATTTCTCCCTCCAGGTTTTGCTGATATGAACTTCAACTTATGCTTATTTTTAACAAAATGATCTTTTTTACTTTGACACCTTGCATTGCCTATATATCTGCTTAAAATTTCACCTGTGCTATTTTTTCATTTTTCACAGAAATATAAGCATAGTTGGAAATGAAGTTAGAATTGAAATAAATTAACTTCATTTATGGACAAGACAGTTTTTCCTAAGAGATTCCCTTTAAATCCTGGATCCTCAATGACAATTATCATTCTCTTTGGTATTCATCACAGAGGATTTGATCTCAGTGGATGCTCAGAGAAATATGTTGGATTTATTTTAATTTAAAAATGAGAAATGTACCTTGGTAAAGTTTAATTTTCATTGGGACTACTTAAACAAAGTCATTGCAAACCAGCCTCTGGGAACTCTAAAACAACAGAATAATGACACATTAATCTGTCTTCCAAATCTTGCTAATATAAAATTTATGACTTTGGCAGGTAGCTCTCAATATTGCTGATACCATCTGTTACTCTTTCCTGGTTGAAACATACAACAATGTTTTTTCTCAAAAAATAATATGAACCCAAGTAACATACCAATCAAAGGATATTAAGCTAGAGCCTGAATGAAAAAAGTTAATTAAATTGAAATTACTTTGCATGTGTATAATTTAAGTATAGTAGTAAAATTCATATTTTGATTTTTACAATTTAAGATGTGTACCCTTGGTCACATATAATATGTTTTCACTGAAAGTTCAGATTGTAGTATTTGATTTCTAAATCACAATATCTGGATCAGCAATTTATAAAATGATTATTATAAGCTCCCCGGAAGTTGCACCAAAAGCCCGCCCTGCCACCAGGAACTCAGTGCAAGCCCACCTCAGGCATAGGCTGCCTGTAAACTCCACCAAGGGCCTGCCCTGCCACCAGGACCTCAGTGCAAGCCCGCCTTGGGGGAAGGCGGCCCTGAACCTCCACCAAGGGCATGCCCTGCCACTGGGAACTCAGCGCAAGCCCTCCTCAGGGGTAGGCTACCCTGAACCTCCTCCGTGGGCCCGCCCTTTCACTAGGAACTTTGAGGAGGCCCTCCCAAGACTGAAAACTTCCTTGGACTGCTACAGATGGGCCTGCCTTCCCACCGGGAACATCAGAAGATCTCAGCAGAATCCAGTTAGTGTGAGAAAATTTGGAACTTTGCTCCCAGGTGGTGAACCTTGGACTACACTGAATTGACTGTATCAATGTGGTGAGTATACTCCTAAAATACAGGTGTATAGGGGATAATTAGGGCCAGTAGTAAAACCCCCTCCAATTAACTGTAAGACTTTGGTGAGTCTGAAAATAGTGTGTGTGATCCCCTCCTACACATAGAAAACACCAGGCAGAGTGAAAACGACAAAACAAAAAAGCAAAATGCAGTCTCAAACATATAGTACACCAGAAGCAAGAATAGGAGACATTGAAATAGAGGACCCCAAAAGTAACACACCGGGAATCTCTGAAAAGATAGCCAGTGAAATAAAAAAACAACTGCATCAGGCTATAGAGGAAATCAAATTAGAAGTAGTCCCCCATGTAAAGATAGAAATAACAACTTTAGTAAAGGTATTGATGAATGCAGCTAAAGAAGAACTAGAGAAAAAAGTACATGAGCATGGGAAACTGGTTGAAACTTTGAATGAACAATATAGAAAACAAGCAGAATTCATGAAACAAGCTCAAAGAGACATCCAAGAAACAAAAAATTCTATTGAAAGTGTGCAAAACCGCCTAAAGGAAGCTGAGGAGAGGATTTCGGACTTTAAGGACAGGATCACAGTTAGTGATCAGGAAAGGATAGAACTTTTAAAAATAAGAAAGCAGCATGAAAGGACAATCCAGAAGTTTCATGATGATGCCAAGAGCAATAATATAAGAATAATGGGCATTAGTGAAGCTACAGGAGTCCAGGCAAATGACATACGTAAAGTATTTACACAAATAATAGCAGAAAATTTCCCAAACAAGGGGAAAGAATCTGATATACAGATAAGTGAGGCATATAGACACTAAACAGTCACAATCAACATAAATCCACACCCAGACACATAATAATTAAGATCTCAGACATGCAGCATAAAAACAGAATACTAAAAACTGTGAGAGAAAAGACACAACTCACCTATCAAGGAAAGCCCATAAGAATCACGGCAGACTTTTCAGCACAAACACTCAAGTAAAGAAGAGCTTGGAGTGAGGTATTTCAAGCCCTGAAAGAAAACAACTTTCAACCCAGATTGTTGTACCAGCAAAATTTTCATTCAAATTTAATTGAGAAAGAAGATACTTCCATGAAAAGAACAACTGAAGAAATTCATGTCCATCAAACCAACCCTAGAAAGAGTACTGAAAGACATACTAGACAGAGATAAAAATGACCACAACCCCTAAAACAACAACAGAAAGAAACCACCAGGTAAGATAAGCAATTAAATAAGAGGAAAACCAGAAAGAAACAACTGGAACATAACATGGCAAAGTCGAGCCAATATATATCAGTGATATCCATAAGTATGAATGGCCTCAATTCACCTATAAAAAGAAATAGATTGACAGAATGGATCAAGAAACAGGACCCCACAATATGTTGTATACAAGAAACACATCTGACCCAAAAGGAAACTCATAGATTAAAAGTCAAAGGGTGGAAAACAGTATTCCATGCAACAGGAACCCAGAAAAAGTAGAGGTAGCTATTCTATTTGCAGACAACATGAACTTCAAACCTAAAATGATTAAAAGAGATAGAGAAGGTCACTACATACTTGTTAGTGGAAAAATTCAAGAGGAAGAACTAACAATTATAAATATATATGTGCCAAATACAGAAGCACCCAACTATATAAGACAGGTACTAATGAACATGAAAAACCAAATACACAAGAACACAATTATAACAGGAGAGCTTAACAGCCTATTGTTACAAAGAGATAGATCAACTAGACAAAAAGTCAGCAAAGAAATAACAGAACTGATTCATACCTGTGAGAAATTGGACTTAGTATATGTTTACAGAGTGTTCCACCCAACCACATCAGAATACACATTCTTCTCAGCTGCACATGGGACATTCTCTAAAACAGACCATATATTATCCCATAAAATATTCTTAAGTAAATGCAAAGGTATTGAAATCATACTATGCATACTATCTGACCATAGTGCACTGAAATTGGAAATTAATGGCAAAAAATTGTGAAACCTGAGTAAATACATGGAAATTAAATAACAAGTTTTTGAACAACCAGTGGTCTACAGATGAAATTAAAGAAGAAAAAAAGCAATACCGACATTTCAATGAAAATGAGGAAACAACATATTGTAACCTGTGGGATGCAATGAAAGCAGTCCTAAAAGGGAAATATATAGCAATAAATAGTCATATCAAGAAAACAGAATGAGCAAAAATAACCTAATGCTCCATCTCAAGCATCTAGAAAAAGAAGAGCAAGTTAAACCCAAAGCTCATAGAAGAGAGGAAATTGTAAAGATTTGAGCATAAATCAATGCAATTGAAACTAAAAAAAAGATACAAAGAATTAATGAATCAAAAAGCTGGTTTTTTGAGAGAATCAACAAAATTGACAAACCCCTAGCTAACCTTATCAAGAGAAAGAAAGAAAAAACCCAAATTTATGCAATAAGAACTGAAAAGGGAGAAATTACTACAGATCCCATGGAAATCCAAAAGATCATGAATACCTACTTTGAAAATCTCTACTCACATAGAGAGGAAAACACAGAGGAAATGGACAGATTTCTAGAAACAAATGAACTACAAAGCTCAATCAAGAAGATATAGCAATTTTGTACAACCCAATATCAGCTATTGAAATTGAAAATGTAATTAAAAACTTACCAACAAAGAAAAGCCCAGGTCCTGATGGATTCATTTCTTCAGTGAAATTGAGAAAAAAGCAATCCTCCATAAATCATTCCTGGAGGCAAGTATTACTCTGATACCAAAACCAGAGAAAGATCCAACCAATAAAGAGAACTATAGGCCAGTCTCACTAATGAACATTGATGAAAAGATTCTCAACAAAATACTGGCAAATAGAATGCAGCAAATCATCAAGAAGATTATACATCATGACCAAGTGGGGTTTATTCCAGGAATGAAGGGATGATCTAACATACTCAAATCAATAAATGTAATACACTACATCAACAGAGCCAAAAACAAAAACCACATGGTCATCTCAATAGATGCAGAAAATCTTTTGACAAAGTCCAACACATGTTCGTGATAAAAACCCTACAGAACCTCGGAATACACAGCCTCTACCTCAACCTTATAAAGGCCAACTATGACAAACCAACAGCCAACATTATAAGAAATGGACAAAAACTGAAAGCTTTCACTTTACAATCAGGAACAAGACAAGGATGTCCACTATCACCACTCCTTTTCAATATAGTTCTGGAAACACTAGCCAGGGCAATCAGACAAGAGAGAGAAATAAAAGGAGTAAAGATAGGAAAGGAAGAAGTTAAATCATCACTATTTGCAGATGACATATTACTCTAAATAGAAGACCCAAAAAACTCCATTAAAAGACTGCTAGAGGTAATAAACAAGTTCAGCAGTGTAGCTGGATACAAAGTCAATGCTCAGAAATCAATAGCATTCCTGTACGCAAACAAAAAACTTACTGAGAGAGAAATTATGGAAATATCGCCCTTTACAGTAACATGTAAAAAAATGAAATACTTAGGAATCAACCTAACTAAAAATGTAAAGGACCTATATGATGAAAATTATACTATGCTGAAAAAGGAGATTGAAGAGGATATTATAAAATGGAAGGACAGTCCTTGCTCTTGGTTAGGAAGAACCAACATTGTGAAAATGGCTATACTCCGAAAACTGTTATACAGATTTAACACAATCCCAATCAAAATAACATTAACATACCTCAAGATCTAGAGAACAGACTACTAAAATTCATTTGGAAACAGAAGAAAGCTAGAATAGCAAAGGCAATTCTAGGCAACAAAAGCAAGGCAGGAAGCATCTCAATTCCTGACTTAAAATAGTACTATAAAGCCACAGTGATCAAATCAGCTTGGTACTGGCAAAAAAATAGACCTGAGAATCAATGGAACAGATTAGAAGATGCATACACAACTACAAAGACACTCAGCACCTGATATTTGACCAAGGGGCTAAATATGTCCACTGGAAAAAGGATTTAATAAATGGTGTTGGAAAAATTGGCTCTCTACATGCGGTAAACTGAAACTAGATCCATGCATATCACCATGCACAAAGCTAAAGTCTAAGTGGATCAAAGACCTCAATATTAAAACAGAAACACTAAATCTACTGGAAGACAAGGTAGGTAGAAGTCTTGGAGACATAGGGGTAGGCAGAGAATTCATGAACAAAACACAAATTGCATGGGAAACACTTCAAAGCATCAACAAATGGGATCTTACATTATTGAAAAGTTTCTGCACTTCAAAGGAAATCACCAACAGAGTGAAAAGAAAACCAACAGAGTGGGAAAGAATTTTAAATGCAACCCCTCAGACAAAAGACTTGTGTCCAAAATATGTAAAGAATTGAAAAACATCAAAGCCCCCAAATTCAAAGACCCTCTCCAAAAGTGGGCATCTGAGATGAAGACACAGTTCTCAGAGAAAGATATACAAATGACAAATAAATACATGAAGAAATGTTCGCCATCACTGGTCATTCAAGAAATGCAAATTAAAACAGCATTGAGATTCCACCTTACTCCGGAAAGAATAGCTGCCATCAAGAAATCAACTGAACAAATGTTGGCGAGGCTGCGGGGAAAAAAGGAACACTGCTCCACTGTTGGTGGGAATGTAGACTAGTGCAACCATTATGGAAATCCATATGGAGAATTCTCAGAAGACTAGGATTGGAAGCCCCATTCAATCCAGCTATCCGCCTCTTGGGTATTTTCCCCAAAGAACTGAAAAGTTCATATCACAGTGATATATGTACACCCATGTTCATAGCTGCACAATTTGTGATAGCTAAATCCTTGAAACAACCAAGATGCCCATCAACTGCAGAGTGAATGAAAAAGAAGTGGCATTTTTATACAATGGAATATTACTCAGCTATATAAAAGGATGACATTGAGGCGTCATAGGCAAATGGAGACAACATGAGACTATCCTCATTAGTGAAATAAATAAGAATCATACTTATAAATATCATATTGTGTCTCTAGTGTAAAAAGTAAATAAGAACTACAAGTGTAATAAAACCAAAATGTTTAATTGCTATTGTAAAAAAGAGAGTGCTCTAAGGGATATAACTGCATGTATGTTTGAGTGTGTAAAATAGATGACCATATTGCTGAATCTTTGTTGGATCTTTGAGCAGAACTGTTTGTAGTCTGACTGAATATTTACTATGTACCCTTTAACTTTGTAACTTGAACAACTACATCCAGGATGACAGTATGTAATTTATTACTGATTTCTTAGTGGGGCTTTTTCTCATTCTCCTTTTTCTTTCTTTCTTTTACAATTCTGTATTGTTGCTGCCCTTTTTCTGTTTAAACAAAATTTTAAAAATGTATAATTGCTATTGTAAAAAAAGAGGAAATAGGAAGCACTATAAAAGATATAGCTGCATGTATGTTTAGATGTGTGGGATTGATTTCTAGGTTCTTGTTTGATTGATGAACAGATCTGTTTGCACTCTCACTGCTTTATTGTCCACTTTTTGTGCTTTAATCCTGTAACTTGAATAATTATTTCTAAAAGAACAATATGTAATGTATCAACTAGTGATTTCTTACTGTTTATCTTCTTTTCTTGAAATTCTGTAATATTTCTATCTTTTTCCTTTTTTTTCTCTTTAAATAAAAAAAATTGGAAAAAAATTATTCAGGCTAATAAATAAAAAATTTTGTATTTAATTTTGCTTGAAGAGAAGATGCACTTGCCCCTTGATAAAGTTTTTGTCACAGTTCGAAATTCTTTTCTTTTTTTAGTACTGGGAATTGAACCAGACCTTGCACAGCCCAGATCTTGCACAGCCAGGCAGGCACTTGTACCGCTGAGCTAAATCCCCAACCCCTACAGTTCAAAATTCTGATTTCTCTGATGTTTCTTAGGATTCTCATTAGATAAAATTGGTGTATTTTCATGCCTTATTATATTATTGTATTATGTCATAAATACTTATAAATATATCTAGAGAATAAACTCCTTAACTTCAGGAACTATGGCATATACAACTTCTTGCTAAATTTACTAGCCATATGGAATGAATATGTATTCAGAAAGCATTTAATTTACTTGATTCTCCATTGAGTTTGTGGACCTGTAGTGACACACATACTTATAGTACATGTACCCTTTTCTATGCATCATACTACAGACCATTCCTGTACTCTGTATTCTGTACTCTCCACTTGTTTATTTTTATACTAATAAATATAAATATGCTAGTACATATATTATATATTATGTATTATATATAGTATGCTAGTAAATATATTATATGCTAATATATTAATAAATATTATATTATTATATATATTATCATAATAAATAATAATATAAATTGTATATATATATATATATCTATATATATATATATATGCCAACTTGTTCTTCATAATTGTCTTGCCTTCTCTAGGTTCTTTATAGTTCCATGTATGTACAACCAGTTTATGACTTTTTATAAAGAAGAAAATTACTTGAGTTATTTTGATTGATCTAATATTGATTTTGAGAATGTAGTAATGAATGTTAGGACAATAGGTTTCTTGATAATATTAATTTTTTCAGCCTGTTCACATGGCAAAACTCTCCAATTAGAATTGGTCTCCATTTTGTTTCATGCAGCAATCCTTGAAGCTTTCTCTATGAAAAGTCTCTCAGTATCTTGTATCTATAGTCTAGATACTGTGTGTGTGTGTGTGTGTGAGTGTGTGTCTGTGTGTGGTGTGTGTCCATGGAAATAGCATTTGTTATACTTTCATTTTCAAAGTCTTTTGCTAACATGTGCAAAATGTCCTTGCTTTCTGTATCCAGTCACCAGCTTTTTTACAAGAAAAGCTCACATCCTAGGACCAAATGCGCATCTCTGTGGTACAGTTGTTAAGAAAGATTTTCGCGTTTTTGTTTTTTTTTTACTATAGCTTTAGTTATTATTTAACAGTATTTTCCTTGTTTCCATTCATTTTTAAAATCATAAATGCTCTTAAATGTAGAATACCCCACCTAAAATTTAATTAGTCAGAATATAGCTCCTGCCCCAGACCCAAAAGATCAGGAAATTTTTTTCTTTGGAGCTACTCTGAACTGGTTGTATCTTAACAGGAAAGCAAATCTTCTATACTAGATCTTAAACATAGCTCCTGATTTTAAAGTTTCTCATTATTTTATCTGAAGTAAAAAATCAACTAAATCAATTAAATTTTAATAACTGTCTCCTAGTATCCATGTTATTTAATATGTATAATTTTCAGATTCTAAAATTTTCTTTTGAGATCACATATGAAGAAAAAGACTCTAGAGTCTTTTTCATTGATTAATTACTTCACTCAATGAATCCTGATATTGTACCTATTAAATGTCAGATACAGTGTTTGGTATTAGAGGCAAGACAATAAGTAAAACCAGACCAATTCTCTAAATTTATGGAATTTTTGATTAATTGAGGCATGAGGAATTAATTTAATAACCACGGAAGAGATACAAAATTATCATAGAAGTACTGTGGCTGAGCAGGTGCAAAGCAAGACAAACGCAAATGTCTCATATTTTCTCCTGTACAAGAATGTACAAGCACATCCTTTCTGCTAACCAGCTTTGTGGAAAAAATAGAATAAAAAATTCCCCTCAGTTCCAGAGAATTGTAAAAACAGTCCTCTTATGCAGTTTTATGTAATTCTCCAATCCTTGCACACAATGCACTTAAACTTGTGGAATCCAGAGGAAGAAATTTCAGATAGCAACTGCTGTGCTTGGCTTGGCTTTTTCATAGCAGGGGCCTTACTATTCTCTGGTTGCTGGGGAAAATGTACTCCCTAACTTCCCTATGCTCCAATTCCCTACAAGATTTCTCTGTACCTGGGAACGAGTGGAAGAATCACTCACACATTATTCTTCACATGCACCCCAGGAGACATTCTAATGCATTCAGAGATCATGAGACCAAACCAAATGCATAGGATAGCTAGACTTCAGCTATAAATGTCTAACCTAGTTCATGAGAACTCCCAATAACCATATTCCTTGGATCAAAAAACTCTCAAGTGTCTTCTTTATAAGAAACCTCTTTGCACATAGTATTCTTACCCAATCACCTATAAATATTTACATTGGTACACATAATATTTTGTGATCTTAATATGTTAAATATTATAAATATCTCACTCATACTCATTTATTTAGTACTTTAAGACTTTTGAAGTTAGGTGCTAATATTTTTTCAACTGCACATATTAGAAAACTGGAGATGAGAAAAAAATTAGCACTTTAACAAAGTCAGGCAACTACAAATTCCTAAATATACATTTGAAATTAGGCTTTTGAACTCTTATTGGTTGGTTATGATATGTTCTTTACTGTTATTTCTTGTCCCATTAAAAAATGTTTTTCCTGATGCCTCCCTATATATTTCCTGATGCTTGTATCTAATAACACTATAAATAATTGATTGGTTCTTCACTGACTGCTTTCTACAGACACTAAATTTGTGTTTGGCAATGATCTTGGCAAAACAAGAAGGATTTGAGCTGAAAATTCTAAAATGTTTTTGTAGAAAACTCTAAAATGTGTTCCACATTTTAAATTGTCTCTGGCAAATAAGCCCTCTCACCTAGAACAGACTTGCAGAGTTTACT
This sequence comes from Hydrochoerus hydrochaeris, assembly GCA_004027455.1. Taxonomy (NCBI): domain Eukaryota; kingdom Metazoa; phylum Chordata; class Mammalia; order Rodentia; family Hydrochaeridae; genus Hydrochoerus; species Hydrochoerus hydrochaeris. The sequence continues at coordinate 137,001 of PVLA01002848.1, forward strand.
TATAGTATTAAAAGTCTTAAAGTAGCAAAGATTGAATTCTAGAGTGATTATAGTGAGAAATACTAGTCATTTTAGTTCTGTTGAGGTATGGGGGATACGGAGTTTAATGGAATAATACTTTAAAAGCTGTAGAAATAAAATGAAAAAATTTAAAATATAAACTTCAGAATGATAATTCTAAGAAAAGTAATGATAAGTAAGAAAAGAACACTGCAAAACTAGTTGGTTAGTCTAAAAGTATATCCTCCCCCACAATGTACACAGGACAGAGGGGATTTGAAATGAGACCCTTAAATGTGATAAAAGTTGGAGATTAGTTATTCTGCCCTCCAGGGATTTTGAAAGCCGCATCTTTGTGTTAATTCATTTTTTAGTCTAAATTTCCTATTTCCCTTTGATCTTACTGAGGCAGCTGAATAAGTCTTCTGACATATTAGCGGGAGCCTCCCATTACAACCTTGAAGTGAGGCTCTACATGTTTCTGTCTTTCAGTAGACACCTTTAGCTATCTTTGCCCTGTGGTAGAGTTAGATGAGCTTGAAATTTAGAATCAGAGGATTCAGTGCTCTTATGTATTCATCTCCAGTGAAATGCACCACAGAAATGTCTTTGTCACAGGTCTGTGGTAATAAATTACATATGTAAATATATGTAAATGCTGCTTTGACCATATTTACCTTTACAATTTAATAATCTATGAGATTAAGCCTTCTATTGTTTATTGAGTTGAATCAAAATACTCCAGGAACCTAAAATGCTTCAAATGGACAAAGAAATATTCTTTAAATGAATGTTTTTCTAATGTTAATTGATAGATTAAATATTCTGAGAAGTACTTCATTTTGGACGAAATGCCATGGCATTGCATGTAAACTGAAAGATCATGTAGATTACAGTTCTGTCTTCTGATATATGACCTGAGGAAATTAAGAAACAACAATGATAGCATTAATGATAACATCATATCATTATTTTAATAATTAAATGCAATGATATGATTTTCAGTAAATGTTATTGTTTCAGTATACATATAATGACACTTTATTTTCATAATTTATAGTTGTATCTCTTTGGTTTGATTATCTAGATCTCTTAAAATAACAGTCTTTTTGTTAATAGTTTTTTTTGCTGTTTTTGATAAACCATATGGGTGGCAGACCAAAACTTCAGGCTACAGAGAGTGCATACCCAGCCTGCTTTAGGAAAGTACAACTCTTTAGCAAAATATATACAACAATCGTGAATCAAGAAAGGAAAAACAAAAGAAAACAAAATAAAAGAGGAGGAAAAGGCAAGACAATGTAATATTTGTTATGCTATGTGACCTATCTTCTTGAATGAATTGTTAAAGCAGTAATCAACTTTCCATTATTTAGTGATGCTTCATTTTCACAGATGTTTGCATGCATGTGCAAATAAACAAACAAACAAATAAATCCCCTGTGCTGTCTCTTGGAGGTTATGAGACAATGAATGATGGTAAAGTAACATAAAGTTGTTATTTGTGTGTTACTACCTCTGTGCTCATTTGTGTTTTCATTAACAAAAGTGGTGGATTTCTGGCAATCGGTAAGGAGATTCATTGTGAAAAGTTTGGGTGCTGTTTTTAGTCCATAATATGTAGCTAAATAACCTTGACATTCCAATTTAATTCCTCTTTACTATCTTCATACAAAACTACCATTAATTATATTTAGCAGATGCTCATAAAAACCACCAGCGGTTGCCTATCAGAATACTTGTAATTATTTAATTATACCCTTGGCATTTTATAAAGGCTCTCTAATTGTAGTCACAATTATTATATGTGCCTTTTAAAATTTTCTATTATGAAAAACATCATCATAGTTTTTATTCACCTTCTATACTAGTACATAAAACAAAACACAGAGAAACATCACCTTATTTTGTAGTATTTTGTGAGTTTTTTCTCTTTTATTCATATCATGTCTTCTATTTGATGATCTTTTCTTCCAAAGTTTTACATCTTTCTTCCTAGTGAGTACTTGGTCTCTTTTCATATTAAAAAATTCATTAGCAATAAAGTTGCTTTGGTACTTCAGCATCCCTTGATTGAAGATCTGGTAGGTCAAAGGGCTCTTGGAGATACAAGGATGATTCAGATTTGACCCAGTCTTTGCAGTAGGCCTGTTTCTGTCTGGAAACTTCTCCTTGGGGAAATAACCTTGCAGAATATAGAGCAGTCATATGACGATGGCTCAGGCCAAGGGTAGTCTGGCACTAAAAAATGGTCTGACAGTCTTTTTCCTTGATTTTCATGGACAGAAAAATAACAAGGCCTTTTCTACTGAAGTTGTTAAACAACGGTGGTGTGAACCTGGATTTGCTGACAGCCATCTGGCCTGACAAGTGGATTTCAGGCATAATGTATTCAAGTAACAATTTTAATATTGAAATGTTTATTCCTCCACGTTTCTGAAATATTTGGTGATAAATTTCTTTCATGATTAAGCTAGTTTGATTTGGCTTTCTGTCACAGGCAAGCCAAAATGTCTTTAGGAATATAGACTTCTAAAAGTTTATGGTCTACTAAAAGAATACATTTGTTGGAGCAATTGGCCTATAGTGACCTGTAGTACTATGTAAATATTTCCACTCATGGTTGAAAGCAACGTCAGTACAATAGTAATACACAGTACTGCCTATTGCCGAAGCCTCTTTCCTCCTGGATTCGTAGGTCACAATGCTTCATAGAAAATCTCCAGCTTTAGTGGGAGTACCCAAGCTAGGACTGTGGGGTAGAAGTCAAAGTGATAGTTTTTTCCGCATCATTCTCACCTAATTGATGATTTCCTGGAAATTCCCTCAACTACTGTGAGTAAACACATGAACTAAAACCATGTATAAGAACATCATGAAATAAATGACAAGTGACAGCTAAATACGTGAAAGTCAGGCCCTCTAATCTATCTTTCCAATTTTATTAGCCATAGCTCTGTTGACTTACATTCTAGAGACACTGGGAACTGCCTTAAATTGGAACTAACTTCATACTAAAATCCTATAACCCATAAACACTTGTCTTTGGATTCTTACTGACAATGTAAACAATGCCAAATTATTGAAAGATCACTTTTCATTTACTGCATTAGGTTTCCTTCTTTTACAAATGTCTTCTTCAAATACAATCTTAAATAGTTAGTGGTAGCCTTTCAAATTCAACTGAAGATAGTGAGTAATAATAAAGATGAGATGAAAAGTTTGATGAATATGAAGTACTAGAAATTCCTTATTGAAAAAGTGACAAATTGTAATTTTTTCCTTTCCAAGTATAGAGTTTTCTCTCATATTGTCACCCCACACAGAATTATGTTGAATAGAGCAAATGCTATAAATGGTAAACAAATTATGAAACATCTATAATGAAAAGAGCATATACTTGCAAAATATATAGAAGCCAATGAAATAGAACAGATATAACTGCCACTGCATTTGGAAAACTAAAATGGCAAAATGATGGATATTAAATCACTATGTAAAATTGGATTTAAGAAAATACATTGGGGAAGCTATAGCACTATCTTGGAAAAATATAAAAATTAGAAGTATTTCCTACACCATTAGCAAAAATAACATCCAGATGTAAGAGAAAAGTAAATTTAAAATATAAAGGTAAAAAATGAAACTAGCTATGCCATATGAACCCATGTGTTATGGTTTGTCTGGGTGTTCCCCCGAGCCTCATGCAGTAATGGACATGGCTGAATCTAACATTTGTGATTGGTTGTCTAGTAACTGGGATCGGTGGTATGAGTGCTGCACCTTCCCAGGGGTGGGTAACTGGCATACAATATAGGTGAGGGAAAGAGACATGCTTTTTCCCCTTTTGCCCTTTAGCTCTTGTTGCTTGCAGCTACCATGAACGGCTGCCCCTCAGCCACATCATCCTGCCTTGGAACCAGCTGAGTATGGACTGAGCCCTCTAAGAACTGTAAGCTAAATAAACCTTTCTTTGCTTCATTTTGGGTGTCAGGTATTTTGTCTCAATGAGAAAAAGTAATCAAGACACCATGGATGTACAGACATATTTTCTAATTGATAAAAATCCAAAGATAAGAGAAAGAAGTACATATAAATTTGACTATACAAGTCACAAAGAACTTTTGTATGCAAAATTATTCAAAACAATCAAAACATAATAAGTTGGAGATTCAACATGACTGAATAGAGAGTCATTTTGGAGTTACTCAGAGAAAAGCCACTAAAACCACAGGTAATTGGAAGAAAAGGAGAAACATACATCCTGATGCCAAAATCAGCCTGAAATAAGAGATCAAACAAATCATAAGCATAGGACTTTATAAAATGTCAAAGCTATTCACAGGGCTGCCTCTGGGACTTCTACCTATGTGTGGCAAAGGGATTGCCATTCCTGGAATTTCCCCCCAAAACAGTGGATTGTAATAGCATGGCAAAATCAAGTAACACAGGATAGACTTGGGGTATACAGGCCCTTAACTCTTTTGTCTTCCACCAAGTAGGAGGTGTTGCATCCTGGCAGGAAATTTTGCCTGAAAATAAGTAAAAGAATTTTACATTAAAAACTGTATAACTCTGAAAAAGGAGGTTGAAGAAGATATCAGGAAATAAAAGGATACACCTTGTTCTAGGGTAGGAAGAACCAACATAGTGAAAATGGCCATACTTCCAAAATTCTTATACATATACAAAATTCTTACACATGCATGATCAAAACACCAAAAATTATATCTCAAAGAATTAGAGAAAGCGGTCCTACTATTCATTTGGAACCAGAAGAGACCTAGATAGTATTCTGAACAACAGAGGCAAGATAAGGCCATGACAATGCCTGACTTGAAATACTACAAAGCTACTGTGAAAAAAAAAACCCAGGATGGTATTAGCCAAAGAACAGAACTAAAGATTAATTCAACAGATTCAAAGATGTGGAAACAATTGGCAAACACATTTAGATATCTTATCTTTGAAAAAGGTGCCAGACACTTTCATGGGAAAAAAAGATAGCCTATTTAATAAATGGTGTTGGAAAAACTGGCTTTCCACATGCCTAAACCTAAATCTCTATGTCTCACCATACACTAAACTAAAACTGAAATGGATAAAAGATCTAAATATTAAAACAGAAACCTTAAAACTATTGGAAGATTGAAGATTTAGGTATAGATTTCATGGACAAAATCCTGTTTGTATATGAAATATTACAAAAAATCAATGAGTGGGATCTCATCTTATTAAAAAGCTCTGCAAACAAAAGAAATAACCAACAGAGTGGGAAAAATCCTACAAAGTGGGAAAAAAAATTTTGCCAGTGGTTACTCAGACACAGGACTAGTATTTAGAATATATAAATAACTCAAAAAGATCAAACTCCCACAAATTTAAAGACCCAAAATAAAAATCGGCATCTGAAATAGACACTTCTCAGGTAAAGAAGTAGGAAAGGCAAATAAATATATGAAAATATGGTCAGCATCACGAGTCACACGATGACCAGCTGGCCCACAATGATATCACTGGTCTGAATTTGGTCATTTGAGAGATGTAAACTAAAATACCACTGAGATTCTGTCTCACTGCAGAAAGAATAGCTGTTCTCAAGGAAACAACTAACAAATGCTTGTGGGACTGGGGGAAAAAGGAGCTCTCGTCCAGTCTTGGTGGGAGTGTAGACTGGTGGAACCATTGTGGCTACCAGTGTGGAGAGTCTTCAAAAAACTAAAATTAAAGGCTCCATTTGACCCAGCTATTCTCCTTCTTGGTAATTCCTGAATGAATTAAATGCATCGCACCATAGAGATATGTGCACACCCATGTTCATAGTAGCAGAGTTTGTACTGATTAAATCTTGGAAACAGACTAAATGTCCATCAACTGATGAATGGAAAATAAGATGTGTGTGTGTGTGTGTGTGTGTACAATGGAATACTACTCTGGCATAAAGAAGGAAAAATCTGAAGCATTTCTAGTTAAATGAATGCACCTTAAGAACATATTCTTTAGTGGAATATATTACACACATATGTTAAAATATTGCATGCTGTCTCTGGTGTGAAAAAATAGAAGTGTAAATGTGTACCAAATGTATAACACATGTTTTGAAATGGGAGAAAAGTTTTCAAATGGGAAGGGGATCTAGGAAGTGGGGTGGAAGAAAGGAAGGAAAAGAAATATGTAAAAAAATCTGTAGTAAATAAGGCTGACAAGAGGATTGGAGGTAGGGGACGAGAATGGGAAAAAAAGCAGAATCAAGATATATAATGTACCAGGACAAATTCTTTGTGATGAATGTGATTATTATGTGTATCTAAAATGTATCAATAAAATTAATTTTAAAAAAGATAAATTAGAAAAATATTTGCAATATATATTACAATCACAGTAAAAATAGAGAAAAAGGTTAAAATTATATTGAAAAAAGTAAAATCTTCTGAAATAGTTTTAAAAATTTGAAAGTCATGAGAAAAGCAATGTGAATGAAATCATTGTGACATTGTTTTAGGCTCAGTAATATGAAGACTATAAGATAATAAGCATGTTCTTATCTTTGGATGAGAATGAAAAAATTATGCAAAGTGCATTCAGGATAATTTAGCAATGTCTAAGGAGGTATATGCATTTACTTTTTGACTCACAAGTCATTTCTGGGATTTTGTCTGAAAGATACAATACAAAATTATGAAGATGTATATATAGAAGATTAGTTATTCCATAATTGTTCACAAGGGAAAATATGGACTACTATCCCAAATTTTAAATGCACAAGATCCACTGAATAACAAATCTATATACGATGGAGTATTAATAACCTATATAAGTGTAGAAGGGCTTTCACTGTAAATTAATATAAAGTCATTGTCAAGAAATACTAAAGAACAACTTTCAATATAAAATGAAGGCAAAGGCAAAGTTCAAGGGCATATCTTATCTATATCAGTCCAGATGCCATCTTTCTTTTAAAAAAATAGCTGAAGAAGAAAACATATCTGATAATTTATACAAATTAAGCAAGAAAAGAAGAAAAAGAAAGCAATGAATTTGATAACCCATAGGAAATCAGAACAGGTGATAAAGGGTTGATACATTTCTGCATAGCATTCTTTAATACTCTTGGCTTTAGAAGGAATGTTAGTATTATACATATAGTACTGTAGTATTAAAAGAACTGAAACCCACAAAACTGTGAGTTAAAATAAAAATTTCCTTTTTTATTTTTTTAAAAGTAAAACAGAAAAAAAAGGATTGAATTTATACCGAATTTCAAAAAGGAAAAGAAAAAAAAGGAAGGAATTAACACTAGTTAATGCATTGCACATTGCTATCTCAGAACTAGTTGTTCAGGTTGCAAATTCAGATACAAAAATGATCAAACAATGCCAGCACAAATTGTTCTTTTTGATGAACTAAGAGAGATTAGTAGTATAGTTATATATCTAATGTATACATATACATAAATTTATATATGTTTGCCAGCATACATATAATCTAATCCGTGCTTCTTTTTTTCCTTTCCCCTATTCCAGTAGTTTTGTACTTTTGTGCACTTTCTTTCCCTTTCATTATTACAATTTCTATTGTACATTTTGCATCTTATTACTCTTTCAGTTTATTATTATTATTAATAATTTTTTATACTAGAGAGACAGTACAATATTTACAAATGTGAGTCTGATTTATTTCACTTATGAGTATAGCCTCATGTTGCCTTCATTTATATACAAAAGCTTTAAGATCATCCTTTTTTATAGCTGGGTAATATTTCATTGTTAAAAATTCCACATCTTTTTCATCTATTACAAAGTTAAAATTATCTCTTTATAAGTTGATTACCTTGGATATTTATTTCAGTAAGAACTAACACAAAAATATATCTTATGTTAGGTTTTTTTTCAGTTTTGTTTTTGTTTTTAATCTTCTGCACTTAGTGTAAGTTGTGTATAGAAATTTTTCACTTGCTGGAGATGTGAGTTTTTATATATTATATTTTAGTTAGTTTTTGTACATTATGATGACCTTGGGATTGTGTAAATTATAATTGTAAAGAAATGACTTCCTTTATATACCATATTGGTAGCAATGAAAATTCTGACAAATTCAAGTATTAATAAAAATGTGATCTAATGTGTTCATGATAGTATACTTTGGAACAATCATCTTAGAAGCTAGTGTATGAAAATTTATTAAAATTGAAGGAACATTTTTAATGAAAACAGCAATTAGGTAGCTTGTGGATATACTTCCAAGAACCTTCTGTACATGTGAATCAGGAGACATAAACTACAATATTTATGTGTTGCCTGTAGTAGTCTAAAGCTAGAAACAACCCATATGTCAATTCACAAAAAAGTAAATAAATAATTCGGGATATGGTTATAATTCAGTCAACATAAGAAAAACTATACATAACTATAATACAAAAATAACCTCGCAAATATTAAGAAGAGGAAAAAAATCAAAACTCAAAGGAATACGCAAGATGTATTATTTATTTACCAGAACAAAATATATTCATTTTTGGATGAATATACATAAGATAAAATTATTTATTTGAGTGTAAAGAATCACTTGTCAGAAAATGCTGGAGAGATGATAGCTTATCACCAGGAGACTGCTAAGACCTAGCACAAATGTGAGGAACATTTGTGATACCTACTTCTTAATCTTAACGCTGTTACTGTTTGTCATAGTGAAAATATGAGAGCTTATGGAATTGAATTATGAATTCTAGCCTTATAATTATTAAGCTAAAGATAATTTACACATTTTAAAAACATACTTCGCATATTGAAAATGTCATTTATTAAAAACAAAAAAAGCAATTTTACCAAGTGAGTTTTTGAAATTGGTTGAGCATATCTCATGATCACTAAAACACTGCCTAGAATAAGGAATAAAAAATTAGGAATACTACAGTTACAATCTCATATAATTAGATAAATATGTCTATACACCATAGTTTGTAGGATGATGTTTGTATGTAACTGTAAATTCTGTTATGTTTAGTGAAAACAAACAATAACAAAAAACCCAGCGACAAATTTTTAAATTGACTTTCAAGGAAATTCAAGAAATTTTTTAAAGTATAAAAAGTTTACAGCAATCTTCACTCCAATATTTCTCACTTTGAGAGATAAGATTGAAGTTACCCAAATAGAGCATTTTTTTGGTATTAAATACTTTAGAAGATGTAGTATTTTGGTAAATTAAAGAGTCCTACAGATATATCCTAATGATGTCAGCATTTGGATAACTTCACAGAAGTTTTGAGGATAAATACTTCTACTTGTCTTCTTAGGTTAAAATTCAAGAATCATATTGATTTTTATTTGTCTTTAAGTTTAGAATGTGCAGTGAGCTTTTATGTATATCATCACATACTAACAAAGGATACATACAAGGCTTGTATCATGTTCACTTCTAGGATGATAACATAGAGTTTAAATTTATAGAATAAAATTGCTAATTTATCTAAATTTTTCTATAAAAGAATATCAAAATAGTGAATTACCAAGAGACATAAAACTAAGTCTCTGGTGCCGGGAGGGGTTGTGAGTTCAAGCCCCAGTACACAAAGACTAAGTCTGCTGTGAGAAAGTTACTGACTCACACAGACAGCAATCTAGTGCTAAGTGTTCTATGTATATTAAAGACCAAATGAGTGTTTGAGAGAAAAAAGGAACAATTCTTCATTAAATCCCTTACTTTTGTCTTTGGCAAGCACAGCATAATAAAATTGTTCAGTAAGATAATATTGTGCTAATAACTATTATCTAAAAATAGAGTTAAATTATGAGCAGCATTAAGGAAATCAATCTTGGTTCTTCAAAGATCACTTCTTTTTATGACATTTGTTTAATTAAAATTACTAAGCATTTGGATATGATTAAATTCCTGGATATCATTTTTATTATATCCTTGCCATAATAAAATGCAGTAATAAAATTGATCTTTGTTTCACTTGCTGAAAATTAATAATATTTTCACAGAATAAAGTTGCATTTTATTTATTTTTATAGTTTCAATTGATTATAATTATTAATGAAAGAAGTATTCTTTGTTATAAATTAGGTTGTTGAATACTTACTGTAAATGTTTCAGAAAAAAAGTAAAACAGTATACACTTAAGCCAGCACTGAACTTCTTTCCTGCTGGCAAATGTGCACTATACCATTTCTCTTCTTTAAAAATATACATACCTTTTAGTTTCTTCCATTATGCATAGTAAATCTTTCATCTAATTTTGGCAAGATCATTAAACATACTTAATATTAATCTAAATCAGTAGATGAAAAGATGGAGGGAGGGAAAGGAAAGGGAGGGTAAAAGGATGGAAAAGGAAATAAGATATCGTACACACCATGCTTACTTATACATATTCCTTATGCACAACTAGTGTAAACATTATGTACTGCAAACATGTACTAAGAAAAGTAAACAGAAATCCTAGAAGAGGAAAAATATGTACAACTGTTTTTATTTTGATTTTTTGCTAAAATTTTGGTAATGTCTATCATATGGATTTTAGGTCAAAAATATTTCTTAAATACTGTGTAATTTTCTAGAAACAGGATCTGAAACAGGAACTGTTGTTCCCGTTCTCTTTGGGAAAGGGAACCAAGGTACAAGTCACACAGTATAAGGAGAGTTTACCCTCTTGATGTATACAAACTATGTACACAAACATTGGTATGTTTATATATTAAAGACATTACTTCAATAATGTATGCCATGAATTTAAGTGGCATTGCAGAGTGGAAGGTTTAATGGCAGTCATGGTTAGAACACACCATTTACATCAAAAACCAGGAAGTGAAAAGAGAAAGAAAGAGAGAAAGAGAATAAGGACTCACGATCCCATTGAAGTTACTCTACTAGGATTAAGAACCTTATACTTAGCTATAGAGAGTATTTCCTGGACCTCATTGCTGTCCGGGAAGTTTATATTTGTAATCCCATGGAAAAATTATTGGGAATGCTAGTGAGTTAATTCCAAACTACCACTGCTAGTGCAACCCACGGTGAGAATAAAGACACCAAGGTGTATTCATAGTTGTGGGGAGCTAAGTCCAGCTGGGGTGATGGGTAATTGGAACAAAGTACTATACCCAGGGCTGAACTAGGGTTTTATTCATTCATGAAGAAGGGAGTGACTCAAGGGTGAGTGACTGTGAGAATGGTGGGAAGTATGTGACTACTGTGAGCTGGGCTGTGTAGGAAGTCTGAAATCAGCTCTGTGATATGCAGAGAGAGTAATCCGCATAACACAGTTTGAGGTGGTATCTAATGTTTTGAGGTCTGTACTTCAGCTCTAATGTGTAATCTTTTATCTGGGAAGTCATAGCCTCTTACTGCGAGGCTCTATCTCAGTCGACAGTGTGGAGCTTGGCTCTCTTTCTCACCTGGCTCACACATGTTTTGGGGGGAGCTACAGGGGCAGAGAAACACTTTCCTGTCACCTTGCTTCAAAGACTACACATAGGCACCTCAGTCAGACCAATTTACAGTGCTTAAAGCTAATTATAAGGTTCAGTACATGTCAAAATATGGAAAGAGGGCCAGGTTTAGCCAAAATGTAGATGTTTTCTCTTCTTTCAAGGAGGGTCATCCAGTTGGTCTTCTACAGAGAGCTTCACCTTATAAAGTTTTCTTTACCTCTCCATAGTATTGCCTACCCCAGAACCCAGGCCTTCAATATATCATCATTTAGGGACATCCATTCAGATCTTATCAATTATCAGTTAATAAGAGTCTAAACACTACCCAAGAGACATATTCATAATTTGGTTGTTTTACACATATTTTGTGCTATGTCTGCATCCTCTTATTGGCAAACTCCAATTCATCCTCCAGAAACCAGTGGATATGTGGTACTGTTCAGTGGCTCTGCAAGGAAGAATCATTGTTCACTCCTTCCTTCACACTCCTACACTGTTTCGAGTATACATTTTTATCACACATATTCATGTTTGAATTTTGCTCATAAGATAAATTTTCTTGCAAAGAAAAAATGATCTTACTTAAAGAACAATGTGACAGTTAACCTTAAGTGTCAACTTGATTGGCTTAGAGCTGCCTAGGGGATTGGTAAAGTACACTTCTGGGTATGTCTGAGTGGGTTCTGGAGGTTTGTCCTTTAGTACAATATCTAGGCCCTGAATTCTCCTTCCTCTCTGGCACAGTTCACTTGCTCTACTTCACAGGTGCCGTGAACTAAGCAGGTTTCCTTCTCCATGCCCTTCCACCATGATGTTCAGGCTTTGGATCCAGCCTGGTGTGGACCAAGTCTTCTGACACTGTGAACTGAATTAAACCTCTCATTTAAGTTGTGGATGCAGGGTATTTTATGCTGTCAGTAGGAGGACTGATCAATGTAGATATTAGTACAAGAGAAGTGAAGTCATTGCTATGACTTTAGCTCATCAAGTTTTTTTGTAATTGGTTTGCCATAAGGATTTGGAAAATTCTGGTGATGTTTACCAGGAAAGCTCTAGGATTGTGTAAAGAAAGATTGATGAGATGTTCTGGTTGGAGTATCAAAAGCCCAGTATGTAAATATGAATACAGACAGGAAATATAAGGTTCATGTGGTTTCAGATGGGGAATCCAGTGGGAACTGGACTAAAGGTCATATGCATTTGATCCTAACAAAGAACCTGTCAGCATTTTGCCCATATCCTGAGACTTTGCAGCAAGCTGAGTTTAAGGTTTATTTCCTCTCACAGAGGAAATAAAAAGCAATCAATATCTTGGTTGCAACATGGGCCTTCTGGCTCCTTTTAACCAGATGTATAATGAGAATCAGGAACAAAAAATAGTAGAAATATTTGAAAATTTAAATATTGGCCAAAAAAAAAAAAAAAGAACCACATGTAAATATGAGGCTAGAGAAGAGTGGCTGCTGAAGAGATTATGCCATTATACCAGGACAAGACAAAAGGTGCCCAAAATGCATCTCAGGGGTCAGCAAGATTGCACCAACCACTGGCTCAAGGATGCATCAGTGTACACCTTCATTTGCGAAGAGATCCTGGCTCCCTTGATCCATGGAATTGGTCCTTTGGCATTCATATCATTGTGCAGCCATAGCTCAAGAGGTTGTGGTTATTGCTCCCACTGACAACAAAATTTGGTATTGTGCATGTGATATAAGCTATTCAGGTATAAAGAACGTAAGAGTTGTGGGGTTATGGAAGCTTCCAGATTTCAAAGAAAAGCCTGGTAAAGCAGACAATATTCTGTTGAAAATGCGATGAGTGAACATAAACCTATGGGAAAGAAGTCAGTGTTAAAGTTGACACCCCAGGAATTCACAAATGCCAGAAATGTTGATCCTCTGCAAGAGACCAGACAGAAAGAGAAGCCAACTCAAGAAAGAAGCCAAATGGGCTTCTACAAACATGGTCATAGGGATGGGGAAGCTCAAGCCTGTGGAACTCAAATCATACCACCATGTGCCCTAGATACCAGACATGTGACTAAAGGGCTGAATGCTTGCCTGAATACTGTTTTGTAGTTTTGTTTTGTTCTATTCTCCTCTTTTGGAACAGTGATGTTTACTCTGTGCCATTGTGTAATAGGAGTATGTAATTCACTTTTTGGATTTTACAGAACTTCAAAGCTAAGTGTTTGCCTTGAGCCTCAGAAGAAACTTTTGACTTCAATTTTTGAATAATGCAGAAACTATTGAGATTTTTAGGGAAGGGACTATTACATTTTCAGTTGTATCCAGGTCAGTTATATCATGTTAGATGGAGTTATTAATTTATTATTATATTTATCTGGAGATTAAACATTGCTTAAAATCTGGATGTCAAGCTAAGGAATAGGATGTGATGGTTAAGTTTAAAATCAACTTGATTGGTTTGGGATCTTCATAGGGGATTAGTAGAACACAATTATAGGTGTGTATGGTTGGTCACAGAGGTGTTACTTTCAGTACTTTATCTGGTCCCTGTCCTCTTCTTTGCTGGCACTGTTCTCTTGCTGTGATTCAGAACTAGCTTTTCACTATAATGGTCCTGCATCAGAATGCAATGGATCAACCTCTGAAATCATAAGCCAAATTACATATCTCTTGTAAATTGTGAGTGGCAGGTGTTTTAATTTAATACCAGCAACAGAGTAGCTGACCAATATAGACGGAAAAAGGCTGAATCACAGAAAGAGTAACAGGTATGTATTTTGAATATGGAAAACAGTTATTATGAGTGCCATGAATTAAAAAATGAGGAAACTTTGGGGAAAAGACATCTGGCCATGACATTGGCATATACTGAGTTTCCCCAATGTGGATCTAGTAATTTAGATAAAAATAAAACATTTGTTAGAATAAGAGAGGTCAGAGTTTGACATTCTTTTATAGTCATTTTTATTTTATAATTTAATCTGATAGATACTTGATTAAAATCTTTGTTAGTATTTTATACAAATGCTTATTTTAGTGGAAGTAGATGGATTCATGGTACTTTGTGCCCTTGATGAGTACATGTGGAGAGCAAGCCTTAAGGACTGTTTATACAAAGTGGAAATATCAGTCTAGATTGCTTCATGTGGACACCTATAGTAAATGTGGATGCCTTAAAAATACCCCCATGTCTAAAAGATCTTTTATCAATTGTCTCATTTAATAGCTCATTTGTCCTTTCTCTGTTTTCCTTCATGCATATAATTTACATAATCTCTTCCTGCCCAAAAGAACTGAAAAATATTGAAAGAGATACCATTACTTAGCACCATAGTGACTCAGTTCTGCAATACAAAATACTAACTATAATTATAACCATATATAGAACCACATTTAGATCTTCAAAACAATAAGGAAAATTCAATTTCTCTTCAAATAATTTACATTAAAATGTTCTTTGGCAGTGAATATTTCTTCCTTTGAATTATTATCTAACATTTTGGAAAGAAGTGTGTCAGGCAGAATATTTTGTGTTTTGTCTAACTGCAAAGCAAGGTAAATAAACAAATATTTGAGAAGGTCAATGATGTTAGTGTTATGGCTATATCATTCTTAATATGCAAATTTTCATTAAGAAATCCTTCCTTGGATTGTCAAAAGGGAGAGATAATTGATTAACAGAAAAAAAATAAATTGGTACCAGAAAACAGAATCATTCTCCCAATGGTCAGGTCCTGAGGATAGTGACCAGAGCAATCTAAATATTTCAGAGAGGACAATTCATAATAAAAAAGATGAAATATTTGTTGATTACTATTAAGAATTTTGAGACATCAAGAGTGAGATATTAAACCAAGCATGGGTTCTTTGATGCATTAATTTTTTTAGGCAATATGTAATTAGTTGACAAAATTTTTATCATTTTAAAATTCTGTGCACTTAACAAAGTCATCTCGATCACAGCAGGTTCTAGTACAATCTGGATGTAATATTAATCAAAATTGATTCCTTTGGAACCCCCTGAGAGCAAGGAATTCAGTAATATACAAAAGACCAAATTTTATTATAAATTGGAACATATTCCTTAGTAACAGGCAGTCACATTTTATCTTGGTTGCAAGATATTCTGGCTCCTAGGTAACAGTTTATCACTTTGACATTATTAGGATGGGGTAGCCAGTAGAAGAAGCTAACAGTCCGGTGGGCATTTCTTTAGAGAGATAAAGCAAACAAAGTTATTGCCAAGTCAGTGAAGGACTGTCATTGCCATTCTGATTTGTGAAGGTATCCACCCTGACAGACACGAGTGCCAGTTGACATGCTAGCCAGGAGGCCTTATTAGTAGGGGGTGACATCAAGGGTGCCAGGATAAGAGAAAAGAACAGGACTAGGCAAAATTCTCATCTAAATTTACTAGGTAGATGTTTTGAACAACTTATTTAAACCGTAATTAAACCAGAGAAATGTTCCATCTAAATTTTTCAAACTATGTATCTTTTTTCAAGTGAAAACTACTGCCTTCTTTCAAGGAGCTCATATACTGCAAACTCTGTCATGCACATTCAATATGGTACCTGGACTATAGTAAGTAATGACTGATACTTGTTGCATAACACATGCACAATACAATGCTGATTTTTGTTTGGGGGACTGAGTAAGAAAGGGAAAACTTCTAAACCTGTATCAAAAATAAGAGAATTTCTGTTAATCATTTCTAGGCTTAAAGCATCCTGAATTCTTAAACAACTCTGAATTATTTTGTTCAACTTTCCAAATATAATGTAACTCTTGTTTTTTTATGTCTCATCCTTATTCTTACCACTGTTGAGTAGTATAGAATAAATGGCTGCTAAAGTGTTAGATCGTTAATTAATTTTGGATCTAAATTCTTTCTAAAATGTATCTCTAGGTTTTGTTTTGATATTATTCTATAAATGAACTTCTCAATCATAATTCAAATTCCTCCACTGAATTATGAGTAAATATAAAATGAAGTGTCTTTGCAAATCTACGTGAAAAGCATTTCTGTTCAATATTTCATAAAGTGACAATTAAAGGATGACTCTTCCGTCTCATTCTATATACTCTGAACAGCAATCTAATTGACAGATTTCTATTTTCAAGCAAAGAAATATCTGTAGTTTTTGCTGTTGGCTGTTTTGTTACATTTAAAATGATTGTTTATTTTAATCCACCAATGCCTTTTATTTTTAAGATGTGCATTTTAACCTGAATATACCTAAATATTTTTGTGAGTAGGCAAAGAATCAGTAATGATGCAATTAATGAAAAATCACATTGCTGCGATTGAAGCAATAGTTACAGTTATGGCCTGGAAAATGAATGTTGTGTAGAATTAAAAGACCTGAACTTCCATCCTGTGTAAATTTTTAAAACAATCTCTTTTAGCTCCTGCATGTCCCTGATGAAATTGGGATACCTGTACCAACATCCAGTAGAGTGTTAAAGATGATGGACTGGCAAGAGCCACTTGTTAAATATCCATGAGTTTTACAGTCATACTTTTATATCATTTGGTACCTTGAAATTAGCCACAGTTGAGTATTTATGCCATAGAAATTCTATGCATTATAAATCAAGGTGTTTGTTTAATTAATTAAGGAGGACTAGTGTACCAGAAGTACACTGCTGGTAAAGACATAACAAGAATAGTAGCATTTGCCATACCATGAGTGAACCTTGAGGATATTACACTTAGTGAATTAAACCTGCCACAGATGGGAAAAAATTGCATAATTTTGCATATGTGAATCTAACACAATCTAACTCATAGAAGCAGAAAATAGGAGGGTTGTTGCCTGGGGTAGGAGGAAAGTGGTAAAAGAAAATGAAAAATTGTTGCTCAGTGGGTATGAAGTTTTAGCTGTTCAAGATGAATAAGTTCTAGAAATCTGCTTTTGAAAATAATAACTCCAGTTAACTTTACTGTTTCATGTATTTTAAAACATGTTAAAAAAATAGATCTCGTGTTCTTGCCACATGCCTGAACAAACTATACCACCCTCACACAGAAGATTGCAAAGAAATTTTGGGAGGTAATAGATGTGTTTAATATATTGATAGTATCATAAGTATACTCACGTGTCCAAATTCACCAAAATGTATAAATTATGTACGTAAATGCATTTCTATAAAAATGATGCCTCATTACAATTTAAAAGATAAAAAATCAGATAATGTTCATAAGAATATTCTATGTTTCTCAAAAATTTATTCTTAAATATTAGTGTAGCAGAGCTCAATAGAATTATTACTGATGTGTAACATTATATTGCTTCATTTTATTCAGTACATAAATCAAAATAGTTAATTTAGTAAATAATTATTTTAAAAGCCTTATGAAAAGTCTATTTAAAATTTTAAAAAGTTATACTTGGAATAATGCTCTTCAAAGATAAAAATTATGAATAAAAAATCTGGTTTCTCTTGGAAGGTATGAAACAATTCATACAAATTCACATGAGAAAAATGATACATGACTCCAGGTGAACAGAGAAGAAGCATAAAGTAATTCCTACCCAGAAAGGGCATTAATCATGAAAGTACTTAATGGAGAACTAGTTCTATTTGCAAAATGTATTACATCAACTAAGGAATTTCAGCAAAAAAGCAACGTTCCTGGATTATTGAACATCTATGCCTACAAATACAGTTGCTGGGTGTTCTCTCCTTTTTTCGCTCTCAAATGCCTGTATACTTCAAGACCATGAATCCCATGAATCCCACATCACACGTACTTCAGCCATCAAAGGATAGCTTTTTATCACTCTGTTTTCTTTCTTTTATGCCTCCTTCTCAAGGGCTTATATACGTTTTACCAATCTTTTAATCCCTTTTCCGAATTTCTTTTCTCTCTTTTCTCTGATCTCTCCTCCACTTTCCTCCGTTCTTGTCTTCAGTCTTAAACTTCCCTTTGCTATCCTTTAGTACTCTAAGATTAAAAAAAAAAAAAAAACTCACTCCCTCTTCCCTTTACTTGTTGCCCGAGTTTTTACTCAGGTGTTTCTCTGCACAAGTGTTATGCATCCTGTCCCATTGTAGGATCTGAATCCACATGCCCGTTCGTCATGTCCTGACTCAAATGCTTTCTCTGTAGTGATTCCATTAATCTCTTCAGGTGGCAGTGCCAAAATTATCACAAACCTAGTGGCTTAAAATGACAGAAACTTATTACATCATTGTTTTGGAGACCAAAAGTATGAAATCAAGGTGTTGGCAGGAGCACATTATCTTTGAAGTGTTTTAGCAAAGAATCCTTACTTGTTTCATTCAACTTTTGGTGGTTCCAGGGTTCCTTGGCTTGTGGCAGCATAATTATAATTTCTTTTCCCCTTTTTTTTTTTTTGGTACAGGGATCGAACTCATGAACTTGCGCTGGCCAGGCAGGCGCTTATGCCACTGAGCTAAATCCCTGGCCCCATAATTATAATTTCTATATCCATCTTCACATAGCCTTTCCCTGCCATGTCTTTAAGTCAAAATCTGTCTCCTTTCTATGATAAGAACACTAATTATTGGATTCTGACCCATTTTAAGTCCAAAATGATTTCATCTCAATATTTTTAACTTAAGTATATTTTAAAAAAATGGTATTCTCAAATAAGGTCACCTTCATAAGCACTGAAGGTTAGGATTTGAATGTACCTTCAGGAAAAGTCACCTACTGTAGACAAATTCCTTCATCTCTCAGCAAATTTTCTATTATCTGAAATTTTCCATAGTCTCTTCTTTTTGTCACTTACAAGGATTGTCATATTGTCTGTTGCATTAATATCACTTGAATACTGGTGTAACATATTTAATAAACTATAAATTCCATAATCATTTTGTTTGGTTCATCTTTGTATCTGTAAAATGTGAAATAGAACTTTTCATACAATTAGCTCTTGGCAAATACTCATTCAACAAATGCATGTGAACAAACATATTGAACTATCATTTGTATGTATTACTTTAGTTTTTATGGGAGCTACAATCCAAATTATATTGTTTGTAAGCTATACATTCTAAAAGCAAGACCTTGACTTGAAAACAAAGTAAACTTACTGTGGATCAGTCAACTCTGTTACAGAGTGGAATTTTCAACTAAGCAGTATTCACATCGAGGAAGAACAATCTTACCCAAGAATTTCCCACTGTTTTTTTTTTAATTATGTCAAAGGACACATTGCATGTCATACTATATGTCATAATACCAGTAAACATCTCTAGTGAAAAAAGCCTATTTTCACAGCTGTAAAGAGATAAATTTTGTGTCAATTTTACAAGCCACATGTCAAAGGATGAGAGAAAACCTCATTTTTGTGTGAAAGACAACTGTTATCAGAAGTGACAAATTTGTCACATAAATTTTTGTAAAGATGAAATTTAGTATGTTATAAGTTTGAGCTGGAATTTAGTTTGACAAGAACAAGAAGTCAGATTAAGCAAGTAGTCAAGTAAGAAATACATTGCCATCCACAGTAAGTTAGCATGCCAGGTAATTACCATAGCCTTTTAAAAAACTTTTACCCCTAGGATTTGCTGATAAGTAATCAAGTGTAATTTTCTTACTTCTCAATGTGTTCAAAATTTATTGGTTGATATTTCTTAGCTAAATTCAATAACTGCCATTTATAATTTTTGAAAATGTGAAATTTATTCACTTATTGCAGGATTTACATTTATTTCAGATCAGACTGTCTGATTGAGATTTAAAATCTCTGAAGCCTCAATTTCATCTAGCTGCAATTATGTAAAAAGCACGAGTCAATTTCTAAATAAAATCAGTCTATATTTATATTTTTACTACATTTTGAGGGAGTTGGATTTTGAGAAAAGCTGTGGCAAATGTTCTTGTCACTAAATATAAAAATATAAAAGACTTTCTGCACTGTTTTTTGTGTGGTTTGAAAGCTTCGTGATCATTGTTTTATATTTTAGGGAAAGAAATAGGCTTCTGTACACATAAGCTTCTATAGGCTATAGCCAGACCAAAGAGCAACTGACAACATGTAACCATTTGGACAAGACAGTGATAGTGAAGGAAAACAAGTAATTAGTCCCTGTGTATGTGAAAAAGCATGCCACTTTGAGGATTGTCGTTCAAATATCAGAAGATAGTCCTCTTTAGGGAACCTGGCACCCTAATTCCTATGTCTCTTCATGAAAGGGAGAAGCTAGGAGGGATTATTCACAATGCAAGTGTCTCCACTCAGTGAAGGGCCATGATTTGGGACACTTCTCCAACCTGTTCCCTTTATATATGCCTCAAGCTGTTGTTAGTGTCTAAAATTTAGAAACATTTCTTATGCTTTCTGTGGTTCCTGTATTGCTGAAGACAGGAGGCAGGTGGCTTCATGAATCTTTGGAATATTGCCATACTCAGCACTTACACTTGAAACACTTCCATGATCAATATTCCAAAGCAACGTAGAAAATGACTATAGGGCTGCAGAACAATGAGGTTTCATGTCATTGTGCAACTTTTACTATGCGAAGACAGTGAATTGAGTACCACAACCTGCACAGGGAGCAGGATCCTGTGAGGGGACAATGAGAAACTAAGATGAAATAAGACACATAAAAGGAAAGCTAGATCTGGGTGTGATCTGATGTCGTTGATGGACAGGCAGCAAAATTGTCTAAGCTTCAGCATATTTATTTATGTAAAATAAAAAAAGAGGTAAAGTGCATAATGGGGTCAATAGTGTAAGGTCTCAGTAAGGTTTTGCTGATAACACTGAAAGCAAAAACTCTCTCAGAGCTATCTATGCTGTAGTGGAGAACACCAAGACTAGAGGACACCTACTGATATACAATTGAGCTAGAAGTCAGCTTGTTTACACAGTTTGCCTGTGGGATTCTGTGTCACTGGGACTGGCTTTGCTTCAGTCTCAAGGAGTCTGCTGACCTCTGGCTCAATCACCGCTCAACCACTCCCCACAGCTGAACTACAATAATAAATATTCTAGGGAAATAAAGTATACAAATAAAGCTCATGGTACAGGCACATGAGGGATGTGATGTGTCAAAAAAGGCTTCAAAGGTGAACAGTTTATGAATCAGTGGGAAATGAGGAGAAAAGTGGGAAGAGATTAAAGTTAAAGTACAAGTTATATATAAGACCCCCAAAACTCCATTGAAAGACTCCTAAATATAATAAATAAATTCAGCAATGTTGCTGGATACAAAGTCAGTCCTCAAAAATCAATAGCATTCCTACACACTAATAAAATCACTCAGAGAGAAATAAGAGAAGCCACATCCCTCACACTAGCATCCAAAAAAATGAAATACTTAGGAATTAATCTAACAAAAGAAGTGAAAGAGCTATACAGTGAAAATTATAATACCCTGAAAAAAGAAATTGTAGAGGACCTCAGAAAATGGAAAGACATCTCTTGTTCATGTGTAGAAAGAATAAATATTGTGAAAATGACCATTCTCCCAAAATTGTTATATAGATTCAATGCAATCCCAATGAAAATACCACTAACATACCTCATAGATCTAGAGAAATCACTCCTAAAATTCATCTGGAACCAGAAGAGACCTAGAATAGCAAAGGCAATTCTAAGCAGCAAAGCCAAGGCAGGAGGCATCACAATCCCTGACTTGAAGTTATACTACAAAGCTACTGTAATAAAATCAACATGGTACTGAAATAAAAACAGATCTGAAGATCAATGGAATAGATTAGAAGATACAACCACAACTATGAACACACTCAACCACCTTATCTTTGATAAAGGGGCCAAACATGTTCACTGGAAGAATGATAGTCTCTTTAGTAAATGGTGCTGGAAAAACTAGTTTTAGTTTTCCATAGTTTCCCATGTCTGTCACCATGTACTAAACTCAAATCTAAATGGATCAAAGATCTAAGTATTAAAACAAAAACACTAAATCTGTTGGAGACAAAGTAGATAAAAATTTTGAAGACATAGGAGTAGGTAGAGAATTCATGAACAAGAACCAAACTGCATGGGAAATACTTCCCAGAATCAATAACTGGGATCACGTCTTATTAAAGAGTTTCTGCATATTGAAAGAAATCTCCAGCAGAGGGAAAAGAAAACCCACAAACTGGGAAAAAATCTTAGCAAACTGTCCGCCAGACAAAGGACTTCTGTCTAGAACTTTTAAAGAATTAAAAAAAAATCAGACCCCAGAAATTCAAAACCCAATCCAATAATGGGTATCTGAGATGAACACACATTTCTTAGATGAAGAAATATGAGTGGCAAATAAACACATGAAATGATGTTCATCATCATTGGTCATTAGAGAAATGCAAATTAAAACCACACTGAGATTCTATCTCCCTCCAGAAAGAATGGCCAGGATCAACAAAACTACCAACAACAAATGCTGGAGAGGCTGTGGGGAAAAAGGAACTCTTCTGCCCTGTTGGTAGGAGCGTAGACTGGTGCAACCAATGTGGAGATCAGTCTGGAGATTCTTCAAAAAGCTGGGTTTCGAAGTCCCATTTGACTCAGCTATTCCACTCCTAGGCATATTCCCAGAAGAACTGAACAATCATACCACAGTGATATACATGCACCCATGTTTAGAGCAGCACAATTTGTAATAGCCAGATCTTGGAAACAACCTAAATGCCCATCAACTGAGGAATGGATAAAAACGTTGTGGTATTTTATACAATGGAGTACTACTCAGCTATAAAGAATGATCACATTGAGATATTTATAAGTAAATGGATGCAACTTGAGACCATACTCATAAGCAAAATAAATCAAACTCACATGTATAAATACCGTATAGTCTCCCTAGTATAAGAAATGGTAAGAGTACATAAGATTTTATGGTAACCATGATTACCATGAAATATATATTCCCCATTATATTGCTTTGAAGTCTTATATTGTTTTCATTCATTGGTTGGAATGGTTTTATTCTAATTTGTTTGATCTTACTATGTGTGATGGTATAAACAGCTACTTTGAAGAAAACAAGACATTATGGCAGCCATTACTGATTTAATATCGTCTTGCTTTGAAGTCCTAACATGCTTTTGTTCTATTTTCTTCTATTACCATTGGTTCTATCATGTTGTGTCCTATCGGACTTTAATATGTGTAATAATATAAACAATTTTTTATGGAAAATGAGATATTATAGTATCCATTGTTCATTTTCTGTTATTTGGTTCTGAATGCCTTGTAATACTTTCATTCTCTTGAATGGTTTTATTTTATTTTGTTATGTTTGATTTTATTGTGTGTGAATCTATGCTAAACTATTTCAAAGAAAGAGACATTATGATAGCTACTGTTGATATCCAATTGTCTTGTGAAATGCTGTGTTGCTTGCATTATTCTGTTCTGATCTGCTTTATCTGTCCTCTTCTGTTTTATTCTATGTAAAATAAAAAAGTTAAAGTACAAGCTATCAGATATAAATGAGAGCATACTATACTTTAAATATATAGGGAAATTCCCATTCCATTATAGAGTAACTGAATTAATCCTACTTTATTGATGAGGGATCAATAAGAGAAGTTCAACAGTCCAGTAAATGGCATCACTAAATCAACACTTGCTTTTCCACTTCAAATTTAACTTTGCATAAGTGCAATTAGACTTTTCTCCATCAGATAATATACATCAGGTATAAATCTCTTTCCTACAGTTCTGCATCCCTGCTGCTTCACTTTCTTCTTTTCTTATGTGTTCTTGAACTAAAAATACTTAACTCAGAAAGTTTGAGTCAGAAATATACAATTTCAAACAGAGGGAATCTACAGCAATGAAGTGGGCACAATATCTGAAAAACTAAAATATGAGAGAAGGAAGCTGAGTACGGAAAAAGAACAAGAAGCAGTATGGGACAGTTAGGCTGGATGGTTAATTTGATAGGCTTGAGTACAGCCTAGGGGACTAGTAAAGCACAGTTTCCAGGTGAGTCTGAGTGGGTCACAAAGGCATGATTTCGGGTACTATATCTGATCACTGACCATTCTTTCTCTGGTACTGCTCCCTCTGTTTGCTTCCCAATCACCATGAAGTGAGAAGCTACTATATCTTCTGCCTCTCCAGTGCAACCCTTCTTGCTTCTAGTGAACTATCCTGCTTCTAAGCCTGTAAGTCTATCTAATAAATTCCCTTGCATAAATCTATAGATACATGTGCATATATATTATTTTACTTTATATGATTGATGTTTAAAGCATTATGTGACATTCAAAAGCAGTCATGGAGGAAATTAGTTACTTTTGGGGCGAAGCAAAGTTGCTTCTCCAAGCAACTTGGTACAAAACTATCAGAGTACAATATAGGCAATGCCAGCAGAAAGAAGACCATCTGTTGGTAATGGTGCTTGGATTTCAAACATCAAAAGAATTGCTGTGATTTTTTTTTACCTAGTAGTTAGCTTACTTAAGAAAACCAGTTTAAATGATTAGGATCTTATTGAAAATAAAACATTGTATATTCTGTCAGTACATAGTTATGATATAAATTTGTATTCTCCTACTAGGCTGCTATGATGACAGCAAGCTAATATTTCTGCCTTTCTCTCAAACTTCATTTCATGTTGTTAAAAATATGATGTGATTAATAAATACTTCTTTGGTTATAGCTCTGTTTGTCTATATACCTGAATAATTTTTCAACCTCCAAGAATATTGTAACAGGTGAGATTATAATTAGGTATTAGTAGGCAAAATGAAATAGAGTTATGTGACAGAGAATGAAAAAGCAGTAAGGAGGAAGAAAGTATGCTCTAATGGGTACAATTCTAGATCATCAAGATGTGGAAGTAGTTGATCAACCAGAAAAAACACAGAAATTCACAGGTGCACCAGAATGATCTGAAGTCTTGTAAATACTCTTCTCTACTAATTCTTATATTCTTTCAATGACAAAGTGCACACACAGGGAGGTAGAAAGCATATTTATAACTTGTTTCATTGATTGCATACTGTATTGGGACAAAGTCTAAAAAAGATATTCTAACTAGGAAAAATGCACCTCTTCCTAAGCTTCTTTCAGTGGTTTCTTTCAGTGATGTTGAAAATATATCCAAAAGAAAAAAAAAACATAGTGGAAATGAAAATTGTGGCATTCATCCAGGCATAAGCAGAGGAAGAGGTAATAAAAAGCTTACATGGGTGAAAAACAAAGGGAACTTAAGATGAGGTACAAAGGTAACTGTATGTAATTCTATAATCAGGGCTTTGAGATTGGAGTGTTTCAAGCTTTCAGTATTGATTAGGCATACTAGCATCATGCTGGGTGACTCTGTACAGTTTCCTTACACAGAAATCTAATGCGCTGGTTTTCTACAGAACCATAATTCTGTTACTTGTCATTTAGAAAAACTCTAGCAGAAATTTAAAGAACAATGGAAAATGCAGCCAGAGAAGTAGAAATGAATCTCAGATGGAGAATGTGGTAGGGAGTGAAAAAAAATGTGTCTAGCTTCCATCAAGTGTTCTTACTTCTCATGAGACAGAGTAAGTGTTTAATACATGCACAAAGATATTACAACTATACTGGCTCCCTCAGCACCTGACATAAAGTGCAGTCGTTTAACAACTACTTCTTTATCCCACTGGTGAGAGTTTGATCCCACATGGCTTAGTCAGTTTTCCATCACTGTTACAAAATACCTGAGATAGTAAAATTCTAAGCAAGAAAGATTCATTTTAGCTTGATTTTAGAGGTTTCATTTCATGATGTGCAAACTTTGTTCCTTTGGGCCTATTGCAAGGCAGAATATCATGTGAGGAGGCATATGGTAGAGGCCATTTCTTTGAAGATCATATCCCCAAAGATATAATTTTCTTCCACTATGCCCCACCTTCTAAAGATTCCACAACCTGCCAATAGCACCATAGGCTGTTGACTAAGCCATTACCACATGGCCTTTGGAGTATTGAGATAGAGAACATAAGAACTACATTAAACATTATTGGAATGTGTGAACACAGCAGACATGGTATTAGAAAGGTAATATCAACAAAGTTAACTAGTCACATATACTTACAGCTTAAGGGAAGAAGACATCATGTCACACAAGTCCACATACAGGCTACGTTCAGAAACAAAGTGAATAGTCATGGGCTGTGGGAGGCAGACATGGTGATTACATGATGGAGGAAGAACTCTGGTTCTTTCAGGCTGGCAGGAAACTCAGTACCACTACTTAGAGATAATCAATAATGTAAGTAGTCTGCTTGAAAAGTTATTAGTAAAAGAAGAGGAGTAGTTTGGCTTTTGAAGCCCTTTTGATTTTATCAGATTTTAGGGTAGCACTTGACATTGAATGTTAGCATCAATACTTCTATTGTGTAGTGGTTAATTGATTAATCATCAACTTAAGTGGGGAATACCTAGCTGAATTGAGTAAGTATAGTTCTGGACCTGGAAGACTCAATGGAGAACTGTGGTCAGAATGGTAAAAAACGAGAGTGGGAGGGAAGGATTTCAACTGATCGTTCCTTGAAAGAGTTTCATTGCAACTGCTTTTCTTCAGAGGAGTTTTGAGGTTATTCTTCATAAGAGCTTTGGCTTCTCTCTTTCTTTGGGAGAGATTCAATCCTCATCATCTTGGAAGCCATGTCCTGGCTTCCAGTGCAGATCCCTCAGCTTTCTGGCACAGATCCTTCAGCCTTTTGTCACAAACGCTTCACCTGCTAGCACTGGCCTTTGGGCCTTTCCAATACAGATCCATCGATCATCCATCCAGGATTCTTAAGCCTCCTGATAAGAACTTGCATGAGACATTGCCATGGGCTCCAAGCCCTCCACTGGATCTTTTGGGTCTCCAGCATGCAAGCAGACTTTTGTACTCTTTTATGTCTGACTCTAGTAAGCACTGACTAATACATAATACTAGTAGTTCCAAAAATACTCTATAATTCATAACTGATGCCTTTCCAACCTGAATCATTGAAGATAAAGGAAAGTGGAGTTTACATAATGTAGATAGATAACTTCACCGTTTATTATCTATATTGATTTCCAAGACAATCAGAGAGAGGAATATATGTGGGCATATAAAAATTCAGATTAATTTAGCAATTTAAATATTGATTTAATGGTAACAGTATTTGTTTTTCTTTTGGCAGTACTAGATACTGAACTCAGAGCATTCACACTGATCTGTATCCCCAGCCCATTGTATTTTTTTAAAAAAATTAAATAGGGTCTTGCTAGGTCCCTTAGTTGCCTGGACTGGGCTTGAGTTTGTA
This sequence comes from Hydrochoerus hydrochaeris, assembly GCA_004027455.1. NCBI lineage: Eukaryota > Metazoa > Chordata > Mammalia > Rodentia > Hydrochaeridae > Hydrochoerus > Hydrochoerus hydrochaeris. Next base: position 164,624 of record PVLA01002848.1, read on the forward strand.
ATCCTCCAGCCTCAGTTTCCCAGAGTGCTGAGATTATAATCATATGCCAACATACCCAGCTGGTCAATTGATTTTTGACAAACTTTCCAAGAAAATTTAATTGGGGAAAGAATGTTCTTTTCAACAATAGCCTTTTCCAAGACAATTCAATATCTATTTTCAAAAGAATAACAGTGAAACCCTATCTTACATGATGTTATAGTCTTACATGTGTGTGACCCTGGGATTGATTTATAGTGCAATGCTAGGTTCAACAACTCTAGGATTAAGGGTGTGAGTCCTACCCACACTAAGTAATCTGGGTAAAATAGAAGAGGCAGAAAGATGATGTTAAAGTTCTGTGCTTGTTTTGCTACTCTGCCTACTACAAACTTTTCTCCTCTTGGAGCCACCCTACCTTGGAACCGTCAGATTACGAACTGAAACCTCTACAAACTGGAGTTAGATAAGCGTTTCCTCCCTTAACTTCCTTAACTTGAGAGACTTAACTTCCTTGACTGGTATCTTGTCTCAGCAACAAGAAAAGTATCTAGGACACACAAAGTGCAAAAAATAAGTCAAAATATTTCAAAAACATGAATTTTAGAGCTAAAAGTATAAATCTGTTAAAAGAATACTGCTTTAGGCTGCTGTAATACAAATGATATAGACTAACTTAAATTTTTATTCTCAGTTTTAGAGAGTAGAAGTTTCCTATTAAAAGGCTAACAAAGTTGGGTTCTCAGGAGAGCCCACTTTCCAGTTTTTAGAACACTTCTTGCTGTACCTTCATATAGCAGAGAATAGAGAAAAGCAACCTCTGTGTCTAATAAAGGAGTTCCATACTTACGACTGAATTTCACTAAAATTCTAGATATTCATATATTATCATATCTGGGATTAAGCATTACAATATATGAATAGGGGGCACAAATATTGAGTTTATAGAAAATATAGATGTAAATCCTTACATCCATGAATACAGTAAAGCATTATTAAGCAATGACACCAAGAGTGTGAAAAAAAAAAAAAAGCAGAGAAATTGGACTTTGTCAAAATCAAGAACTTTGATCCCATCCAGAAATGAAAAGACAACTCCAAGAGTGGGAGAAAAAAGCATGCAAATTATATTTTACAAGGGACTGGCAGTGTGCAACACAATATATATAATACAAGTTTAAACCAACTCTTGCAATAAAAAGACAAATAACCTGGTTAAAATAGATTAAAACTTTGAATAGTTATTTATCCAAAAATGATGCACAGAGGCCCATAAACACATAAAATGAGTCATTAGGAAAATGCAAATCAAAACCACAATGAAATAGCATTTCACATCCCCAGTAATGGCTATATTTAAAAAGATAAACAACAGCAAGCATTGGGAAGAATGTAGAGCACTGGCATATTAACATACTGCTAAGAATAGAAAATGATGCAGCCTCTTTGTACAACACTTTTGTTACTTCTAAAAGTGTTTAACATACTTTTTTCATATAACCAAGAATTTCCTATGCCTAACTATATACACAGAAATACTGAGAGTAGCATTTTCATAATATTTCCAAAGTGAAAACAATTCAAACTATTAAAAAATGAAGCAAAGATACTGTCTACAATAGGGAAGAACAATGAAATCATTATGCTATCCAAAGAAACAAAAAACAAAATGTGTGATTCTATCGGTATGAAACATACAGAATAACCAAACCCACAGTAATAGAAAGTAGATTAGTATTTGGCAGAGGCAAGGGAAGGAGAATGGTAATGCTTTTGGAGAAATATTACAAATATTTGGAAGCTATATCATGGAAGTACATGCATCATTTTGTGAATACATCAAAAGTCAGAGTTGTACACTTCAAAATGTGAATTTTATGATCGTGTATATGAATTACATTCCAAATAAATTTTTCTATTATTATGCTATGATTTAGTAAAACTGAAAATGTACATAGTATCATCTCTATTTACTATTTATTTCATTTAGAAATGTAAAATTTTCTTTCTTGTGTTTTTTTCAGCTTCTTGCCAACTCTGACTGCCTCCTCACCTTGTCTGGGGTCATGGGAGGTCTTTGGCTCTGAGCCCTGTGATGTGGCCAAAAGCAAGGATTTCCTCTTCTTCTTTTTTCTCTCCACTGAAGGACACTGAGTGGTCAAGGGCCTGCTTCCTAGAGCTGAGTGATTTCTCTGTCCGTCTGACTTGTGATGTGGGCTTAGATTCTGGGAGCTCCCCGCAAAGTGTGCTGTGGCCTGTCTTTTTCTTTTTCTTTACCAAGGGTGTATCAGGTGTCTGCTCGTGGCTCACAGTCCTAGAGGGGGATGTGGCTCTCACAGGAGAAGTACCAGCAAAATAATTCCTATCATTTATAATTGAATATTGAGTCTCTGGTTCATTTACTACCTTTTTCTTCTTCTTTTTCTCTGGGAGCCCAAGGCCCAGGTCTACTTTCTGGGTCTTAGTGATCATTTCTGCAGGAAGAACAACCCCGCCTGCACGTGAGAGCAAAAAGTCCCAGGATACCACACCCTGCTCCATCCAGGACCCTTTGCTGTGTGAGGTGGGAGATGCTGTGTATGGATGCACAGTGGGAAAGGAGGCCGAGGAGCAGGCAGCCTTAGGGCAGAAACGGAAGCAGGGCAGATCCAGAGAACACAGTGGAAAAGTAAAGAGGAAGAAGAAAGTGCACCAGGAGGAAGACTCCCTACTAAGCCACTCCCAGCTCTCCATGTACATGGAGACCAGCCCTAGGAAAGAAAAGAAGCCTGCCAGAGTTGAGGTTCTAGAATACATCCCAATAGGAGATTACCCTACAGCCCCAGGGAAGAAGAAAACAAAGGCTAAGAAAAAGGTAGAACAGCCCGTTGAGCTGGCTCAGAAAAGGAAGAAAAAGAAGAAGAAAGAAAACGTGGTAGCAGCAGACCCTTGGAAGGAGGAGCCAGACACAGAGCTGGAAGTGGTGATGGAGAAGAAAGGCAACATGGACGAGGCACACACAGACCAGGTGAGGCGAAAGGCCTTGCAAGAGGAGATTGATCGGGAATCAGGCAAGACAGAAGCATCTGAACCCAGGAACTGGACGGGTACCCAGTTTGGCCAGTGGGATACTGCAGGTTTTGAAAACAAGGAACAGAAACTGAAATTTCTCAAACTTATGGGTGGCTTTAAGAATCTGTCCTCTTCGTTCACCTGTTCTCCTAGTATGACTACAAGGCCCAGCATGGCCTTCAGCAAGGCGGCAGCCGACACCTTGCAGCAGAAGTTGCAGCAAGACTACGAGCGGGCCATGAGCTGGAAGTACACCGGAGCGCTGGACTCGGCTTCTCTGCCACCCCCAACAGAGTTTTCTACATCGACAAGAATGCATCCAGGTCTGTCAGATTGGAGGATTAAACGCTAATGTCTTTCACCCAAACAGCTCAGCTGGCTTTTCTCAGTTTCACAGAAGAACGTTACCTAGCAGCTGTCCAGGATGGAACACCTGTGGAGACCAAGGACAAACTGGGCAGCTATTGTGTCCGAGGGGCTAAAAACCTATTTTCTCTGTTAACTTCCATCCCTGTGATGACATGGGCATGTAAATAATGGTAGCTGGTAACTGACATTTGTTGAGGGTATAGTATGGCCCAGGTACACTGTTTTTGCATTAATGTATTTAATCATCATTATGAAATGGGTGCTATTCATGAGGCAGCTGAGGTTCAGGGAACGAGTAATAAAATTGCCCGGGGCTACTAAAAAAAATGTAAAATTTTCATGGTAAGTTTATAGATATTTCCAAAGTAATCTGAAATGTAGCATATGTGAAAGTTTTCCTGAAAACTCATCTTAGTCAAACACCTAATTTATTGGCATTTATTCTGATGTACTCTAATCTTCTTGGATTTGTGGTTTGGCCTCTGTAGTGGTTTATACTAATATCCTTGCTACCTCTTCATGCCCTCATATGTGGGCTTGTATACCATGAGGGCAGGTATTGTGTCCTGCGATACTGTATCCTGCGGGCGTAGCACTCGTTGCTGGATTTGTCCACTTATGAGTTTATAACTGTGATTTGGGGAGGTGAATCTTGATTTGAAGAGGTGAGTAACTAGATGGCCTGGAAGGGTAAATAGATATCCCTCCTTCCTTCTCTTCTTTCTGATTGACCTGTTTTGAGCAACCGTCCTCTGCTCTACTCTTTGCCGTGCCACCCTAAGACCTCGAGCCAGCTAACTATGGACTTAAAGTTCTGTAAACTGTGATCCAAATAAATCTTTCATTCAGTTGTTGGTTTCAGATGTTGTTTCGCAGTGAGGAGAAAGTGAGAAAGCATCTTTCCTTTTGTTTGGATAGTTTTTTTTTAAATTGCTTTTGCAAATATTTTTCTACCCAATTTTCTCTTCTATTCTACATTTTGTTATTTTCTCCACAGCTCTTGAATTGTTCTGTTCCCCTCTTTGTTTCCCTTTGTATCTCAGTTTGAATAATTTTTAATTATCTTCAACTGTGCTAATTCTTTTCTCTGCAATACTAATTTGCTTAATGAGCCTATGGAAGGCATTTGTTACAGAATTATTTTACATAGTTTTCTCTCTTCATGGATCTCCTTTATTTTCCTTCATGCCGTCCACTTCTTTTCATACAAACATTTAGTATAATCGTGTCAAATTTTCCATGTTAGTTCTTTGACATTAGGGTCACAACTGACCATGGTTTTGCCATTTTTCCCCTTTGTTGCACTGTGAATCTGGTAGTGTTTTGGTTGAAAGATAGGTATCTATAAGAACAACAGAAGCTGAGATAAATGGTGTTTACACCTGGAAATGGGCATACTTTTTCTTTCATAGGGCTTAGTGTGAGTGACTGAGTCCTCTCAGGATTTAAGCATGTTTGCTACCTTCAGGGGACTACAGATTTCACATTCTTCTGTCTTCACTGTCAAGTGAGATTTGGTGCTGGATTATAGGGGGCTTTTCTTAATGCTTTTGTTCCACACTAAATTGTAGACTTTTTTGGTGAGTTTGTGCTCTACTGAGATTTTATCTTCATATCCTTTAACAGCAGGTCCTTGTTAGTTTCTAGTGCCTTCTTTTCTGGTGGCTCTTGTGGGGAGGAACATTATTTGTAGTCTTGGATAACTCCTGATCTAGGCTAGGGCATGAGCCTGTGACCTCAGGGTGGGGCATTTCATTGACTTTACCTCTTCAGTACTAGAAGTTCTCCAACAACTTGGCCCAGTGGTGATGAACTTACACATCTGTTCCACAAGAAGCATTGAGAGAACTCTCTGTTGACCCAGGAGTCAAGTTGTTCCAGCAGCCAAGTATCAGACAGCAGTTGTGTTTTTAAATTAAAAGCTCAGCATTCCAATTTAATTGCAGTGTTGGCACTTTGTGATAAATACATGATTTGGCTTGAAGTTTGGGCACTTGGTCTCTAAAAGGTTCACTATCATTGATTTCACCCAATCTTGTGCCTCTTTGCAGAAAGAGTGTTCTTTTTTCTTTTTGCCTTCCCGCTGTAATGTCATTCACCTGTGCCAAGAGGGCTGAACAATTTGCTTTTCTTCACACAGAGCTAGTGCTGTTGTCCATAGAAGAGTTAAGGAAATGGATCCAAATGGGGCCAAATGGCTTTTTCACAGCAACTCTCGACCCCCTTTCCTGGCACTCACCTGGAGACAGGCTTTATCTTGATTCTTTCACTGCCTACTTCTTTCATAAACAGTGAGATCCATGGAGATATTCTGGGATGATTAGAAATTTCCCTTGTAACTGTGGTTTGTAGGCATTCTATATTTTTATGCAAAGTAACACCTGGCTTTTAGCACTTCATTTAAAAAATTAACTGAATTTTTCTTACCTATCTGCTGTCTATGATCTGTCCCCAGCTAAGTGAAAAATCCATCCCTCTCCACTGACAACAGAGTGCTTCAGATTTTAGCTCATTACTCTACAACCTCATCTCTCTTACAGGTTCAAGAGACAAAATGAATATTTAATTGACTGTTTTTTTCCCTTTATTTAAAGGTTAGGAATGATGCTTTCTTCAGGCTTTGCACATGCTAAACAGAGGCTTCTGAACTCCACATTCTTGATGAACTTCATTTTTATGGCTCAAGTTGTTCTACTGTTTTCCTCTTTACAGTACCTTTTCTTATCCTGGTTCAGTGAATGTCGTGTGTGTGTGTGTGTGTGTGTGTGTGTGTGTGTGTGTGTAGGGAGCGGTTTCAGCAATCAAACTCAGGACCTCACACTTACTGGACAGGGGCTGTGCCACTGAGCTATATTCCCAATCTAGTTCAGTGATTTATATATTGCTTTCACTTACCTTTCCTGGTAAGTTTCTTTTCTGCAATATAATATATTTAGTATCAGATCATTATTACCTATTCAGTTATTTTATTCTTTCAAACCAATTCTATGGAGATCTTATAGTAGTTTTTAAAATTTTTTTAACTGAAATGACTATAAATGAAATAGCTTTGTATTTATTTTAAAAACAAGTGAATTATTCTAAGTATCCATGATACTTATATTGTGTGCCACTTGTAGCTAAAAAATACTGAAAATGTGATGGAGACCAACTTTTCCATGTTGAGTTTTAGTATGATGGTTGTTTGATGCAAGATGCATTTTTACATTTTTTTTACTTAAAGAGCAAAAAAGCCAGAAAAAAGGTAGCAATATCACAGGATTTCAAAAAAGGGATAAACAATAAGAGATCATTGGTTGATAAGCTACATATTGTCCTTTTAGAAATAGTTGTTCAAGTTACAAAATTAGAGCACACAAAGTAGACATTCAAGCAGTGAGACTGCAAACAGTTCTGTTCAACAATCCAACAAGAACTTAGAAGTATGGTTATCAATCCTACACACTTAAATATTCATGCAGTTATATCTTTTATAGCACTTCCTATATCTTCTCTTTTTTACAATAGCAATTATACATTTTAAAAAAAAATTATTTAAAGAGAAAAAAAGCAAAAGAAAAAGGGTAGCAACAATACAGAATTCTAAAAGAAAAAAGAGAAAAAAAACACTAAGAAATCACAAGTTGAAAAATTACATATTGTCATCTTGGATGTAGTTGATCAAGTTACAAAATTAATGGATACATAGTAAACATTCAAACAGTGAGACTGCAAATAGTTCTGCTCAAAGATCCAACAAAGATTCAGCAATATGCTCATCTATTTTACACACTCAAACATACATGCAGTTATATCCCTTAGAGCACTTTCTTTTCCTCTTTTTTACAGTACCAATTACACATTTTAGGTTTTATTAGTCTTATAGTTTTTATCACTTTTTACACTAGAGACACAATGTGATATTTATAAATATGATTCTTATTTATTTCACTAATGAGGATAGTCTCAAGTTGTCTCTATTAACCTATGAAGGCCTCAACATCATCCTTCTTTATAGCTGAGTAATATTCCACTGTGTAAAAAAAAACACATCTTTTTCATCCACTCTGCAGTTTATGGGCATCTTGGTTGTTTCCAAGATTTAGCTATTACAAATTATGCTGCTATGAACATGGGTGCACATATATCACTGTGATACGAAATTTTCAGTTCTTCTGGGAAAATACCCAGGAGGGGAATAGCTGAATTGAATGGAACTTCCAATCATAGTCTTCTGAGAATTCTCCATATGGATTTCCATCATGGTTGTACCAGTCTACATTCCCACCAACAGTGCAGCAGTGTTCCTTTTTCCCAGAAGCCTCACCAACATTTCTTATCAGTTGATTTCTTGATGGCCATTATTCTTTCCAGAGTGAGGCAAAATCTCAAAGTTGTTTTAATTTGCGTTTCTAGAATGACCAGTGATGGTGAACATTTCTTCATGTGTTTATTTGCTATTTGTATATCTTTCTCTGAGAACTGTGTGTTCATCTCAGATGCCCATTTTTGGAGAGGGTCTTTGAATTTGGGGGGCTGGATGTTTTTCAGTTTTTTATATGTTCTAGACATAAGTCCTTTGTCTGAGGGGTTGCTGGCTAAAATTGTTTCCCACTCTGTGGGTTTTCTTTTCACTCTGTTGGTGATTTCCTTTGAAGTGCAGAACTTTTCAATAATATGAGATCCCAATTGTTGATTCTTTGAACGGTTTCCTGTGCAGTTTGCATTTTCTTCATGAATTCTCTGCCTATCCCTATGTCTCCAAGACTTCTACCTACCTTGTCTTCCAGTAGATTTAGTGTTTCTGTTTTAATATTTAGGTCTTTGATCCATTTAGATTTTAGTTTTGTGCTTGGTGATATGCACGGATCTAGTTTCAGTCTTTGGCATGTGGAGAGCCAATTTTTTCCAACACTTTATTAAAGAGGCTATCCTTCTTCCAGTGGACATATTTAGCCCTCTGTCAAATATCAAGGGGCTGAGTGTCTTTGTAGTTGTGCTTGCATCTTCTAATCTGTTCCATTAATCCTCAGGTCTATTTCTTTGCCGGGACCAAGCTGATTTTATCACTGTGGCTTTATAGCACTGTTTCAAGTCAGGAATTGAGATCCCCCCTGCCTTGCCTTTATTGCCCAGAATTGCCTTTGCTATTCTAGGTTTCTTCTATTTCCAAATGAATTTTAGGAGTGTATTCTCTAGATCTGTGAGGTATCTGAATGGTGTTTTGATTGGGATTGCACTAAATCTGTATAATAGTTTGGGGAGTATGGTCATTTTCACAATGTTGGTTCTTCCTAACCAAGAGCAAGGAATATACTTCCATTTTCTAATACCTTCTTCAATCTCCCTTTTCAATGTAGTATAATTTTGAGCATATAGCTCTTTTCCATTCTTAGGTTGATTCCTAAGTATTTCATTTTTTTTAGATGTTATTGTAAAGGGCAATATTTCCATAATTTCTCTCTTGGTGAGTTTTTGTTTGTGTACAGGAATGCTATTGATTTTTGAGCATTGACTTTGTATTCAGCTACACTGCTGAACTTGTTTATTACCTCTAGTAGTCTTTTAATGGAGTTTTTTGGGTCTTCTATATAGAGTATCATGTCATCTGCAAATAGTGATAATTTAACTTCTTCCTTTCCTATCTTTATTCCTTTTATTTCTTTCTCTTTTCTGAGTGCCCTGGCTAGTGTTTCCAGAACTTTGTTGAAAAGGAGCAGTGATAGTGGACATCCTTGCCTTGTCCCTGATTTTAAAATAAAAACTTTCAGTTTTTGTCCAGTTAGTATAATGTTGGCTGTTGGTTTGTCATAGATGGCCTTTATAAAGTTGAGGTAGATGCTGTGTATTTCGAGTTTCTGAAGGGATTTTATCATGAACGTGTTTGGACTTTGTCAAAAGTTTTTTCTGCATCTATTGATATGATCATGTGGTTTTTGTTTTTGGCTCTATTGATGTGGTATATTACATTTATTGATTTGTGTATGTTAAACCATCCCTGCATTCCTGGAATGAACCCCACTTGGTCATGATGTGTAATCTTCTTGATGATTAGCTGCATTCTATTTGCCAGTATTTTATTGAGAATCTTTGCATCAATGTTCATTAGTGAGAGTGGTCTATAGTTCTCCTTTTTGGTTGGATCTTTCTCTGGTTTTGGCATCAGAGAAATACTTGCTTCCAGGAATGATTTAGGGAGGATTGCTTTCTTCTCAATTTCATTGAAGAGCTTAAGAGTACTGGCATCAAATCTTCTCTAAATTTCTTATAGAATTCAGCTGTGAATCCGTTGTCATTAAGTTTTGAATTACGTTTTCAATTTCAATAGCTGATATTGGGTTGTTCAAAATTGCCATATCTTCTTGGTTGAGCTTTGATAGTTCATATGTTTCTAGGAATCTGTCCATTTCCTCTGTGTTTTCCACTGTGAGTAGAGATTTTCAAAGTCGGTATTCATGATCTTTTGAATTTCCATGGGATCTGCAGTAATTCCCCTTTTTCAGTTCTTATTGTGTGAATTTGTTTTTTTCTTTCTCTTGATAAGGTTAGCTAGGGGTTTGTCAATTTTGTTTATTCTCTCAAAAAACCAGCGTTTTGATTCATTAATTCTTTGTATTTTTTAAAATTTCAATTGCATTGATTTGTGCTCTAATCTTTACAATTTCCTCTCTTCTATGAGCTTTGGGTTTAGCTTGCTCTTCTTTTTCTAGACGCTTGAGATGGAGCATTAGGTTGTTTATTTTTGCTCTTTATGTTTTCTTGATATGACAAGAAAGCAGTCTTAAGACTGCTTTTATTGCATCCCATAGATTATAGTATGTTGTTTCCTCATTTTCATTGAATTGTAGGTATTGCTTTATTTCTTCTTTAATTTCATCTGTAGCCCACTGGTTGTTCAAAAGATTGTTATTTAATTTCCATGTATTCATGCAGGTTTTGCAATTTCTTTTGCCATTAATTTCCAATTTCAGTGCACTGTGGTAAGATATTATGCATGGGATAATTTCAATGTCTTTGCATTTACTTAAGAATGTTTTATGGGTTAATATATGGTCTATTTTGGAGAATGTCCCGTGCACTGCTGATAAGAATGTGTATTCTGATGTGGTTGGGTGTAACACTCTGTAAACATCTACTAAGTCCAATTTCTCACAGGTATGATTCAGTTCTGTTATTTCTTTGCTGACTTTTTGTCTAGTTGATCTATCTCTTTGTGAAAATGTGCTGTTAAGGTCCCCTGTTATAATTGTGTTCTTGTGTATTTAGTTTTTCTTTTCCATTAGTGTCTGTCTTACATAGTTGGGTGCTCCTGTATTTGGTGCTTATATATTTATAATTGTTAGTTCTTCCTCTTGAATTTTTCCACTAATGAGTATGTAGTGACCTTTTTTATCTCTTTTAATCATTTTAGGTTTGAAGTTCACATTGTCTGCAATTAGAATAGTTACCCCTGCTTTTTTCTGTGTTCCTGTTGCATGGAATACTGTTTTCCATCCTTTGACTTTTAATCTATTGGTTTCCTTTTGGGTCAGTTGTGTTTTCTTGTATACAGCATATGGTGAGATCATGGTTCTTTTTCCATTCTGTCAATCTATTTCTTTTTATGGGTGAATTGAGGCCATTTACATTTATGGATATCACTGATATGTACTGGCTTGACTTTGCCATGTTATGTTCCACTTGTTTGCTTTCTGCTTTTCCTCTTATTTAATTGCTTATCCTACCTGGTGGTTTCTTTCTGTTGTTGTTTTGGGGATTGTGGTCATTTTTATCTCTGTCTAGTATGCTTTTCAGTACTCTTTCTAGGGTTGCTTTGGTGGACGTGAATTTCTTCATTTGTTCTTTTTCATGAAAGTATCTTGTTTCTCCATTAAATTCAAATGAAAGTTTTGCTGGGTACAACAGTCTGGGTTGAAAGTTGTTTTCTTTCAGGGCCTGAAATACCTCACTCCAAGCTCTTCTTGACTTGAGGGTTTGTGCTGAAGCATCTGCTGTGATTCAAATGGGCTTTCCTTGGTAGGTGAGTCATGTCTTTTCTGTAAGCTTTTAGTATTCTGTTTTTATGCTGCATGTCTGAGATCTTAATTATTATGTGTCTAAGTGTGGATTTATGTTGATTGTGACTGTTTGGCATTCTATATGCCTCACTTATCTGCATATCAGATTCTTTCCCCATGTTTGGGAAATTTTCTTCTAAACCTCTGTGAATATTTTGGCTATATCATTTGCTTTGACTCCTGCCTCTTCACTGATACCTATTAACCTTATATTGTTGCTTTTGGCATCATCTTGAAGCTGTTGGATTGTCACTTAATGCTGCTTTGTTATTTTTAAAAGTTCTATCCTTTCATGATCACTAATTGCAATCCTGTCCTCAAGGTCTGAAATCCCATCCTCAACTTTATTTAAGCAGTTTTACAAGCTTTGAATAGAATTTCTTGTTTCTTGGATGTCTCTTTCAGTTTGTTTCATGAATTCTGCATGTTTTCTATATTGTTCATTCAAGGTTTCAATCAGTTTCCCATGCTCCTGTACTTTTTTCTCAATTTATTCTTTAGCTGCGCTCAGCAACTCCTTTACTAAGGTTGTTATTTCTGTCTTTAAGTGGGAGAGTACTTCTAATTTGATTTCCTCTATAGCCTCATAGAGTTGTTTTTTTATTTTGCTTGCTATCTTTTCAGAGGTTCCTGGTATGTTACTTTTGGGATCCTCTATTTCAATATCTCCTGCACTTGCCTTTGGTGGACTAGATGTTTGAGACTGCATTTTGCTTTTTTGTTTTGTCACTTTCACTCTGCTTGATGTTTTCTGTGTGTAGGAGGTGGTCACTCACACTCTTTTCAGACTTACCAAGGTCTTACAGTTAGTTGGAGGGGGCTTTACTACTGGCCCTATTTACCCACTGTACAACTCTATTTTAGGGTCATACTCACCACACTGGCACAGTTAATCCATTGTACTCCAAGGTTTGCCACCTGGGAGCTAAATTCCAAGTTTTTTCGGAGTGCTGGGATTCCCCCAGAGTGCATGCTCAGGGCCTGAGACTGGAATATGGGTCCAGCTGGCTGCTTGGCAGTCACTGGGGGTGGCCCATTTGCCCCCTCCATCCCTGTTGCAGCCCTTGGTGGTCTCAGACACAGCGTGTGGTCTTACTGCCTGGGAGCAGGCTAAAAGTCCCTTTCCATGTGCTGAGATTCCACCAGAGCACGAGGTGAGGGCCAAAGTTGGAATCTGGGTCCCACTGGCTGCTTGGCAGTCGCTGGGTGTGGCCCGGTTAAGCCCTGTCCCTGTGTGTGGCCTGGGATGGTGTGGGACTCAGCAGGTGGTCTTACCCCTAGGAGCAGGCTCAAAGTCCCTTTCCCTGTGCTGCAATACCGCCGGAGTGCTAGATACATTTTGTAATAAATGACTTTTCCTTGTTTGTCATTGACTGAATATTTTAACTCTAAAATATTTGTTTCTTGCTTTTTTTTTTGTACCAGGGATTGAACTCACAACCACACACTTGCAAGGCAGTTGAACTCACAACCACACGCTTGCAAGGCAGTTGTTTATGCCACTGAGCTAAATCCTCAGCCCCTTGTTTGTTGATTTTATACACAAAGAAAATCATAATTCTCAGAATCATGTTCCAATATTTTTTTAAATGGAAATCTTAAAATCTAATGTTATACATGGTGTCTCATTGAATTAAATTCCATAATACGTTCATAATCTGACCATGTTTTATTTAACTAATATATACTACATATATAATATTATAATATACATAGATCAAAAGGTTTATCTTTGACTTTAATTTTTCATATGCAATCAGTATTACTAATATGCTTTATTGAAATGCAAACAAATGCTCATAGTTTTTTAAAGCTCATATATAAATTTATATGGTATCTACTTCTCTTAAAATTTGTATATATCTTTTTGTTACATCTTCATATACTATTACAATATGATACACTTTTATTTTTTTAATTTTATGTACTATACAGACTTTTTACTAAATTGTTCTAAAACATTGCCTCTTTCATTTCATATATTATATTATCTGTTCCTTGACAGTTATTCAGTTGTGGCAAATGCCAGGTTACAAAAGTCATACATGATCATATGTAATATCTGTCTCAAAAGGAGAAGAATGCTGGGAATACAGGGGAAGGGCAGAAAGAAAACAAATGTGAATATATTTGACCTAGTTTAAGAGAATTCAGAGATCAGACATGATCCATCGTCCCAGTGTTAGGAGACTGTTTAACAGAGTAAATACCATGCATTTGAGTCACATAAACATAGCTTTGAATTCTGGCTTTGTCACTTGCTAATTGTATGACTTCAAACATTTCAGTTAACATCTTAACCCTCAGTCCCTTTTTCTGAAAAGATAATACATTAATTAAAAATAATGTCTAGGACTGCAGTAATAACTAAGCAAAAAGCACCTAGAAATGTCTTGTCCCAGAACCTGCATATATCAGGACTCACTGTGCAGAAGGTTTTAAGTGTGATGTTGATGCTGGAGAAGTATCCTCACTGTCTATTATAAAACAAGTACAGTGCTAAGAACAGTTTGTGCATGATTTTACTCGTCCTCATAATAATCTTCTAATGCAGGTATTGTGATTCGCACATTGTAATATATTGTATTACGTGGTGGGTTAAATTAATAAATCTTAAATCTCTATCTCAAGTTTGCATATCCAACTGACATAATCAAGATTCCAAGTTCTTGAAAATAGCTAGTGATTCTTCTATTCTATTAATGTACTACTAGGAAAATATCACTTACGTTCATCTGTTCGTCTTTAAAACAGATGGAATTCAAACAGGACTGAATATAAGCTATGGAAATACCTGGAAGCAGAAGAGGGCCATTGAGGCAGCAGAGAGACACATCTGGCAAGGCTACTATTTGCATAGTGCAGTGTCAAGGTAAGGAGGCACCATGAGTGGAGCCCAATGACTGACATCCCTTGGTAAAATATGGATTATATTAGAGCTACTGAGAAGGAGAAAGAGCCAGGAAATCATCCCAGTAACTGAAAAGCACCACAATCACAGAGAAATCAGAGAAAATGCACCCTGGCTTCTTTCCTTCCACAAACACTCCAACCTTTTTGCTATTTCTTCTTAGTATTTTAGGAAGTCTCCTAATACAGAAACAAGAGAAGACAGCCTCAAGGGATTGTTTGTATGGGATACAGAGCAGCATGAGGAACATGAAAACCAGACCTGAAAATTGTAGAAAATATTTTTAGGAATAAGAATGCCTACATTTCCTATTCTGCTTTCCAGAGCATCTCAATTTCTTGAGTCTTTTGTGAGTGTTTTGTTAATCAGATTTCCATTTCTATGCAAAATATCTGAAAAACTAAACAAAAAAGAAGAAATATTTATTTTTGCTCACAGTTGCAGAAGTTTCAGTACAAGGTTGCTTAGCCTCATTGCTTTGGGCTGGTGGCGAGAAAGTACTTTATGCCAGAGGCATGGACCTGAGAAAACCTGTCCACATGGGAGAACATGAACACCTAAGACCGATCTTCCTTGCACTGTGCTCCACCTCCTAAAATTTTCTCTATCTCCAATTATTTCTATGAGATTGGTGATCAAGCTTTCAGCCCACAGAGTTTGGGGGACACTAAAGTTCCAAACCACAACTGTACCCAGGTCAAAACATATTCTCCAACTAATTTTCTGTAGTTATCTTGTAGACCATGATCACACAATTCTAACCTGACAGAAGTACAATCTTTCCTCATTTTGAGAAAGATGCCTTAATAGGAAATGTCACAAGATGATTATAAAAATGGGTTTCCAGTCGTGGCAGACGAATGAATGCATCTTCCATGTGCCATGTGCCTGTTGAATTAAGTCGAGGATAAATTGTTTACATTGACTCCATATTTAGCTGCTAACATATCAGTAGACATTACTTTATTTCTCAAATGACTGAGTAGGACTGATTACTTTAAAATTCAGGCAAGTTTTTTGATTCACAAATACACAACTTTCACTTTAGAAATCCGTTGATGAAATTTTATTTGATTGGGTTTTTTTTTGTTTGTTCATTTCACTAGCTTTTCTACCTAGAATACAAACTGCAGAAACATAGCAATTTTACATATCTCATGGACATCTGGTACACAGTATTTGGTTGATTAATATTTGTGATCCAAGTCATAATTTGTCTAAGGAATGCTTCATTTCTTAATATATCTTTATGTTTAGAAGTTGTCTTCCTTTATATATATTAAAATGCCTCTCAATATCTTGACAGTTATAAAACAATTAGAAAACAAGTGGTTAAAATTGGTTTTTGTTTGTTTCTTGTCTAATCTTTATTCTATTTAACCAATTTCATGACTGCTTTTTAGTTTTTGGTCTAATCTTTATTCTATTTAACCAGTTTCAGGACTGCTATTTAGTTTTAGGTTTACATAGCTTACCCCTTAGGAGAATTTTGATTCTACTATCTCCACTTCAAAAGCGTGTTCTATTATCAAATTATTTAAAGCATCTATTATTATGAAGAATTGACAGGATTCTGATTAAGTCAAATAGACAAAGTTAATTTCTATTAGAATGCTGAAATATAGTCATATACTTATTGCTTAAATTATTTCATATATATGCTTTAATAAAAGACTCCTATAGTTTTCACAATGGTTATATAACTATTATGCAAATTGAGAAAAGACTTGCTTACCTACTTGAAATGTTATTACTGACATCACATTTAATCTCTCTTTAAATTGTATCATCGAATGACTTAAAACTCTACACTAAAATGTTACTATAGAGAACACCAAGGTGGGCTGTTCCCACCATTCCTAGACAGAAGATGTTTGTTCAAATTGCTGATTTTGAATTTGTACAAAGACCCAGAATCTAAAGTAACAGAAGAAAGGTATGTAACACTATCTCTGGAGCTAAAATGCCTGGATTTGAATTTAAATCCTACTACTTAGTAGCAATGTAAGTTTAGTCAAGACTCTTAATCTAGCAATCACTCACGTTTTTCATCTATAAAACGGAAGGATAACAGTACCTACTACAAAAGAGTGATATGAGGATTCAATGAGTTAGAAATACATGGAAGGAGTTTGGAAGAATTTTTGGCTCCTGGCACATACTATATAAATAATAACTATTATTCACACAGTTTTAAAACTAATGCTGCGATTTTGTCAGTTACAACTACTCAGGAGCTCCCCAACCCCTAGGATGCACCGCATACGCTCTTTCTCAGAGCCTCTGTGGTACCTCATCATATGTCACTCACTTACTCCTCAGTGCATCTTTCACTGCCGTTCCTCAGCATAGCTTCAGAGAACTCTGAGTGTAACAAGTCCTAAGAACAAACCAGACTACCTGCCATGTCAGCACACTTACGTCTGCTGATCTGCTCATCTGCTCTTCACACAAATGGCTTTTGCATCTTAAGTGAAAAATATCTTTGCTGCAGAAAAGATTTTCCCATCTACATTATCTATTTGAAGGCCCCTCTCATTTTTTTTCCTATCACAGAAGTCGTCTTGCTTTCCTCCAAGTCCTTACAAATATTGTCATTTATCTATGTTAACTCATTTAGCTTTATTTCAATATTTCACTTATTTATTTAGCTTTAGTCTTATTGTCTGCCTCAGTAGCCTTGAGTTCAGTATACCTATCATATGATTCATTGTCTTAGTCACTTTCTCATCTATGGAACACAGTATCTGACTTCTACCACTTGAAGGAAGAGAGTTTTATTACAATCCTTGATTGACTGGCTCCAATTCAGAAGAGCATGGTAGAAGGGATTTGGCAGAAGAAAGCTACTCATATAATGGCAGCCTGGAAGGACAAAGGACAGAGAAGAACTGGAGAGGGAAATATACCCCTCCCAGTGACAGCTCTAGAGATCCCCTTCTACTCAGACCCCCATTTCCTAACAGAAAGTCAGCTATATTGCTCCTGGGACTCAACCAGCTTTCATGCTTGTGGGCCTGAAGATCACTGGACATTGGATATTGGACATTCTCCATCTAAACCATAATATCATTCTATTGAATGGGCCCAGTATCTGGCACAAAGAGTAATAAATACCTTATCAGCACATTCAAAAGCAAATTAATTAAGGAGTAAATAAAATGGATGTAATGATATATGTTTCAAAGTTAAAAGTGAAATAAAATAAAATAAGATAGAAATAATTATAGCAAGAACAATAAACAAACTATTGTTTATAAATAGATATTGGTGCATTGAGTATCTACAAATTGATTTGGTAACTTTTTGAAGTCACCTCAAGACATCTAAAGATAAGAAATTCCATGAAGAATTAGGAGTCACATGAAAATGCATAATTAAGAGTTGAGCTTTGAAGTATAGACTCAGTAAGAAAAATGACAATTCCTAAGTTATGAACCAACTAGAAAAGTTAGTTGTGGTTCATGAATGCAACTTCCAATGAACTAGGAAATGGTTCCATTGCTGTGTTTCACTTTTTAGACTGAAAACCCCAGGACAGTAATGTTCCTGTCTGCTTTGGCCTTGGGACTACATCATAGGCACATTGGTACTCAGTCCATGCTATTTGAAGGGAAGAAATTGTTCACACATGTTGTACTTATTTTCTTTAAAGTCAAATTGTATGTTTTCCCAGTAGAAAGAATTTATAATTTTATAGTCAGCTGTGTGTGTCAGCACATGCTTATAATTTCTCTTATTGGAGTGATTAAATCAGGAGGAGCTCAAGTTCAAGACCAACCTGGAAAATTTAGCAAGTCTCTGTCAAAATTTAAAAAAAAAAAAAAAAGTAAAAGGGCTATGGATGTAGCTCAGTGATAGAGCACTTACTTTGCACCTGTGAGCCCCCAGAGTCAATTCCCAGTGCTGAAAATCATCGTTATGTTTAAGGAAGCATTTATTAGGAATTGTTGCCATGTAAAAGATGTTATTTTACTTAAAACTACAAAATTGTATGAAACAGAAACTTTGAATATTGCGTTTTACAAACAGGACCCAGAATTTTAGATGGCTAATGAGTTATTAGCTGAGACTTAGAATGAACTAATTTTAGAACCAAAAGTCCTAAATCCTCATTAAAATACTTTAGTTCCTCCTGACTTGATGTTTATGAAGCATTGCTATATGGGACCAGAGGAGTGAGACAGCTGTAAAATGTGTTTGGAACACAGAGTTAGAGTGGCAACTTCTACACAAAGATGACTGATTATCTACTGCAATTTGGGATTGTCACTATATTTAGATATTAGAGATATTAAATATTAGAGATAATTATGGCTTAGAGCATTATTTCAAGGAAGCAATGTGTTTTGAGTTTTATACCTTTGTATCTCAATAATTACCTAAATCAAAATAAATGAACATATTGTCTAAACCCCTTCCTTGAAAGGACTCAAAATAACACATAGCTATGAATTCTACATCATCCTCTGTAAAGTCAAAGGGATATTTCTGCACATAAACTCCATCTTGTTCTCACCTTAATTGCAGCATGTTTTAAATACAAATTTATGATCAGCTGAATATGGCTATTAATGACCTTTCTTCAGCCCCCAAAAGGAGTAAAATGATTATTTATTTAAAAAACTGAACATGTATGAATTTTACCCCTAAATACCAGATTTAAAAATTAAAATTTGTCCTTAAGGTTTTTGAAATTATAAAGAATGTAAACTTGAATTTTCATTCAATAAATTAGGGGAATATCAATACAAGTATCAATCAAAGACTATTAATAGTTGTAACATTTGTCCAAATCAGGTAAGTGGTTCAATTTTGGTAAGTCTCAATAACTCTTATGGGATTCTTCTGTTGCACAAATTCTGTTGCTTTTTTTTCCCCACAATGTGTCATTGAAATTTAACTCAATTCTCTTCCTTTGGCTATTGTCATTGTCATTGAAGCATGATTTTTGTTGTTATTGTTGTTTTTGGTGATATGTTGTTATACTATTCTACCTATTCTTGTATGTGACTCTTGGACCCAATGAATCCTCCTGCCTCACAAGTGCTATACCTACAGCTCACACTACAACACCTGACTGAAGCATGTCTTTGTACAAACAGATGTAGACTAATGCTAATAAAATCCCTCTACTATAACCATTCCCTTAGAAACTAACTGTATTAGGGGACTTAGAAACTAACTGTATTAGGGGACATAGAATAATCAATCACTTAGCTTTGCATTCCAATCTTTCCAAGTTGTCCCAATACTCACTTTCACATAGCACTATTACAAATGAAATTTATTTTTATAATTTTATCTTTAAACATAATTTCATCTCATGGTGGACTGTAAACCACTTTGCTGTAACAGAATAACTGCTATATTTTTCTTGTAGTTGAACCATATTTTCCTGCCTTATTTTCAATGTTAACCACAAGGATTTGTTAATACGTTGAGAGTTCAAGTAAAAGTTCTAAGAACAGCTGAGTGGTTCAACTCTCCAGATCACTTACTCTTCTCTGTCGTGCAAATGTCATATCCAAAACAAGTTCTTATCTTCAGTCTTTTTATTTGAAAGCGACACAGGAGATACAGGGCCAATAACAAGTGTGAACAAGAAATGCAGTGCTATTTTTTATTGAAGATCATTAAAAACATGAGGTTGTTTTTTTACTGCAGCAAAGCTAGCCAATACAAAATTTACTTGTAAAATATTGAGATTACAAAAATCTTCTTAAGTTTAGTGAGGATTAAATGAAAAATTCTCTATATATCACATTCAGGCCAGTACCTGGCATATGGTAACTTGTTAAATAATTTTGTCCACTAAAGGTACAATCTTTATTAAAATCAGCCTCTTCTCACCACAGTTAAATGTTAAATATTTTCAGGATGGACTTAGTTAATTTACCTTATTATAGGGGAGGAACTGGAAAAAATGGAACAAATTTTAAAACATACGTGTTATATCCCTGGCCAAATTTACTACATAAACTAAATTATTTTATTTAAGAAATGTTATTAGAGTCATCAAGAAATAATAAAACTTAGCCTCAAAAGGTTAAGAAAGTTTTCCTAAGGCATGGATATATAAGAGTCAGAACCAAAATTTGTACTGTAAAATCAATACCAAGGAAAAATAAATCAAATAGTTGGTTGCTTGAAAGGATGGGAAGAGGATCTGGGAATGGGGAGGGTGGGAGTAAAACTCAAAAGGATGAAGTTGCGATATGTATATGTACAAATTCCCCATGATTAATGTATTTACCAGATACTATAGGCATATACTAACAAAAAATTGAGAAGAAAAACAGAACTGTGATTTGGTTCATATATATATATATGCTCAAAAGAACCACTGACCAATGAGCAGTTCTGCTATCATGCTTACCTCATATGTAACATTTGTGTGTTCCTCTCTTTAAAGGGATGTGAATGTTTATACATTATTTGGCAGTGGAAAATATCCACCAAGTATCCTATGTTGACTTCTTTCCATATTGTTTAAAAACCAACGCCTTAGCACATTTCCTCTTCTGGTGTCTCAGTCTGATCTCATTGTCAGTCTGAACAGGACATTAATATATGCTAATGAGAGAGTTCTAAAGGATATAACTGCATGTATGTTTAAGTGTGAAATATAGATGACCATATTACTTAGTTTTTGTTAGATCACTGAGCAAAACTGTTTGCAGTTTTGCAATTCTTAAATGATCAGTGATGTAGTATATTTTTTCATATATTCATTTGCTATTTGTGTTTCTTCATCTGAGAAGTGCGTGGTCATCTCAGATGCTCATATTTGAACTGGGTCTTTGAATTTTGGGGGTCTGATGTTTTTCAATTCTTTGTATGTTCCAGATAGAAATTCTTTGTCTGAAGAACAGTTGGCTAATTTTTTCCCTAGTCTATGGATTTTCTTTTCACTCTGTTGGTGATTTCTTTTCATGTGCAAAAGTTATTTAATAGATGGTATCCCAGTTGTCGATTCTTTGAAGTACTTCCTGTGCGGTTATTATTAAAAGTTATTGTTACTTAGTTTTTGTTAGATCATCGAGCAAAACTGTTTGCAGTGTCACTGTTTGAATGTCTACTTTGCATGCTTTAATTTTGCAACTTGAACAACTATTTGCAAGATGACAGTATGTAATTTATCAACCAGTGATTTCTTAGTGTTTTTTTCTTTTTTGCTGTATTGTTGCTACTTTTTTTTCTATTTTTCTCTTTTTTCTCTTTAAATAAACTTTTAAAAAATATATGCCAATGAGGAAGTTATAAAACCCTGGATAACCAAAAGATTTTAAAAAACATATGCCAGTGAGGAAGTTATAAAACCCTGGATAACCAAAAGATTTCTAGACTTAATAACAAAATTCAGTTGCATAACTGGGCACAAAGTCAACACTCAAAGATCATATAGTATTTCTGTACACAAGCAACAAACTCACTGAGAGACAAATTAAGGAAGCCATTCCCTTTACAATAGCATCTAAAAAAAATGAAATACTTAGGAATCAATTCAACAAAGGAAGTAAAAGGTATATACATTGAAAATTACAGTACTCTGAAAAAAGAAATCAAAGAGGATTTTTGAAAATGGAAAGATATACCTTGATCATGGATAGGAAGAACCAACATAGTAAAAATTGGCATTCTCCTAAAATTATTATACACATGTAATGCAATCCCAATCAAAATATCATTAGCATACTTCACAGATCTAGAGAAAATATTCCTAAAATTCATCTGGAAGCAGAAGAGATCTAGAATTGAAAAGGCAAAAAAGGCAAGGCAGGAGACATCACAATCCCAATTTGCAATCAAAGTTACTGCAATAAAATTTGCATGGTACTGGAAAAAAAAGACCTAAGTATCAATGAAACAGCATAGAATATAGGAACACAACTACAAACATACTCAGCCATATTATCTTCAACAAAGGGGCCAAACATGTTCACTGGAGAAAGATAACCTCTTTGTAGTTGGTGTTGGAAAAACTAGCTTTCTACATGTGGAAGCCTTAAAATTGATCCATGCATATCACTATGCACTAAACTAAAGTCATAATGAATTGAAGATCTAATTATTAACACAGAGACATTAAATATACTGTAAGAGAAAGTAGGTAGAAATCTCAAAGATATAGGTGTAGGCAGAGAGTTCATAAAAGTTAAACTGCACAGGAAGTACTTCAAAGAATCGACAACTGGGATACCATCTATTAAATAACTTTTGCACATGAAAAGAAATCACCAACAGAGTGAAAAGAAAATCCATAGACTAGGGAAAAAATTAGCCAACTGTTCTTCAGACAAAGAATTTCTATCTGGAACATACAAAGAATTGAAAAACATCAGACCCCCAAAATTCAAAGACCCAGTTCAAATATGAGCATCTGAGATGACCACGCACTTCTCAGATGAAGAAACACAAATAGCAAATGAATATATGAAAAAATATACTACATCACTGATCTTTTAAGAATTGCAAATTAAAACAACACTGAGATTCCATCTTACCCAGAAAGAATGGCCATCATGAAGAAATCAACCAATAACAAATGCTGATGAGGCTGTGGGAAAAAAGGAATCCTTCTCCACTCTAGGGAGAAGTGTAGACTGGTACAATCACTGTGGATATCAGCATGAATATTCCTTAAAATACTAGGGTTGTGGCTGAGCATTGTGGTACACAATGTAATCCCAGCACTTGGGCGGCTGAGGCAGGAGGATTGTTGTGAGTTTGACACCAGCCTGGGCTACAAAGTGAGCTCATGGCCAACCTGAATTGCATAGTGAGACCCTGTCCCAAAAAGATAAAAAAATCCCATTCTGTCCAACAGTTTCCCCTCTGAGTATTTTCCCAGAAGAATTGAAAATACCATGCCACAGTGACATATGCACACCCATATTTGTACCAGTACAATTTATAATAACTAAATCTTGGAAACAACCCAAATTCCCACCAACTGCACAATGGATAAAAATGATGTGACATTTTTTATGCAATGGAGTATACAATGGTGTATAAAGAATAATAAACTTGAGACTTTTATAGGTAAATGGATGCAACTCAAGACCATACTTGTAAGTAAATCAGACTTGCATGTGTAAAAAACATATTGTGTCTCTCATGTAAGAAACTGAAAGAGTTAAAAAGCTCCAATATGAAGAATAGATAATGTGAAAATGAAAGGCAAAGAAATTGTTCAAACAGAAAGAATACTTGGGTTGGGGGAGAGGAGAAAAGAAAAAAGGAAAAATATTATGTATGTATTGTGTATATATATATATATATGTACATACATATATGATAGATCTCTGTTAACTCATTAAAAAGAATGTTTTGTGCTTTCATTGTTCATTGATTATTTTTCCATGTCTATATTTGTAATCTTAGCAACTACTTTGAAGATTAAAATATGAAGTACATTAACCATTTTTAATCTCTTATTACTCCATGTTGAAATTCTGTATCATCATTTTTTGTTTTAAATTTAAAAACTCATGGATAAATAATGGCTGATAAATACTAAAGATTGAAAAATAATAGGAAATTGCTCATTTATCATTATCCCCTGAGTATTTTACTCTAAAATGAAGATTCATTTACAATTTTAACCTTTTGATTTCCTCCAACATAAAAGATGCATATAAAAACATATCTAAAATCCAAATCATAAGAATGACAGAAGGTTGTTACCTGGCAGTTTTGGGTAATAGAACTGAACCCATCACTTGATTCCAGGCCCAGCTCTGATCTTGATACTTGTGTGACATTGGCCTTTCTCTCAATGTGTCTTAAGTCCTGTCCTTTCAGAGTAGGGAAGGGAGAAAAAGTGTCCCCTAAGCCCTAACTCATAGATATCTCCATGCAGGGAAGAAGGCAGGGAATGGGGTGGGGGATGTGCTTGGCAGAGAAAAGGGGAACCTAGAGGACAGAGGGACCGACATGCTGGTGAACACACTGCTTTCTGGTGATGCTGCTGGGAATGGAAGCCTCTCCCAGTTTACTTTCTCATGGTGTCCCCAGAGTTCTACACACCACCCAAATCCCCTGTAACAGTTGCACATGGATATTAGATCAGATGAGCTAGAGCAGGACTTTTGATTGATGATGGCATAGTTTTTGAGTATTTATTGTATGCAGGAAGAAGGGGTAGGGTGGCTAGAATGGGAAGAAAGACCTGTCCCCTAGTGTCCTTAAAAAAATGTTCTCCTATGTAATTAATGAAATAATCATAACAAAAACCCTTTAAAAATTTCTAATTTTAAAAAGAAACACATCAAAACTTCATCTTTTATTTTTATTGCTCAATTTTGTACTTTAAATCTCAGTCCTAGTTGTCCAGGTCAAATAGCATATGGTTTACAAATGCTAAATAAAAAGATCTTCACATTTGAGTGAACAAAGCAATTTATTGATGGAATAAAATGACAGAGAACAAGACTTCTCATATGACCTGTGCTTGTCACATGTCAGGTGTCATCAAACTCACTTGTGCTTTATCATGCTAATTTCCCCAAAGCAAACTCTAGGTCTTGAGAATAGTGACTCACATTTGAATATAATTCTCTTGAATTTCTTTGGAAAAACATTTTAAAACAGTAAAGAATTTTCTCTCATAAACTAATTCATTTGTAATTTGTAAGCAGGAGGAGCAACAAAAGAAAAAGACTATGTTCCCTTTTATAGCTGCCCACTCTGGGTCACACTAAAAATGAATTCTTTTTTTCTAAATAGCCTGAACTTATGCTTGTGATTTATCAGAGGAATGAAGCTACCCTCACTCACAGAAAATAAAGTTGGCTTAGCTGTGGATGACTGAACTCCCGACTTGCAGTAGGGATTCTCTTTTGCAGCCATGACTGTCTTGGTGGCCTGGTAAAATCTATCTGGTCTAACATTGCTTTCTCCTTGTTGAGTCTTTCTCTTTTCTTACCACATCATTCTTCTTGGCATTAATTGGAAATTAGTACTTGATTAATGTGCACATACCCTTTCATGGGCCTTACATGGTTGGCAGTACTAACTCCATATTGAATGATTTCAATTCTGAGAATTAGAGGAGCATTTCATTTCACAAAAGTCTCTTTTCTCCTGCTAAAAATTCCCTAAAACCTTTAGATGTTAGTTTAAATTTTCTGATAATCTACAATCCTGATTCCAGGTGGATTACTTTGGTGTAATTACTTTTATTTGTATGTGTGTAATTACTGAGGTGTAATTACTTGTGTGTGTATATGAGTATATTGCATATGTGGATACATTCATGAATGAAACTTGCAAATTAAGAAATATTTCAAAATTTTTGAAAGGAAAAACTAACTTTTTAAAGCTTTGTATTTGTATTCTAATATCTTAAAGTGTGTTGAAGTATTTTCCAAAACAAATTTAAAAAAGAGAAGATACTGACTTCTTAAAAACATTTTTGAGAACTATGTATTCACTATAATTAGAATAATGGACATTAATTAACATTCAAGAATGCTGGCAGCTCCTAAATGGTGCATTCTCTATTCAAATTCTGTGATAAACTAACATGAATATCTTCTCCAAGAACAAGATATATATCTTGTTTGCAAAGAATGTAGATATATTAATTGTTGTTTGTGTATATGGTATAAAATAGGTACTGGCTCCCGTCTGTCTTTGATTTGTTAAATCTTATTATAGGAGACAGTTTTTTGGCTCTTCCTTAAACCACTCACTTATTTTTAGGCACAGAACTATGAACTCTTACTTTAAACGCAAATGTATAAATCACAGATCCACATTGTAGCTATTCTAGTTAAAGCAGGAAATGGAAAATTTATTGGACATCTCCACTTTGATGTCACAGAGTCAGAAACTCTTTTTAACATATTCAAAATACGACTCATCATTCCATCCCTCCTGTCTGCTATAAAATGTCTCGCTTGATTAAAGCCCTTCCCTTTGTCTCTATTTCCTAAGATAAAGTCCTCAGGATCATTTCTACTGTCTTATCTCTTATTTTTGACACATCCATATGAATTACCTAGCCTTATTTCAATTTCCTCTAAAACCCCCAAAATTTCTTCTTTACTCTTTGCCAAATTAAGTTATTGTAATGTAGACACTGTTTTTTTTGGAGTTACTAGACAAGCTTTGGTAAAAGAGACCTATAATGCAAGAAAGTCTGGTGGTCCTGAGTAAATGATTCTTTTCCTAAGATTGTTCAAGAGCCGATTTTTTTCTTATTGTTATGTATTTTCCCTCCATCTGATTAGAGCTGGCCCATACATAATGTCCATGTTCTACCTTACAGTAGAGAAAAAGGTGAAGGTGAAGGTGAAGAGAACTGGTGCTGTGCATCATTTCTTTTTATGTACTTCACCAGAATTTGTTCACCTACTTCTACCTAAATCCTGATTATGACAGGATATGAAATCTCTAGCTTAGTTTTTATTTTAACCTGGTTGCACTGAGTACTACTATGTGTTAAACCTATTCAAGACATCAAGGAATCAGCAGTGAACAAAACCAGTTTTGTCTCTCATGGTACTTTGTGGTTGGGGAAGTCTGACAATGCACAGTTAGCAAACAAATTTGGAAGCAATAGTTTGGAACAGGGATTCCTTTTCCTTTTTTTTTTTCTTAAGAAATACAACCACCATAATATCCTTATACTCAAGTGGCTAGAGATGTCATAACACTACAATAAAAAATAAAATCAACAGTAAATGAAAGTGTTGAAATTGACCATGAAAATATAAACATGTTTGAATGTGAAAATTATGATTTTGACACAATAATCTTTAAAATTTATTGGGGAGATGGTTCATTACTGGGTTTTGTTGGGCAGAGTGCACAGAGGAAAATATTATTACCGTGGTGAGGTTCAGGCAACAGTTCATAGATGTACTAAATATCCCATGTGATGCCAAGCTTAGAATTCCCTCCAAGGAAGGCAGGTTGAAAAAATGACATGTTTATTTGCTGTTCTTATGCTGTTCTTATGTGTCGCTGTAGGCTGTGTTGAACTGTAGGAGGTGAGACAGATTCCAGTGTAAACACTGTTATTCAATACAGTAATCCTGCCTAGTGGGAGGGGAAGTATTTATGATGGGACAAGGCACAGAATTACAATATGAAAGCTTTGAGTTTGATTTTCCTTTGATCTCCTGTGTGGAATAAATACCCACATAAAAGGATTTAGTGGGATGAAATAAAGGAATTAAATACTTGTGATGAGGTTCTTAGCTTTACTTGCATTTTATTTGGCCTTTAATTTCTACCAAACAATCTTCACTTCACAGTCAAAGCCACATCTCAAAGGATAATACACATGCACCCTGTGTCTTCTTAACTCACACCCACAATACAGCCCAAACTCTACACACTATTTTTATTTTAGCAGCTAAGCAAGATTTGCATCATCTACTTAGAAAGTACTAAGTGATGCTGAAAGAAATGAAAATAAAATACATAACTGTACTATTTTTCATTTACTGTACAGAAGTCATAAAAAAGAATCAAGTTTGTTCATAAGTGGATGTTCATTTAAGTTTCTATATGCTGTCAAGATTACTTTCTTTTCCAACAGATCACATATACTTTCAATTAGCTTAGTCAGAAGTGTGCCTCATTTTGATAAATACTTAGATATAAAAGTCACATGCAGAAGAGCTTCATGAAGAGTATTTATGTAGGAAGCATTGTCCAAAACTGAAATAACCTATAGATAGAGAATAAAGAACACATTTACCCACAATGACTACATGGTAACTCTTTTAAAATAAGAAATTTATTCAGGAGTGGTTTCCACTCCTTAAATTTCTATTTGACACTATTAATCTACACTAGTACTTTTTAGTTGCGCTCATTCTCTCTTAGGGAAAATTGAAATCAGTGCAATTTATTTCATCTACACTAAAAGCATCATCATGCTTTTGTCTCAGCACAGTGCATTAAAAAATATTGCATTTTTCTCTATGCTTTTCGAAGAAATGTCTATGCAAACCCAATACCACCAAACATCCTTTTCCTTGCACAACTTTGACCTTGGAATAGTCTTCAGCATCTAAATGTGCACTGACAATATTCTGGTCTCCTAGAACATCTAGGTATCATCAAAAGTCTGAAAACATTCTCTTGGATTCAGGAAAGCAGTGTTTGAAATCTTGTGAAGAGTCAATTTATCTAAGCAGAAATCTTAAATATCAGCTCACTGGGTAGTGTTTTTCCAGGAGTCAGATACATTTTTCATTGTACTAAATACCTTTTTACTTTCCTAATGTTCCTATCTTCATCTGAAAGAAAATCTGCAGAAAAATCTGGATGGCATGATGGTCAAAGCATGAAACACATGTTATTGTAAACCTTTGCATTTAAAATTTTATCTATATATTTAATAACTATATTAAATATATAGTTGTTTTAATAACTATATTTAATATTAATATCTTTAAAATGTTCTATATAAACATATAATCTTAGTTCATATAGTTCTAATACACTTTTTTTGGAGCAGCTAGTTGCTATAGTATGCTACCCACAGTCTGTTATACTATATGCTTCAAATTCAGCACTGAATAAGCCTGAAATTCCTCATGCTTTCAAGACATTATACAGAATTTGTACTTATGAAGAGAGATTCCCATCAACATGAAACCTATGACTTCAAAATATGATAGAAAAGGAATAAATTCAGTTATGTGGATTACATGTTCAATTTATTAATAAAAATGAAGGACACAAGACAAAAGATTACAAATTATGATAAGAATGTGGATAAAAAGGAACTCCTGAGTATTGTTGGTGGCAATGAAAATTAGAAAAGACATAGAAAATGATAGGAATATTACTAAAAAATTTAAAATTAATACTACTATGTGATGGTAGCAATCCCATCTAGGTATATATTTAAAGTACACTGAGGCAAGAGGATCACTTCAAGTTCAAGGCCAGCCTGAACTGCATAAGAAGCCCTGTCAATAAGATAAAATGAAGCACAGTACATTCCATAACCATAGAAATATATACCATAAAACTGTATGCCATATAATGTTAGCAATCCCACTGTTGGATATAGATCCAAATGAAATGATGTAATTGTCAGAAAGACAAACACTTTGATATTTATTAATTAATTATTTACAGAAACTAAGAACTGGAGGCAACCTAAATATCCATGAATTGATGAATGGTTAAGGAAAATGTGATATATACCTATGAGCATATGTGTGCATACAATAGAATACTATTCACCATAAAAAAAGAATGAAATTCTGTCATTTGAAACAATGTTGATGGAACTGGAAAACACTATGTTAAGGGAAATAAGTCAGACAGAGAATAACAAACACTACATGATTTTACATCTACATGAAAAATGCAGAAGTTTGGCTCAAGGAAATTAAAAGTAGACCTGCCTGGGAATCAGTGCCATGCACAAGGTCACCCCCACAGATACCTTTGGACACTGTAAAAATCAAACAGAACAGAATAGCCAAAGAAAAACAAACAATGAATGCAACAATGAACTTCAAAACAAGACAATAGTAAATCCAAAATTGCTACCATCATATATCTTAATACCTTTGAAATAGATGCTCATGCCATCAGATTTAATATAAGCAAACAAAACAGAAGAAAATAAAACCCAACTCAATAAAACAATGAAAATGATATGGAACTTCAAAACAAGGCAATAGGGAATCAAGAATAGCTACCACCTTCAGAAGGATATCCCACCTAAATGCCACCCTGAATACCGCTATCCTCTAAACAGATGATCAGACCACTGGCCTGTAAGGTCAGTGAAACACCAAAGCACCACATGCACCTATTTGCATTTTACCTCGATTGTTATCATCATAGCCTGTGTTTCTCTGGATCAGCCAGTTGCTTGGGTGGGGGGTGAGGATGGTTTGGTACTTGTTGTTTGCCAGCCTGCACACCAGAAGGGGCTGGAGTCTGGTTGTCCCCACTCTGGGGTGGCCCATGCATGGCACTGGTTAACAGGTGGGGCTTGCTTGTTGGTGTGGCCTTGTTGTCTCTCCCCACAGTCCACAAATGGTGCTGTCTTACAGGGAAAGGCTGGGGTCTGGCTGTTAGTTCCATACCATAAGTAAGAAAAAAAAAGGCACAATTACCAAAGAATGAGTATTTGCTACGTGTTTTAGGTATTCATAAGACAATTAAAATATTTATAATACATACTTTAAACCCATCTGTGATGTGAATTAAAAGTTATTACCATTTTAAATTGTTTAATGATTTTAAAAATGTAAATTTCATGCTTAAATAATTATTAACATTGATGATAAATTTATTTTTTCAAAAAGCATATATCTCTCTCTCTATATAGTTGTGTACATAGTTCTATAGTATAGATCTGAAGTAGAGGGCAGGATGTTTCACTGGCAAGGTCAGGATGAGATTACTAAAATTTCTGTTTATATACAAAATAATAAAAATATAGTATTTTATCATATTTAATACAGCTTGGCAATACATATGCATATAAAGTATAAATGAATCAGTAGATAGATATAGTGCACATGCTCTACAGTTTTCTGAAAGTAATTGGATAGACAATTTCGGTGATGGGAATTATTGACTCAATAGTATAGGAGTATAGAGGAAAAGAGAAATTTCCCTCCATCCTCTGAAGGGTCTATGGAATAATTTAACAAAGAGGAATAATAGGAGAAAAAGCATACAAATGTATTAATGTGCAAAAGGGAAAATAATCAAATCATTAGGAGATATTACAATGTTACTCATTAGCCAAATGTAAGAACCTGTAAAATAATTTTTTCTGTAGAGGCATAAAAAAGAATGTAGCCCACTTTTAGGGGAAGACTGTGCATTATTTTTCAGGGAACTCAATGGGCTTGATGAATATACAATGGCCTGGAGAAAATCTGTTTTCCCCAGAGAACAGATAATGGCATGCACATGATTTCCTTTGCAAATTAAGTAGAGAAAAATGATGTGTTACCGAAGTCCTTGTGGGTATATTGGCAGACTTCAGTCTCTCTTCATGAGGAAAGAGGCCAGAGGTAATTGTTGCTTCTTTGTAAATAGGAACTGCAAGCAGGTAAAGTCACTTTGCAGAATGCCTTTCCCTGTACTTGGTGGTAGGGGATTGGGCAGAGCAAGTCAAAACTAAGACCTCTGAGTGAAGATTCTAAGTGTCTTCAGAGTGTGGAAATCGTGAGTCTTTGAGATATCATTTTACACTGCAACAGGAGACTGATGATACTGAAATCTTAATTTTTCATTCCATAAATTGAAGCTATGAAACAACTTAGAAATTATAGATTCTCCTTAATTAAGTTGGGTTTTTGTAATACACTACTGTTCAGGGCTTGAAATATTCAGTGTACAGTGACCAATTATATCCATAGTTTGAGATTAACATTATTTTTGAGTAAATTTTCTATAAAATGTCTAACTTCATTCAAGGAAATAAGTGAGAATTATGTATTGCACCATTACACCAATAGAGAAATTTATTATTTGTTTTTGAGTCTTTCAATCAAGATGGTATGAAGCTATAGACCCAAATATAAGACTGTGTTTTATGTGCCATCTTTAATGCTTATAATAGTTCCACAAAAATTAGATATTTCTGTTTTTCTAAAAAGATACATAAAAGTACAAAAATTAAAATGTCTAAAATATGGTCAAAGATCAAGAAACCCATTGCCAGAATTAACTTTTTTTTCATATTTTGTTGCATTTGATGTTAGTCTTATGAAAACCAAAACAAGGATAAAGATGTTCTCCATTTCTCATCCCAATCATATTCTCATCCCTTCCTTCATATCCCAAGAATCTCCTACTAGCAAAAATAAAGTGTAGCTTCTCTATCTTATTTTTATATAAAAACATGTATTAATATGAAATATTGCTTTGTATGAATTTACAATGTATATAAATTGTGTTACAGTAGATATCCAAAAGCTTGCTTTGTGCATTTGAAATTATGTTTTCAACATCTACTAATTTAGACATTAGATCTGGATTGGAATTGTAACAAATGAAAATATTTACATTCTGCTTGTTCTTCCTTATGTAGATTACTTATAATTTTTAACTTTGACAATAATCAGACATTAAAATAGTCCACATAATTATAGATAAGATTTTCCAAGATATTCATTAAAGTCTTAGATTGAGAGTAAAGACATTTAAATTTTGCCAATTATTCCCAAGTGTCTTCCATATTTGTTCAGCCTATTTATATTCTCAGAAACCTTTATGGGACTTCCAGTTTCTATGGGGTATCACCATGGTTGGGTACCCACTGTTTTTTCTTACTAATATTGTCAAGTACCCTGGTCAAGCAATAATAGGCCCTCTTGGATCATGGGTGCTGAGACATTTGAGAGCTGTGAAAAGAATACTGGGAAACCAGTTCCTATGAAACCTTTCTCATTCAGGTTGACTGGGTGATTTCTCCTCAAGTAAAAGCTATAGTTTTGCATCTTTAAAACCATAAAAGTAGAGCATTGTTGATTCCCTCAAGCCATAATTCCTACCATCCTAGTGGAACTTACCTGGCTTCTTTCTAATGCTATCCTTTCCCCAAACCACAGCCTTCATGGCCCCAACTTTACAGGCTCATTTTTTCTGGTGAAGCTGACAATTTTTTTTTATTTAAAGAGGAAAAAAGTAGAAATATTACACAATTTCAAGAAAAGAAGATAAACAGTAAGAAACCACTAGTTGATAAATTACATATTGTTCTTTTAGAAATAGTTATTCAAGTTACAGAATTAAAGCACACAAAGTGCACACTAAAGCAGTGATAATGCAAACAAATCTGTTCAACAATCCAACAAGAACCTAGAAATACAGTCATGAATCCCACACACCTAAACATACATGCAGCTATATCTTTCATAGCACTTCTTATTTCCTCTTTTTTACAATAGCAATTATACATTTTTAAAATTTTATTAAAAGAGAAGAGAAAAAAACAGAAAAAAGGGTAGCAACAATACAGAATTCTAAAAGAAAGAAAGAAAAAGGAGAATGAGAAAAAGCCGCACTAAGAAATCAGTAATTTATAAATTATGTACTGTCATCCTGGATGTAGTTGTTCAAGTTTCAAAGTTAAAGGGTATATAGTAAATATTCAAACAGTCAAACTACAAACAGTTTTGCTCAAAGATCCAACAAAGATTCAGCAATATGGTCATCTATTTTACACACTCAAACATACATGCAGTTATATCCCTTAGAGCACTTTCTTTTCCTCTCTTTTTTAAAATAGCAATTACACATTTGAGTTTTATTACACTTGTAGCTCTTATTTACTTTTTACACTAGAGACACAATATGATATTTATAAATATGATTCTTATTTATTTCACTGAGGATAGTCTCAAGTTGTCTCCATTTGCCTATGAAGGCCTCAAGATCATCCTTTTTTTAGCTGAGTAATATTCCATTGTATAAAAATGCCACTTCTTTTTCATCCACTCTGCAGTTGATGGGCATCTTGGTTGTTTCCAGGATTTAGCTATCACAAATTGTGCAGCTATGAACATGGGTGCACATATATCACTGTGATATGAACTTCTCAGTTCTTCTGAGAAAATACCCAGGAGGGGAATAGCTGGATTGAATGGGGCTTCCAATCCTAGTCTTCTGAGAATTCTCCATATAGATTTCCATAATGGTTTCACCAGTCTACATTCCCACCAACAGTGCAGCAGTGTTCCTTTTCCCCCGCAGCCTCGCCAACAATTGGTATCAGTTGATTTCTTGATGGCAGCTATTCTTTCCGGAGTGAGATGCAATCTCAATGTTGTTTTAATTTGCATTTCTCAAATGACCAGTGATGGTGAACATTTCTACATGTATTTATTTGCCATTTGTGTATCTTTCTCTGAGAACTGTGTGTTCATCTCAGATGCCCATTTTTAGAGGGTCTTTGAATTTAGGGGGCTCGATGTTTTTCAATTCTTTATATGTTCTGGACACAAGTCCTTTGTCTGAGGGGTTGCTGGCTAAAATTGTTTCCCACTCTTTGGGTTTTCTTTTCACTCTGTTGGTGATTTCCTTTGAAGCGCAGAAACTTTTCAATAATATGAGAGCCAGGTTGATACTTTGAAGTATTTCCCGTGCATTTTGCGTTTTGTTCATGAATTCTCTGTCTACCCCTATGTCGAGAAGACATCTACCTACCTTGTCTTCCAGTAGTTTTAGTATTTCTGTTTTAATATTGAGGTCTTTGATCCATTTAGACTTTAGTTTTGTGCATGGTGATATGCATGGTTCTAGTTTCAGTCTTCGGCATGTAGAGAGCCAATTTTTCCAACACCATTTATTAAAGAGATTATGTTTTTTCCAATGGACATATTTAGCCCCTTTGTCAAATATCAGGTGGCTGAGTGTCTTTGTAGTAGTGCTTGCATCTTCTAATCTGTTCCATTGATCCTCAGGTCTATTTCTTTGCCAGTACCAAGCTGATTTTATCACTGTGGCTTTATAGTACAAGTCAGGAATTGAGATGCCTCGTGCCTTGCTTTTGTTGCCTAGAATTGCCTTTGGTATTCTAGGTTTCTTCTGTTTCCAAATGAATTTTAGTAGTGTTTTGTATAGATCTGTGAGATATGTCAATGGTATTTTGATTGGGATTGCATTAAATCTGTATAACAGTTTTGGGAGTATGGCCATTTTCACAATGTTGGTTCTTCCTAACAACGAGCAAGGAATGTTCTTCCATTTTCTAATATGCTCTTCAATCTCCTTTTTCAGCATAGTATAATTTTCAGCATATAGGTCTTTTACATTTCTAGTTAGGTTGATTACATGTTATTGTAAAGGGGGATATTTCCATAATTTCTCTCCCTGTGATTTTTTGTTTGTGTACAGGAATGCTATTGATTTCTGAGCATTGACTTTGTATCCAGCTACACTGCTGAACTTGTTTATTACCTCTAGCAGTCTTTTCATGGAGTTTTTTGGGTCTTCTATATAGAGTATCATGTCATCTTCAAATAGTGATAATTTAATTTCTTCCTTTCCTATCTTTACTCCTTTTATTTCTCTTTCTTGTCTGATTGCCCTGGCTAGTGTTTCCAGAACTATATTGAAAAGGAGTGGTGAGATTGGACATCCTTGTCTTGTTCCTGATTTTAAAGTGAAAGTTTTCAGTTTTTGTCCATTTAGTCTAATGTTGGCTATTGGTTTGTCATAGATGGCCTTTATAAGGTTGAGGTAGACGCCGTGTATCCTGAGATTCTGAAGGGTTTTTATCATGAACATGTATTGCACTTTGTCAAAAGATTTTTCTGCATCTATTGAATGGCCATGTGGTTTTTGTTTTTGGCTCTGTTGATGTGGTGTATTACATTTATTGATTTGCGTATGTTAAACCCTCCGTGCATTCCTGGAATGAACCCACTTGGTCATGATGTATAATCTTCTTGATGATTTGCTGCATTCTATTTGCCAGTATTTTGTTGAGAATCTTTGCATCAATTTTCATTAGTTAGATTGGCCTGTAGTTCTCCTTGTTGGTTGGATCTTTCTCTGGTTTTGGTGTCAGAGTAATACTTGCCTCTAGGAATGATTTAGCTAGCAGTGCTTTTTTCTTAGTTTCATTGAAGAGTTTAAGGAGAACTGGCATCAAATCTTCTCTAAATTTCTTGTAGAATTCAGCTGTGAATCCATCAGGACCTGGGCTTTTCTTTGTTGGTAAGATTTTAATTACATTTTCAATTTCAGTAGCTGATATTGGATTGTTCAAAATTGCTATATCTTCTTGGTTGAGTTTTGGTAGTTCATATGTTTCTAGAAATCTTTCCATTTCCTCTGGTTTTCCACTCTATTTGAGGAGAGATTTTCAAAGTAGGTATTCATGATCTTTTGAATTTCCATGGGATCTGTAGTAATTTCTCCCTTTTCAGTTCTTATTGCATGAATTTGGTTTTTTTCTTTCTTTCTCTTGATATAGTTAGCTAGGGGTTTGTCATTTTTGTTTATTCTCTCAAAAAACCAGCTTTTTGATTCATTAATTCTTTGTATTGTTTTTTTTTAGTTTCAATTGCATTGATTTCTGCTCTAATCTTTATAATTTCCTCTCTTCTATGAGCTCTGGGTTTAGCTTGCTCTTCTTTTTCTAGAAGCTTGAGATGGAGCATTAGGTTGTTTATTTGTGCTCATTCTGTTTTCTTGATGACAGTTTATTGCTATATATTTCCCTTTTAAGACTGCTTTCATTGCATCCAACAGATTACAGTATGTTGTTTCTATGTTTTCATTGAATTGTAGGTATTGTTTTATTTCTTCCTTAATTTCATCTGTAACCCACTGGTTGTTCAAAAGGCTGTTATTTAATTTCCATATATTTATGCAGGTTTTACAATTTCTTTTGCCATTAATTTCCAATTTCATTGCACTATGGTCAGAAATTATGCATGGGATGAGTTCAATACCTTTGCATTTACTTAAGAATGTTTTATGGGATAGTAGATGGTCTATTTTGGAGAATGTCCCATGCACTGCTGAGAAGAATATGTATTCTGATGTGGTTCGGTGGAACACTCTGTAAACATCTACTAAGTCCAATTTCTCACAGGTATGATTCAGTTCTGTTATTTCTTTGCTGACTTTTTGTCTAGTTGATCTATCTCTTTGTGACAATGGGCTGTTAAGATCTCCTGTTATAACTGTGTTCTTGTGTATTTGGTTTTTCATGTCCATTAGTATCTGTCTTATATAGTTGGGTACTCCTGTATTTGGCACATATATATTTGTAATTGTTAGTTCTTCCTCTTGAATTTTACCACTAACAAGTATGTAGTAACCTTCTTTATCTCTTTTAATCATTTTAGGTTTGAAATTCACATTGTCTGCAAATGGAATAGCTACCCCTGCTTTTTTCTGGGTTCCTGTTGCATGGAATACTGTTTTCCATCCTTTGACTTTTAATCTATGAGTTTCCTTTTGGGTGAGATATGTTTCTTGTATGCAGCATATTGTGGGGTCCTGTTTCTTGATCCATTCTGTCAATCTATTTCTTTTTATAGGTGAATTGAGGACATTTATATTTATGGATATCACTGATATGTACTGGCTCGACTTTGCCATGTTATGTTCCAGTTGTTTCTTTCTGCTTTTCCTCTTATTTAATTGCTTATGCTACCTGGTGGTTTCTTTCTGTTGTTGTTTTGGGGATTGTGATCATTTTTATCTCTGTCTAGTATGTCTTTCAGTATTCTTTCTAGGGTTGGTTTGGTGGATGTGAATTTCTTCAGTTGTTCTTTGTCTTGAAAGTATCTTGTTTCTCCATTAAATTTGAATGAAAGTTTTGCTGATTACCTCAATCTGGGTTGAAGGTTGTTTTCTTTTAGGGCTTGAAATACCTCACCCCAAGCTCTTCTTGACTTGAGGGTTTGTCAAGCTGACAATTTTTAAAAATCTAGTTGAATTTTGGCCCTGGCTTTTCACTGTAGATCTGACTAAAAGCCACCAGCAGAACAAATTCAACAGCATGAAGGTTAGATTGTCTGAAAATTTTCTCTGCCAGATTAATTAGCCCACCATGTCCTTGGGCATGAGTAAAATATAGATGAGTTTTCTGCCAGAGCATAATACATATGGCTTCTAGTCCAACTGCCAGTGGAGTCTTTAATATTTACAGAAACCTCCAGGGCTGGCCCTTGCTGCCAGCTTTCCCTTCGACATACAGGTCTTCTGAGCTATAATGAGAATTATCCATCAGGTCCTCCTGAAATCATTCTCATGCTTTTCTAACATGCATCTTCAGTTCTTTCCAGACTCTTTCCAACCACTTCCAGGCTTCTAAACCACATGCTCAGTTGTAGCTGAAGCAATAACTTTATTCCTGCTATCAAAATTTGTATTAGTCATGGTTCTCTATAGGAATTGGGTCACTACAAAATATATGTGTAATTTTGAAGGGCATTTATTAGATAAGCTTACTGGGTCAGCAGTGGAAGAGTACACATGGCTATCTGCAGGATCAGAAGAAGTCCGTAAGTCCGTAATGACTGTCTGCATACTAGAGAGCTGGAGGTTACTAGGTTCAAGAAGATGGAAGCCACAGAACAAGATGAATTGAGTGCACAACACCAACAGTACTGAGAGCTCACTGTAGAAGCACCAGCGCAACTCTGTACTAGAAGGCTGAAGAAACTAGAGACCTATGTACAAAGGCAAAGGTAAAGAATTGAGCACTTCTGAAATGGGAACAATTTCTTTTTTCTCTTTCATTCCATACAGGCTAGAGCCTGTTTGGTGGTGTAACCCACATCAGGGTGTGTTTTTCCTTTTATTTTGCTGGCCTGTCAGTTATCCCAAGATTCAATCAGAACTGCATATTTCTAATTTGTCAGGTATTTCTAAATTCATTTTTGTTGACATACCATGAGTAATAGTCACACATAATTTTATTTTATTATCAATTTTGATTATCAATGAGGTCAAGTATCTTCATACTTATGTTTTATTTTCTTTCATTTGTGAACTACTTCATCCTCTAACCATTTTTTATTGAAGGATCACATTTTTGAGATTTATAAATATGGATGAAAAATCCCTGAGCATCACAAATTTTTAGTAAGACTTTATATGTTTATACACCTTTAATGATGTACCATATTTATTTTCTACACTAAATAATAGAAAATTATTGAAGAGAGATACTTGCAAGTATATATCTTCCTATTATCTACATATATATGTTTTTATCAGATTTGATTATTTTTATTTAAAAAAAGATTAAAGACAATGATACAGAATTTCAAAGCAAAATAATAGGAGATTAATGCTGGTTAATATAGTTCTTATTGTTATCTTCAAAGTAGGTGTTGACATTACAAGATATAGGCATGAAAAAAATGATCAAACAATGAAAGCACAAACTGCTCTTTTTGATGAAATAACAGATTAGTAGTATAGTTATCTAGCATATATATATATATATATATATATATATATATATATATCCTTCTTTCATTTCTCCTTCTCCTCAAACACACAGTTTAGTAATATAACTCTTCAACTTGCCATTGGCCTAAGTTATTATACCCACACAGTGTTATCTGTTATTTCACCAGGGTTTAGTTAGGATAGCATAGCTAGCTTTTAGGCTATCATTCACTCTGTGTCTTGTGAATAATTCCCAGGGGTGACCTGTCAAACGAATACTTCCCATGGCTGATTTTATATTAGAACAAGTGTCCTGAGTCTTCTTTTGACATATTCACCTTGAGATTATGTCTCTTTTATGTGAACATTTCCTTAGGCAGGACAGATACGCTTAAGAGTTCCCTAAGGATGGCTTGGTTTAAAGTTATATGCTAATCCTTCTGTGTTCTGATACTTGTGAGATGTGTACTCTTGTTAAGTTCCTTATGGTCTATTAGAATTTTGTTAGTCTAAAATTATTTCTAACTTGTTATGTGTAAATTTACTGTTTGCCATTTTACATGAAACCTAACAATGGAGCCCTTTTTACATAGTAAGGTTAATTTTCCCTCCAGCAATACTAGTTTGTATTTAAACATTAGTGAGAGTAATTAATACGAATTTAAAAATTGCAAATTTACGTGAATCTTGTGGAAAGGGTTAATACTCCAAAATTAACTGGAATTATTCCAAGAATCATGTTTAGTATGCAGATTTTTTTGAGGCAATTGCATACTCATTATCTTCTAATATAATGAGAGCATACTAAAGCAAATCAAACTGTAATGCAAACATGAAATTTAGGAAACTAAAATAATTTTAATTTGTTCTGGATTATAGAAAGGTTGTTATGATTTTATGAGGTATTCTCCCATGAATGACAAACATGGCTAGCATAAATAGAAAAGTCTATCAAATTGAAATTCTCAACTATATTAGAGAAGATAATTTCCTCTTATGTATCACAGCTGAAATTTTAGAAACATTTTCTAAATATGTGCAATGTTAATTAATTAATCCAGCCAAATATTCTTACCTATGTACTATAAAAACACTGGAGAAGATATTTAGATCATTTTCTTCTTTCTGGTGTAGGGGCAAAAGTTAGGATTGCATAAAGAGATGCAGCTAATACTCCTTTTTCCTTTGTAAAAGAATAATTTAATGACTGATTTGCATCCTTGGCTTGTAACACTTTGAAAAGTTGTAAGCATAAAATTGGCATAAAATTTATTTTCTGATTTCATTCAAAAACATAGGCCAAATATCAGATGTGGTGGAAAATCAGCCATGCAGTTTTTAAAATGAAAATCATTTCTGAAATACTATCTACAGTCTTTATGAGAGCAGCTCATTTGCTACAATTGGTGGACTGGCATTGAAACATCTTAATTACTCAAAATCCAGTTCACATTTGGGATTGCTTTTGATGTTGAATATTCTGTGGGTTTTGACTAGTGTGCAATGACAGCAACCCACAATTATGGTATTGTGCAAAATGGTTTCTCCATTCTGTGCAGCCTCTGTGCTCCATGTATTCATCCCTTCTTTTCTACTTACCCCTGGAAAGCAGAGAGATCTTCCTGTTAAACATACCCATTTTCATAGTTTTTCTGTTTCTAGAATGTCTTATAATTTGTACAGATGTGATCTTTTCATTTTTACTCCTTTCTTTTTTTATTTTAAAGAAAAAATAAAAACAGTGGTACAAAATTTCAAAATAAGTTTGTAGGAGAGTAACAATGGATAGTACACTGTGCATTGTTATCTTCAAATTAGTTGCCCATCTTACAAGACATAGGCATGAAAAATTGTTCAAGCAATATAGGAACAAATATTCCTTTTCAATGAGATTATAGCAATTAGTAATATAATTAACTATTTTTTGTGTATATATAAATATTTCATTTTTCCTTCCTTCTGTTCTTCTTTCACTTAGCAATATGTATTTAAATTTCATCCATGTCATTTCATGACATAATAGCTATGTTAGTGCTAAATAATACTCTACTGTCTGAATGCATCACAAATCATCCCTCTCCAAAGGTTATGTTGGTTATTTTCAATATTTTATATTATGAATAAAAGTGTTATAAGCATTCATGTGAAAATTACTATTTGAAGCTAAATTTTCAGTTCATTTGGGTAAATGCCAAGGATCATGGTAAGATTATGTTAAGTTTTGTAAGAAATTCATGAATTATCTTTCAAAGTGACCATGCTAATTTGCATTCCCACCAGTACCAAACAACTTTGTTTCCCTACATCCTCATCAGCATTTGTTGCTGTCAGTATTCTGTATTTTATATATTCTAATAGGCCAATAAATGTATCTTACCATTGTTCTAGTTTATAATGCCCTAATGACATAAAATGTGTAGAAGAGTTTCATGTACTTATTTATATATCTTTTGGTAATGTGTTTATTCAGGTGTTTTACTCATATTCTTAAAATACTTTTAAGAAGTCTTATCAGCAAATTTATTGAGGTACAAAAGACAAGCAAAACTTTATATATTTAAGGTTTATGATGCAATATTTTGAAATATGTACATATTGTGAAGTGGTTACTGCCTTTAAACTGTCATTCACCTCATATAGTTATTATTGTAACTGTTTAGAAATACTAAGATCTATTTTCATAACAAATTTTATGATACATTATTAACTAAAGTTACCACTCTGTACATTGGATCTCCAAAACATATTCACCATTAAAAGTTTGTGCTTTTTGAAATAAATCAAACTCACATGTATAAATACCGTATAGTCTTCCTAGTGTAAGAAATGGTAAGAGTACATTAGATTCTATGGTAATCATGTTTCTCCATTATATTGCTTTGAAGCCTTATAATATTTTCATTCATTAGTTGGAAAGTTTATTTTGTTTGATTTTATTATGTGTGATGGTATAAACAGCTACTTTGAAGTAAACAAGACATTATGGCAGCCATTACTGATTTAATATCATCTTGCTTTGAGGCCCTACCATGCTTTTGTTCTTCTGTTTCCATTGGTTCTACCATGTTGTGTCTTACTGGATTTTAATATATATGATAGTAGAAACAAATTTTTTAAGGAAAATGAGTAGCCACTGTTCATTATCGGTTATTTGGTTTTGAACGTCCTGTAATACTTTCATTCTCTTGAATGGTTTTATATTATTTTGTTGTTTGATATTATTATGTGTGTTGCCTGAGCTGGGAAGAGAACCAGCAGCCCAGAGCTCCAACCATGGAGGGACTCAAAGCTCAGCACAGAAAGGCAATTTGCCTGCCCTCTCAGTGAGCACCCCTGGCATGAGGCAGGAGAAGAATCACTTAGCGGCTCCCATGAGCCTACTGGCGAGTAGGCTAAGAATCAACCCACCACCACCACCACCAACATCACCACCACCATCATTGTTAGCAAGCGAGTCAGAGATCTAGACACCTCTTGAGAGGTTGACCATATGCAATGTAGTAAATAGGGGGGATTTTCTTCTATCATCTCTTTGAAGGCAAATATTGCTATCACTGTTTTGCTTTGTTCTGATTAATGATATTGCTCTATTCAATTTTCTGTTTTGATAAGTTCTAGAATGCCCTATATTTCCTTTGATTTGGCTATACCTTATTGAAAGAACAACTGTTGTGAAGATAATGGGATATACTATGGTACCTATTATTGTTATGCCAGTAACCTGTTGAGGGTTTCTGTTCCAATTTCACTGCACTCTCTCAGTTGGCTTTGTTCCATCTTGTTCTGTTATATTTTGCTACCTTCAAAATAATAAAAAATTAAAATAAATAAAAAATAAAAAGTAAATCACAACAAAACAGATCAGTAAGGTACTGAGCTAGCTGAAACACGATATAACCAAACAGATAATGGACTTGAAAAGCAAAAAGAGGAAAAGAAAGTGCTCTAAAGAATATAACTGCATGTATGTTTAAGTGTGTAGGATTGATGACCATGTTGCTGGGTTTTTGTTGGATCATTGAATGGAATTGTATGCAACCTCACTGTTTGAATGTCCACCTTGTATGCTTTCATTTTGTAACTTGAACAACTATATCCGAAGACAATATGCAGTTTATCAATTAGTGATTTCTTACTGTTTATTTTTTTCTTTTTCTTTGAAATTCTGTATTGTTTCTTCCCTTTTTTTCTGTTTTGTTTTTTTCTCTTTAAATAAAATTTTAAAAAAATAAAAAAAAATTAAATGAACAAATGAGAGAAACTGATTTTGATATGCCCAAAGGCCAAAAACTACTTCTTTCATATAAAAGATGTGTGTATGAGTGAAATAATGAAAGAAATTGAGAAAATCCATACATATACAAGATGTTTTACAGCC
Organism: Hydrochoerus hydrochaeris; assembly: GCA_004027455.1. Taxonomy (NCBI): domain Eukaryota; kingdom Metazoa; phylum Chordata; class Mammalia; order Rodentia; family Hydrochaeridae; genus Hydrochoerus; species Hydrochoerus hydrochaeris. The sequence goes on from PVLA01002848.1 coordinate 208,218, forward strand.
TATTACACAGGCATGATACTTAGATCTGCAAGTGTTAACTTCTTCCTTTACAATAAATTGATGATAAAAAATAATTAGTATCAGAAATAAAGATATTATTGTGTGTGAAGGTATGCTCAAGTATTTTAAGGAAAAGAGACATTACAGTAGCTACTGTTGATATCCAGTTGTCTTGGTGTGAAGTGCTGTGTTGCTTGCATTGGTTTGTTCTGATTTTCTTTGTTCTGCTCCCTTTTGTTTTATTCTCTTTAAAATAAAAAATAAATAAAATAAATAAAAAAAGAAAGTTTGTACTTTTAACCAAATAATTTCCATTTTTTCCTAACACTCAGCCATTGATAACGATTGTTCTACACTCTGTAACTATGAATTTGACTTTTTGATTCAGCATGTGAGATTGTGAAATATTTCACTTTCTGAGTTGATTATTTTGCTTAATATAGTGTAATGATTGATAGATCGTGTCAATTTGAGAAATCTAGAAGTTTAGCTAAGTGACTCAACAGGAGGCCAAGGTCCTTTCTTTGTAAACATCCTGAGCCTATGCAAGAGGAGCAGAGGGAGATGATATGAGTGTTATACTCACCAAGAGGGAGTAGTTTGCTTACAATATAAAGAATGAAAATAGGCTTGCACTTCCTGAACTTTTGCTTTTGCTGCTTTTGCTGTCTTCTGCCACCTTGAACAGTTGCCCCTGAGCCATGCCACCCTATCTTAGAGTCAACTGATTATGGACTGAAATTTCCACAAACTGTGCACTAAATAAACCTTTCCTTCCTTAATTTTGGGCATCAGATATTTTGTCTCAACAATAAGAAACATTACCTAAGACACATATTATCCTCTAGATTCCTCTATATTGTCACAAATGACAGGGTTTATTTGTTTGAATTTATTGCAATTTTAGAATTTCTTTGGATATTCAGTATGGTAGACTTTTGTCAGATATGCACTGTGCAAACATTTTCTCCCATTTTATGGCTCGTCTTTTCCTCTTCCCAGTGTTTTTCACAGAACCATTTAAATGAAGCCTAGCTTATCAATTATTTCTGTCATAAACCGTGCCTCTGGATTTCTAAAAGTAATGACTACACTCAAGATTGTCTTGGTTTTTCTGTTTTCTTCCATGAATTCCACAATCTTTTAAACTTAACTTTAGGTTTATCATCATTTTTCAGTTAATTTCTATAAGAGGGTAAAAAGTATGTGTTTGGATTAATTTTCCTTTTTTGTGTGTATGTGAAGTTCTATTTGTTCCATCATCATTTCTCAAAAACCTAGTTTTCTCCACCTTCACTTCTTTATTAAAGATTAATTTACTATGTTTATGTGGGTCTTTTTCTGTGGGATATCAGTTCTGTTCTATTCATCTATTTCTCTACTCTTTTACTGGTACCATGCTTTCTAGATTATTACAGGTTTGCAGTGAGTCTTAAAAGTGAGTAAGGTCATGATTTTTTAAATTCTTAACTGTTTGTGTTGGCTACATTGTATCTTTTGTATATAAACCTTGGGATAAGTTTGTTAATATCCACAAAATAGTTGAATTTGATTTTGTTGGAATTGTGCTCAATCTACAGACTAACTTAAAAAAAAAGACCTGATATCTTGTCAATAATGAGTTTTGCCATCCATAAATAAGAAATGACTTTCTATTTGTATGTTGTTTTGTCAATTTCATAATTTCCCTTAAATTTTGTATGCATTTTTAATGCAACTACTGAGATATTTCACATTTTGAAGTGTTAATATTAATGCATTGTATTTTTAATTTTAGCTTTTTTTTTTTTTAACGGAGTTTTGCTGTGTTACCCAGGTTCATCTGAAACTGCTGGGCTCATCCAATCCTTTTAACTCACTGGAGCTACAACCCTAAGGCATGACATCAGCTGTATTTTTAATTTTAATTCCATTTGTTCATTGATGTTATATATGGAAAAATTGACTTTATGTATTAAAATTTTATGCTGAACTCTTTCTATAATCTTTTATTAGTTCCAGGAGGTTTTTGATGATCCTTTCAGATTTTTCTACATATATAAGCATATGTGCAAGACATTTTATTACTTCTTTTTAATGTGTATACTTCTCATTTCCTTTCTTGCCTTACAGCAGTAGCCAGGCCTTCCAGGAAGACGTTGAAAAGCAAAGGGGAGTAGAAAAATGCTTGCCTTGTTCCTGATCTTTGAGCTTTACATTTCTCACTATTGAATGTGATGTTATCTCTAGTTATTCACTCCTCAAGTATGTCTTTTAAATATATACTCTATATACTCTAATCTTGTTAACTAAGTCGAAATTTAATTTTATTAAATGTTTTTTTCTGCATATATTGTTGCAATCTTAGATTTTTGTTCTTTAGCTTGTTGGTGTGATGGGTTAGATTAACTGATTTTTCAAATGTTGACCTCACCTTGTGCATGTGACTTAAATTGGTAATGCTGTATAATTCTTATACATTGTAGGATTTTAGTTGATAATATTTCATAAGGATTTTTGTATTTGTTTGTTCTTTTTGTGGCACCAGGGATGGAACTAGGTCTTCAGGTATGCTAGGCAAGCACTCTACCACTGAGCTACATTCACAAATGTTATTATGTATGAGTGTGAAAAATATATACCTTTTAAAAAATGTCTTTGTTTCTGACATCAAGATAATCCTAGACTCACCGAAGTTGTTAAGAAATCTTTCTGATGATTCTTCTAAAAAAGATTGTAAAGGATGAACATAAATTCTTCTGGTGCTTTCTGTTTTGGAAAATTAATGATTGATTCATATATATATATCATATGGGTATTCTGAGCATCTCCTTAAACTTATGTCAACTTTATCAAATTGTTTCTTTTAAGGAATTGGTGCATCTCATGTAGTTTATCAAATTCCCAACTATAGAGCTGCTCATAGTTTTTATGTGAGATGGCATATTGAGGGTGCTGCCTGGGCAGTGAACCTATTCAACAATAGTCAAGGGATATAGAAGAAACAACAATTTATCCAAGTCACATTACAGTGTCAAGAGAGCAGACAAGTTTCCAAGATAGGAATTACATGTTCAGGGTGAGACACTGGGGTTTTTGTAAACTATTGAAGACACAGGAAAAGATCTTGGTTAGTTAGTTTAGACATGTCAGAATTGTTTCTCTGGGGAAGCCTGGTTTCTGTTGGCCCATGAAGAAAGCTATCACTGTTTTTAAAGTTGTGCAACATAGTTGCAAACTTTCAAGGCCTGTTAGTTCTCCCAAAAGGCCTTTCAGACATTCAAAATTATACTTGTGTCTTAACGTTTTCAGGCAGGATGGGGCATTAGCTCATTGGAGAGAATTGTTTTTGTGCTCATTTTTGTCTTTTTCTGTTTCTCATCTGAACTGGTGCAGGGCCTCAGGAATGCCCAGTGAATTCCAGGCAGGATTATGTCACCAGGGAAATCCGGGAGTTGAGAACTTTAGCCCTTTAGTCACTATGACAGGATTCTTGCATTATCCTTAAATGTCCACTAGATTAGGGACATTTCTTTTCTGGCACCAGTGTCATTATTTTTTTTTATTAGTTAACCAGCTAAACACTAATCAATTTTATTAAAGTTTTCAAAAAAAATTAGGTTTTGATTTTGTCAATTCATATTTTCAATTTCGTTGATTTCTGCTCCAAATAGTTTCTTAGTTTCATTCTATTTACATTGGGTCTACTTTAATAATGTGGTAGTTTACGTGATAGATTGCAAATATTTTTCATTTATAACATTTAATTATGAAAATTTAATGATGAAAATTCCCACAGAAGCACTGCTTTTCTGCACATATAAAAATTGTATTTCCATTTTCATTTAGTTCTATATGTTTTTATTTCTCCCAAGATTTTTTCTTTGATCCATAAGTATTTTAAAAATTTTCAACTTTGTTAGTAATTTTTAGGATTATGTCCATTATGTCTAAAAGCATGCTTTCTTTTAATTCTCTTATATATATATTCTTGAGAATATATATTTTATGTTTCCTATTCTTTTAAAATTTTAAATTGCACTTTATAGCCCAGTGTATGGTTTATTTTGTTGTCCAGAAATATATATATATATATATATATATATATATATATATGGCTAGATAATTCATATCACTACAACTTATATACTCCAACAGGACAGTAACTCTGAAACATCTTCATTTTCCAGTGAAACTCAATTTTGTCACATTTATTACTCCTTTCTACATCTAAGAGACAAATCACACTTTCTGCTAAGATATTCCCTAAATATTACTGAAGATACTTTTGCTAGGAGAGTAGTTCTAACTAGAAGAAAGAAAGAAAGAAAGAAAGAAAGAAAGAAAGAAAGAAAGCAGGCAACTTTTAGAGATGAAGTATATGATTATATATATATATATATATATATATATATATATATATATATATATATCTCCATGAGCTGCATACCTTTAAAATCTGTATCTATACACTATCTGTCAGTGATATCATAGTAAAGCTGAATAAAAATAATATGAAATATTTTAAACACTTTTTTTGTACATCCATTTATATTGGATTTTCAAAGATGCTGTAAGATCCTGTAAATGGACTCTGAAACATATAAGGCAAGAATTATGTGGTACTCTTAGTATGGAGTTAATTCCAAAGAGAACTATGGGAGGCAAATAGAAGAAGAAAGGGATGGAGAAAGCCACTATCTCAATCCATTGTTAAGTCAGAGCTTCCTTTGTCATAAGCAGGATAATTGATACAATCAGATTAACCTAATAAAACTGGTTGTAGTACAATTGTTTTTCACAAGAGTGGCTGAGAAAGCAGGACACCTGGAGCTTATGAGTTTGGGGTTGCAGTATTCCATGACATTGTAAAAATACATCAGCTTTGACCTCAGCATCAGTGTGATAAACCTCCAGGAATAGGGCATCGTCAATTTGCTTAAAGTGACTTGACAGTTAAATCAGATATTAGATCAGCACTTATAACAGATGTTTACCACTTTTTACCACACTTGTTATTTTCTATTTAATATAATCAGGGAATAAGTATTACAAGTTTTACTTATTAGAGGAAATTTAGAAATTTCAGAAGAGAAAAATGTGGAGTAAGGACTCATACAAATATTGCCAAATTTCAAAACATTACATAATTATTATGTCCTCATCTACTTATGAAGAGGAAGAAAAAGAAAGCAAAGAAAGGCATATGGTCTTGATTTTACTTGATACCTAGTAAATTCATCAATTCTGATGAATTCTAGTGTTTGGAATATCACCAAAAGATAATGATTTAATTTACTAGCTGCTTTTTTCTTATTGATTTAGTTATCATAAACTTAGAGGTAATGATATATTATAAAATTTTATTTTTTGAGAAATTCCTTAATTTAGGTATTTAACACATTTATTAGGTATATAAATAGCAATTAAGTGACTCTGAAACAATTTCTGTTTATAAATTTAGTCTAATAGTGACTCACATATAATACAACACTGAAAGCTTTTGAACAATTCATGTCATATATTCTTACCATTATGTTATGGCTTATATCTAGTTGTCCCCTTAGAGTGTCATGCACTCATAGGTGTGGCTTTTGTGAGGTGGTTGGAAGGTTGATATGTGAATCTGGATTAGCCACTGACTGATTAGGTATAGTTCACTTATGGAGGATGGGAAGCTTTGGCCTAGGTGTAGGTGGCAACAGCCAATAGGCATGCAGCTTGGATGCAATATTAAAGAAAAGAAAGACAGAAAAAGAAAGAAAGAAAGAAAGAAAGAAAGAAAGAAAGAAAGAAAGAAAGAAAGAAAGAAAGAAAGAAAGAAAGAAAGCTGTGTCACTGCCTCCTGCCTGCCTTGCCTTGGACTGTTTCTCCTCTGTCATGTATCTCTCCTTTAGACCAGCTGAGTATGGACTGAAATATCTTCAAACTGTCAGTTAAAATAAACATTTCCTCTTTAACTTCTGGATGTCAGGTATTTTTGTCCCTGCAGTGAGGAACTAACTAAGACAAATTATTTTACTGAAAAAAATAGAAATACAATTCTAGATAAGGAAATTCACTATCCAAGGTGATCTGAATTTAATATTGTGCTTTAGATCTGACCTTTGCAGGTTACTTGTTCAGTAATTAAGAAAGATAGTATTCACTGTTCCAGATTCCAGGATGTCAGCTTTTCAGATGTTAATGAAATCCCTAAAAATCCCTACAGAGCAGAGCAAACAACCATTATACAATTATACCAGGTGTTTCTCACTTCCTTTATAGTAATATACTATCTAATTAAAAATCTAGTGAGCCTTGGGGGGGTCTCTAAAATCTCAAATAGATTCTCAAGCTTTCTCAAACTAATTGTCAGAATTAAATGTAAAAGGGAACATGATCATTATATGAAAACATAAGTGTAAATATTCAATTCTTAGGCATGCTTTAGGATACCAAGTTTATGTTCATCACATGTGATCACAGAGTTTAGAAGGACCTGAAGAAGTCATGGAGTCAAGGTCTCTTCCTCTGGAAAGGACTATGTCCAGGACATGCTGGGGAACAACTGGATCCCATTTCACTGAAATCAGTAGGAAGAAACAGGCCTTCTCCTTCCTTGGTGATGCTAAAATGTTTCTGTATATGCAAGTTTCCAAAAGTCTCACTTGCTCAAACCTATTTCAAATCTCACAGAAAGCTCCTATTTCTCTCCTTTTACAAACCACCTCCCACTTCATAGGATCACTGATGACATGCTTTGTAAAGATGAAAACTTCAAAATGAAAGTTTTAGCTAAACAGAATATAGGTATCCTGCTCACAAATAAGGTAGGGCATTACCCAATGATATAATTTGACAGGTAACATATCCACCAAAGTTTTCTGATAAGGTCCTTCAATATTATATAATATCTTACAAGAAAATGCAGATAAATATGTATTGTGTGTCTTCCCATATCAGCAGAGGTTAATCTGCTTGATTTGTAATACATAATGATTACAATTATTTTAGGGAGTTGGTTCATGTACATAACATACCCTAATTCCTTTTGTTTTTTTTCAGAACAATTACATCTTCTTTTTCTTCCTGTTCCTTCCAATTTTTGCTTCACTTCCCATTTATGAAGGCTCTATTTTCATTATTTTTATTCAATTTTTTCCCCATCCTCTTCCATTCCATTTATCCCTCTGCCTCTCTTTCTACCCTATCCATTTGAAAAAAGATCTCCCTACCTCCTGCTGTGGCTTTTATTTTGCTTATTATTGTATATATATTTTGAGTTTCTCATATAAGAGAAACCATGTGATAGTTCAGCTTGTGTGTCCTAATTATTTCTCTTTATATTATGGCCTCAGGTTGCATCTACTTACCAAATCTATTTGAATAAAATCTCTTTGTCCACATATATTATGCTTTCCTAAAGTAAGTATTTCCCACCAATGGAACAAAGTCTTAATTTTGCAATGAAAGATTGATGGAGAAAAAAAGTCCTCTATTACTGTTCCTTGTATTTTCTAAGGTTAATGTTTCTATATAGCAAATTCTTAGCTAAAGTTCAATGGAGTGAAGGATGAACAGATGAAACAAGTGTGCAAAACTGACACACCAATCTTGGATAACTTCCAAGTTTGACAATTAAATTGACTTTGCTTAACAATACATACTTTACCATTTTATTGCTGCTTTAAAATTCATGCTTTTTTATCCTACTATAAAAGACTTGCCATCTTCCTGAATTTTTCTAATGGTGTCTCATATATTGCTTTGTTAATATTGTATCAACACAATTGGAAAAATGTAATTTAAGTGAGACTCTTACTTGATTTCATTTCCCAATGCCATTCTTGCTTTCTGACCTTCCTTTTACATTAGTGTTAATGCAATCTATAATCTACTCATAAGGTTGTAATGTCAGAAATTAAAGGACACTTCTTCAAGTACTAATTCATTGAAAACTTGATGATGAACTGAGGAAATTGATGGGAAGTCCTTAAGATATTTTTAGAGAAATATCTTTGAAAATCATTCAGCCCCTTCATTGTCATTAAAAAGCAATTAGCAAAACTATAAAACAAGAAGTAAATGTGTTAGAAGTAAGTAAATATGACCAGCAATCTTCTCATGTAATGTAAAGATAGAGAAAATGTAAAAATCCTTATATTCCCAGAGGAAAAATGTTTAGGATCATCTATTATACTCAGCACTAGGGAAAGGAGAAATGATTATAAAATGATTATATCTGTCTGAGTATTATAGTATTCTAATTAATGTAGAATTCTCTGAGTATGTTTTAAACCAATTAAAATAATTTTAATAAAGTCAAATCTTCCTGAACAGACTCACATCATTTTGAAATTAAATTCTGACAGTTCATACAATACCATGTTATTGTTTAACATCTAAAAATAATTTTAGAGTTCAGTGTAGGTGTTAATTATTTCTGTTGGAATGTCATGTCCTAACTTGTTAATATTCCTAAAAGGCTTTGCTGAAATAAAGTGTTGGGTTTTGGTAGAAATGCTTCCTGCTGAGGATACAAGATAGTTATGGCAAAAAATGTACTTGATGCACATTTTCTTTGTGAAATAGATATTTTCATAAAACTCATGTGTAAACCAAATTTTATCAGTCAAGTGTATTAACATATTAAGCTTAATTCTATGAATATAATATATCTGTATTTATATCTTCCATCTTCAAATATGTGTCATATCTATTTATCTATCAATTGTTCAATACCTATGACTCACAGATTCCCAAGAAAATATATATGATATAAAAGTGATATATATTTTGAGTCAATTATCTTATATATTAAATTTCTGTAAGTAATAAACATTATTAATCTTTGTTCTTATGCTGAAACTAGTACCTATCAGTTCTCTTTAAGTCTGTAAGGAAAGAAGTAGAAGTTTTTGGATAGCCAGTCTCAGTAAGTTTCTAATAAAACTAAACTTGCCTAAATTCCAAAGATTAATATCCTTTCCAAACCTCTAGGAAGACAATTGAAAAAAAAATGACAGGTGGCCTAGGGTCACTTTACTGAACAATTACCACAATTAATTCTACATGAAAATGAAAAGTAAATGAAGCAGGGTTGAATTTCGATACAGCACAAAATCTATGCTAGCTGATAGAAGAATGAAATAGCATAAATATATGAGGGCTTTTTCTAAACTTAAAGAAAGCAACAATTAGCAACATACTGAAACCCACAGAGAAGAGAAGGAATAGAATACATACATATCCTAATAAGTAAAATCATTTGTGCTTTGACAACCATTCAGTACCTTACTTATGTCAAATTCAAAACAAATTCAAAACAATTGCTACAGCATGATACCTTCCAAAGAGAACTCCTCAGAGGAAGAGTCAGGGTCACACTTGGCAGATGGTGCTTTATTTCCCCCACAGCATTCAGGAAGGCAGCTTACATGCGATGAAGCAATGAAGCTGTCATCAAAGGACCGGAAGCTGCCCTCTTCTATTTGAAGAGATCCAGAACATGAGAGCAGGGAGGGATGATTTCCCTGAGGCATCACCTCTAAAGTGAACTGGTTCCCTAATGATTGGGGTATTGAAACTGACGCTGTCAATGATACCCAAAGACATGGGCTCTGGATAGATTTAACCAGCTGCTGGGAGCAGGCAGATTTTGAGAACACAGAGTGATCCCTTCCACCATGGAAACAGCTTGTTCCTGCCTTCCCAACACTGAGTTCTCCCTCTGACTCCTTATTTACAAAAGCTTTGTTTCCATTTTTTCCCCTTCTATTCACTTTGCTTTGTATCTTTAAAGAAGAATACTGTATATTTTCACTTTTATCTCTGATTTCATACTTTTTCTCAACATTGGACATTTATTTTCCAATGGTGCTTAGTTCTGATTTTATAAACGTTGTATCCTTTGGTAATGAATTTAAATCACTCATAATCTCTTTCATTGAATTTTTTAAATGTTTATTCTTGAATCATCTATAATCATCACCTCTTAAAAGAAGAAAATTGCCCCAGAACTTTAAGAAATCCTATCTATAAAGGTCTCAACTGAGTGATTTATAGTCAGATTTAACTACATTTAATAATGTGCTTATTTTTGAAAAGGAAATGTATATATTAATATAATTAATGATACCATTAATGACAGAAATCACATTGATTATATGCTCCTTATTAGACATAAACACTGAATTCATTATTGAATATCTTATGAAATTCTAAGATTATTTTACTATCATGCCAATTTTTTTTCTGAAAAAATAAAAATTTTGCCCTAGTGAAGTATTCTTTTAGAAAGCAGAATAATTATTTTAAATATCTATTTTTCAAGGAAATATTTTCCTTCTTTGTAAAATACAGTTGTTACCATTTACTGATTACTGGGTTATGTTAGACGTGTACCTTAATACTCTTCAAGGCAGCATTGCAAGGCAGTTATTATTAAACATTTATGGAAAAATTTGACTCAGAAAAGTAAAACCTAACTTGTTTAAAGTCATACAGATAATAATGAGAGAGAAGATATGTTTGTGGATTGTCTCCAAATCCCATTTGTTATCTTTGACTCCAGTGTGTAACAAGAATGCTAGAGATGTTTCTTTCCAAATAGGAGAATTAATATCACAATATAAATCTGTTTTATTTTTTGCCTTTTCTCTGGCACTAGCACAGATATTCCAAGCAGGTACTGTTAATTTTAACAAATGCTTTTGAATGCACATAGATTACTACTCAAGATCTCTTTTCAAATATATTTAATAAGAGAAGAAAAAAATCTCAAGCACAGTTCAGCCAGCACTTTTTTAATGTTGTGTTAACAGTTTCTGACACCAAACAGATACTCCAAAAGTTCATTGCTGTAGAAGACATTTAGCTTCACAATTCCTCCTTGAGACTAAAATTGGAAATGGCAAATTTGCTTGACTATTTAATAAAAATCTAAGAAAAATCTTAAAACTATTCTATTAATGACCAAAACTAAAGAAATTATTCACAAGGTTGTAATAAATCTTGTATTTTCTTTTCTCATTTTATAGTAACTAGTTGTGTAAAACTATTGGAGCAATACATTTTGAGCATTCAGGCCAATTTTAACTGAGACATAATTTAAAGGTCTGATAATACATGAAGCCTTGATTATATAGGGCTTAGGTCATCTGCTTTTTCAGACCATTTAGGTCAAGAATTAATTATCAACACTTTATCAAGACTGAATTCAGAGAAAATGAAATGCATTTGATTTTCTTTTTTAAAACCACAAGAATAATATTTTAAAATCTGCAGTTAATGGAGACCATAGTGTATTTAATTTGATACTGAATGAAATTTTATTTCAGAAAAAGAAATTTTATACACTTTAGAAAAACTTACAAAAAAAGTTTGTTACCAAAAATTTAAAATGCACTTTGAGTACTTTATAAGTTAGACAAGGAAAACATTACTGAGTAATGAGTAATCAGAAAAAAGTACAAATATTCAGAGTGTGTCTAGGGTAAAGGAAGGTAAGAAAGGCTAAGAGGCTGAGTAGCGAAGGTGGAAGGATTAAACTACACAGGGATAATGTGAAGACTAAGTGTGTTGCTGAAAGGTAAGCAGCTGAAATCTCACTCATGAAATACCTCTCAAATATATTTATTTGTATCATGTATTAAATTGAGCATAGGAGCTGCTAAGTGTCCACTCTTACTTCTTTCAGGTCTTTTTGAGAAAGGAAAGAAGGACCTGATTCTCCCTAAGAGGTACTCTTTATTTTCCCCCATATCCCTAAATACACTGCTGGCAGTTCAGTTAGATTGAGCTTCCCATAGAAGACTGAGAGACATTCACTTTGACTGCTAAAAGCTGCTGATATGGATCTAACCCAGATGACACCTCTCCACAATTTTTCAGGATGACTGTAGTCTCCCTAGATTAATCAACTGTACTACAGCCCTCTTCAGTTAGGTCCTTGAAGGGTCCCTCTCCTATCCATAACTAAACAAAACCTTTGGCACATAATGATATATATGATGTATATGTGTCTCACTTTTATTCCTATGGAGGCAAATGACCCATTCCCTTACCAGATGCAGTGTGTGAGCTTTCCTCATTAAGCTGAAGCATTAGTTCTAATACAGCCTCTTTAAAGTTATTATTAGGCTCAGTCCTCTTTTGACGTAATAAACATACCACCAGTCTAAGTATACTAAAATAAGAGACTGGAGAAGTGGCAGAATAATTCACACCATAAGAGGTAACAAAATTTAATAGCTGAGAGTACAAATTTTTTCATCAGATAGAACAGGTTCAAATCTTATGGAAATTTGGTAAAGTGATTGCCAAAATGACTGTTCCAATGGGAAACATCTGAGAAGCAGCAGCAGACATTCTTAAGGATATAGAATCCTGGAGGTGACCGCCAGGAATTGTAATTTCACAGGGCCAGAGTGGTAGACGGGCACTGGCACATGTGCAACAGGTTGCATATGTGGTTCATATGCACAATTAAGTTATAAAATTGTTAGATTCTTAATATCTGCTTCTTTGAAAATATAGTAGTCCCTCCTAATCCATAGGCTCTATATCCATGGACATAATCACAGATCAATATTGTTTGGAAAAATTGTGTCTGTACTGAGCATATACAGGTTTTCTATTGTCATTATTTCTTTTTTTATTTAAAAGATAGTAAAATACAACAAAACAATACAGAACAAAACCAATCAAGACAATGCAGTGAAATTGGTACAGAACTTTACAACAGAATACCAGGATTACAATAATAGGTACCGTAGTATATCTTGTTATCTTCACAACAGTTGGCCATTTAATCAGGTGTAGTAAAATCAAACCCAAAACAGAACACGATAAAACCAATCAAAACAGAATACTGAATAGAGCAAAACAATCAATCAGCACAAAGAAAAAACAGTGAAAATTTTGTCATTATTTCTAAACAATAAAACAACTAGTCATAGCATTTATATTATACTAGGTATCATAGGAAGTCGAGAGGTAATTTAAAGTTTGGAGAAGAATATGTATAGACTATATGGAAATACTATATCATTTTATACAAAAGACTTGATCATCATGTTATATTCTGCAACTAATTCACATGGATTAAATACCAGAGGAAAACTATAAATGGCTATACCATAACATGAAAGGATCAAATAAGATAATATAAAATGTAATTAAGAGCATATCTGTCACACAGTAAATTACAAAATCTATTTGGATTTGTTTCAACTATTGCCGTAATTGCTACTGTCCCTTATACTGCTGTAAATACTGCTACTTTAATTACTATCACCAGTATTATTAATTTATGAAATGATATACAGGTATTGTATTAAATTTCTGCTTTACAGAAAAATGAAATGGCCAATAAATTGTCATAATACAGTCAGTGGAAAAGTGATTACAGTTTTAATTCTCCAATCTGTAAAAGTCATTTTAAATTGTGTGAGAAATGTACAGAAAAAAAGTAGGTAAGAATTGCACAGCAAATTTAGCTAATCTTTTCTCTGCATGAACATTTAAGCTTCCTTTTCTTCTTTGGGTATTTCTTGCTCCTCAACTTTTATTCCTCTACAAAGCAGAGATCTATGTTAGTTACTGGTTTCTCATTGTTGGGACAAAATATCCAATGCCCAAAATTAAGGAAAAAAAGGTTTATTCAGCTCACAGTTTGTGGAGGTTTCAGTCTGTAATCAGCTGACTCTATGCCTTCCTCTTGCACAGACTAAGGATATTTACAAAGTAAGGACACTAGCTCCCTGCTGATGTGCTTAGCTAAACTTGTAAACTTCTCAAGTTGACAAAGTGTATCAACCATTGCAGTATCCAAACACTCTTATCCAGCACAGTTCTACAGAGATACTTTGTGCCATGTACAGAAGTAGATCAGGGCTTCCAGAAGGCCACAGTGGGGAGGACCAAGGACAGTTAACAGAAGGTGACTTCATTAATGTAAGACTTCCTGGTATCCCTCACCCTCGGGCACAGAAATCTGTACACGTGGTTTTCATGTCTATGTTAGCAAGTCATTCTCCTTCCTGTAGAAAATGTCTGAGCTGGTCCCAGGCTATGCGTCACTGGAACTTTCATCACTATCTCTCACAAATGCTGGACAGTTTTGCCACTTACTGAATATCCCTCTCTCTCTTCCCTCGTGTTCTCAATTCAGTATTTTTTCCTTTTTAACAAAATCCCTTGATCTCAGGCTTCTGCCTTTCCCTTACTCAAAACTTGACCCTTGGAAAACATTCAGTTGTTTCATTGTGCTGGTTTTAGTTGCTTTTTTCTCTTCCTTGTCTTTCCTATCAGAACCCAACAGAATCCAACATTTATCTACTTCTTTTCCAGGCCCATCTTTACTTTTTTTTTTGCACTCCTCACTACTATTTAAATAAAGACCATTTCAAAAAAAAGAAACAGTGCAGGGCTTGTGGTTTATAAATAGTCTGTGTTGCAAGGAATGGAATATATATAGTTGGATGTATGTTATCTAAATTTCAGTTTATGCACAAGAACCAAAAGTGCAATAAAAATAAATTCAACTGAACCTACTGAAGGACAATTATATATGAAAACTCAAATGTGATGTTTCACTTACACTTATATTTAAGACAAAGTATTTGTGGATTATACTGCCCTATAAAAGTGATCTATTTGAAGCCCAAAGTGAATTGACTAGGTAATTATCATTTTCAGTGAAAGGCAGAGTGGCAAATACTTCTCTGACAGGCAAAATAAACTTGCTACCTGTGTAAATAAACTGTTATAGGACAAGAAATATCAATAATCTGATAAATTACCAAACTAGTATAGAAAAAAAATGTGTGCTACTAAGCACCTAAATGTAGCCATCAAACAGAGAGAGTTTTGCTTTGGGTCATAAAATAACCATCATAAAATTATTAAGGGAAATATTTTAAATATGAAGCATAGTATGAATGATAAGATACATTCTAAAGATGTTTAAGGATTCATCACTAGCTAAAGCAATGCAGAATCTCCTGCTACCAACTACTTATTCTCAGAAGACTTTCCGTTGCTCCAAAGTTCTCTCTAAACTTGCTGATCTGAAGCTCATGTTATAGAAATGGAGACAATGAAAATAACACCACCTGAGATGCTCCTTGTCTACCATGCCCCCCACAGCCTGTGCCAAGCAAGGGTTACATTCCTTTCTCATTTTTCCAAACAAAAGGAAAAGAATGCCATTTTCTTGCCTTTACCTTTCTATTTTACAAACCTCAATTTATTCTAGGATTTCTATTTCTAGAAACTATTCGAAGACATCTGTGCCTCTCCTATATTCATCTTAAATTATGCATCTTTTTCTGCACCTATTTTTTTCTACATTGTCTTGTTAAACTTGGGCTGCTAGAACTGCTCTCCTGGTGATTTTAAGATAGGAATTCACACCTTCACGTGCCAGTATCTAATCAGATTCCTGTGTATCAAATCCTTTGATCCTCTTTCGTTTGCAAATCCTGGCTATAAAAACATGCTTACTTTTGATCAGAATATTTAGAAGAGCATTCTTTTAAAAGTGACATAAACAAAGTCAATTTTTCTTTTCCTCCACTAATTACTATGCCCTGAAATGATGTGACCGACAATTTTTATCATTCTACTTGGTTATATGTTTTCCATGGATCTTGGATCTTCAGTCCTCTAATAATGTAGTTGAAGGAAGATATATTATCCCTGGAATTTAAAAAGGAAAAGAAAAAAGAGCAGAAAACAAAACCAAAGCAAGTAAGCAATTGTGCTCTGAACAAAAATGAAATTTCTTTGTAAAACATTACCGTTGTCCCTATAGAGAAACCACGTTTGCATTATCAGATGAGTCCTACATGCAGCACATTTTTTTTCCTATTCCTTTTCTATACAATTTCTATTTCTTATTAAAAACTTCTTTTTCAAAAGGTATAAATAAAAAGTACAAGATACATTTATTAGATATGGACTTTATCGTACTATAAGAAATTTAACATTTATAATAATAAATTCAATAAAATAAGCTTATAAGATAAACTCAATACAAAATTATAAAGTCATAGGTTCATTTCATTTTTTATACTGAGACAAATAGCAGGAATCACCTACTCATATTCTGAATGATTTGTTAATAATTGAGAAAAAAATCCAATAGATTTAATGAAATTGAAAATGACTAAATCCACAGTGTCATTAAGAAATGGCACTGTTCAGCTTTTCTTAAATTATCTGTTTGCCTAGTGATAGCGAGGTCAATTTATATTCAATCCAATATCAATGAAAAGAGCTGCCTTACATCAATGTAAGTTCTTTGTTATGCCAACTTTTATTTCTTACTTGTTACTGACTTAAGGCTCCGAGAAACATAACTATAACTATGAAACTTAGTGTTATAGAATTTAGTTTTTAAGGAAAGTTTTACATCTCATGATAACCTAGAAATAAAATTGTTGACTTCTGCCAAAAATGAACTTCAAATCTGGGGGAAGTTGGACTCTAACACAACTACTAAGTGCACAATCAGAGACCATGACATACACTGCTCTTGAAGACAGTAGGCCAAGCTATTAGTGGATGAACAACTTTTCCTGGCTTTTGGGGTATAATGTCAGGTATAATTACTCTATCAACATTGTGCTCATATTATGGATGTGTGCATGCATGCATGTGTGTGTATGTGTGTGTATGTGTCCCTGTGCTCTTGGGCACAGGGAATTTGAAGGGATAGGACTGAAAGAGAGAATGAAGTTAATCCTCTCTCTTTGGATATCATAATGGTTTAACTACTTAACAACTTAACCCAAGTATCATTGTATAAAGTATATTGTTTAAAGAGAGACAAAAATACAAAATGAATTTGGAAAGAGATGAAGTCCGACTATCTAGATTGTAATGTTGTGTTATACTTTGAATGTTTAATGTATACACAGAAACATTATTAAATAGATTTGATAAAATTGTTATTTTAATATTTCCTATTATATTGTCTTTGTAATTAAATAGTTACACTGGTAAGTTTTAAGGTTCAGAACCCAATGACCTATAATAAATTTACTGTATGATTTCATCAAGTGAAAGAGAATGATACTATTTTTATTTTCTTGTGCTAAATCAAGTTTTATGAAATAAGCTTAGTGTACAATAGCAAATCAATTCTTCAAAAACAGTGCATGATGCTTATATCACATTTAAAGCTAAGCTTTCAACCCAAAGACTACCAGAATTAATTGCAGTCAAGATAGGAGTGCTTGTTGATTTGTGGGCATGAGAGTGAATGCACACCATGGAAATCTATGGAGCATCTCAGTGACAGTAAGTGTATTAGAAAGGGGATTTCATGGAATTTGGACTTAGGTTAGATGATTCAAAGAAGAGTTTCAGTACCTGGGACTTTGTACTAGTTTTTACAGGAAATTAGAGTGATTCTGTGATTAGAAATCATAGTAATTCTTAGTTGAAAGTGAGAAGATGAGGAAGAGCTATAGCTGGAATTGGTGAAGAATCAGCAGACACTCATTATCATCTAGAATAGAGGCCTAGTGGATCCTAGCAGTTTGGACAAGGGTCTTTTCAGATTCATCTGTTAGGCTACAGGAGGGTCTTATCTGAGGATATCCTGTGAAATTTTTATGTGCCATAGAAGTTCGCTATGGAATAGCACTGAACATTCAGTGAGCTCCTCACAATTGCACATCCTACCTGATAATGCTAGGATGATACTAGGTCAGCATTATCTAGTGGCCAGGAGCTGTTTCCTCTTTTTTCAAATACTTTAGATAGTTTAGAAATCTTCCAGGTGTCTCACATTTATATAATAAAATAATGAAATTCTTTCACCTCATCATTTTTAAACAACCATTGCATTCCAGTTGGAAAAAGAATATTTTTGCATGAGAAGATGAGGGAGAAGAAGAAAAAGATGAGAGTAAGCAAAGGAAAAAGGAGGAGGAGGAGGTGGTGGGGGAGAAAGAGGAGAAAAATAATAACAATCACCACTACTACCACCATCACAAGAACTGGTAACTCCCTAAGAAGTATAAGGCAGATATGAGTAGGCGCCTTCTGAGACATGAGCTGAATCTTATAACTTGCCTCCAACTAATAGAGCATTACAAAAGTAATGCGACTCACTGTTTATACTGTGCTTTAAAGAATGTGACTTCCATCTTGCTTGCTCTCACTCTCCCTTTTTGGGTTTATTTAGTTGCTTTGATGAAGCAGCCTTCTGTATGTGGAGGTAAGAACTGTGTGAGGCTGCCAGCTCACCACCAGCACTGAACGGAAGGGCTATGCTCCAGAGCCCATAGCAACTGAATTTTGCCATCAACCATATGAGTGAGTTTTAATCATTCTTTAAGCCTTTAGCTAACTATGGACCCTGGCTAATAACTTAATGTCAGCCTGATAAGATACCATGAGATACATGAACCACTTAATTGCACCCAGATTCCAGATTTATAGAACCCTTGTAACAAGAAATGTGAATTGTTTTAAACTATTAAGATTTGGGAGAATTTGTTATATAGTAACAGAAAACTAGCACAAGAGTTCAGGACCAGGATAAGTGAGGTATGTGAAGCATTGAGGGCAGAGACTTGTGGGAAGTTCTTTCTTTAAACATTGTTTACGTTCCTAATTCACCTCATCTTGGTCCAACTTGGCAAGAATAACAAAATCAATACTAAAGCAGTTCCATGAGATTTAGGAGCTCTGACCATGGGTCTATCTATTTTGTGATAGCTCAGTTCTACTGGAATCCTGTGCCAGAATTACAATACGTACTCTAGGAACTCAGCTAAAAGTGATAACTAGTCAGATACAACAGAGAACATCAGATTTTACATAGCACTATACATCTCTACTTTTTGAGACTCAGAAAATGTTATTCTTAGACTAGAGACCAGAAGGCAGAAGAAACAATTCTTTGTTGGTTTAAAATGTTCTAAAGTGTTTGCTGTAGGACAGCTTCTTGCTAATATCTTATATATATACCAATTTTATGAACTCATCTCCCTAAACTCCCCAGCAGGAAGTAGACAGAAAAAGGATAAAAGCACCAACATAAAATATAAATGCACTGTAAGACACAGCAGGAATAATATGAGAGATGAGTCCCTGAAATAGAACCTCATGTGTGCCAAAAGCCAAGTTATGAAAGAAATAATAGTTTTTTAACAACTTCATGACAAAAGTAAATCGCATTGAAATATCAGATCAGGCAATGTTGATGAGGTAAAGTAAAATTTAAAATTGTATGATATTTAACTAAATAATATTTTGACTTTAAGAATGTGAAAAGGCAAAAGCAAATCTTTGATTTTTGTTGTACACTCAGAATATATAATATCATTGAACAACCTGAGTGGTTTGTTATCAAAATTTAAGTAATTCATAAAATATTGGTCTATTTCTCTAATTTTAGTGTGTATATGAATCAGTTCAAGATCTTGTTAAAAAGGATTTTGATTTAGTAGATCTGAGTGGGGCCTATTAAGTCTGCATCTCTAATAATCTTCAAATATTATGTTTCCAACAAGGTGCCACATGACCCCTCTTTGAGTTACACACTTTTAGACTAATGCTTTCCTAAGTGTTGTCCAAGACAATCATTATCAATATTACCTAGTTATGAAGAGCACACGTTCTTGGGTTTCACTCTAAACTACTGAATCAGACACTCTGAAGAGGACACTCAGCGATTTGCAGCCTGTCAAAGTCTCTAGTAGACTGTGAGCCATGTGCAAGGTTGTGTATCAGTGTCCTAGAATACGGTGTTTCTGAAACAGGTACAACTCAGAAGCTCCTGTGGATTTTTAATGTGCCTGCCTATCCAGTCCACTTTTGAAAGTTTGATTAAGCTGGTCAGATATGGAACATACAAAAGTGTCCAAAAGGTCTCATTCTCAGGGGAAAGAAAGGATAATAATGAAACTGTGTTGCAAGATATTGTTTAAGAAAGAAGAAAATCCAATTGCTGAAAAAGTCAATGACTTGCTTAAGGTAGAAGTAAAATCTGTTCTTCTAAATTTTATAGTAATTTTTTTCTGTCACTTTGAGATGATACTTGGAAGATTTAGAAAAGTGAAAGATAATTCCTTTGATGGAAATAATGTGATCCCAGAATGCAAATATCCTTCTAGGGATAAAGAAAAATTGCCCATCCATAATTATCTGCAATTCAGTTAACACAGATTCCTTCATCAAATGCTTAATTGCATTATTTTTCAGCAGTTTCTCATTGAAATCACAACACAACAGTTGAATTGCTTGAAGCAGAGCTTTGGTAGAAACCAAAGTAAAACTTTGGAGTATGTTGAATAAGGTATATAATCCCCATGCTAAGGTTACAAGTGCAAAAGTATTGCAAATAATACTTTCTTAAAGACTGCTTCCTTATTTTTAAAAAGTATTTGTAAAATAGCATATTTGTAGAAATTGGTTTATTTCCTTTCATTGCCCATGTTTGTATATTTCCAATTTAAAGTTACTTCTTCAGCCTACATTATTTTCTATTATATAGTAAGTACTTGCATGTAAAGCAGAATCCTTTTTAAAAGCTCATTATTAAAACAGAAAGCATATAAATGAGTATTTGAAAATTGTGTATAATTCATGCCTATGATAGAGAATTAACATACCAGAAGGACTTAGTTACCAGGCATGTTCTTGGATACAATTCTAATGAGTGGCTCTGTGGCTTTTTAGGTGGTGTCCAAGTCCCTTAGCTTCACGTACAGTGGTTCTGACTTTCAGTGAGGCTGCCTCATTAAGTGGCTTTAAAAATAGATAAAGGCGTTTTTGGTTTATCGACTGACTGTTGACATTTAATGAATAAAGGCAGGAAGGCTGACCTTGCTGCAATGAGAGAGAAAGTTTGATAGAATGAAGAATCCTACCCAGAGTCCCTTAAGGAACACTTAAGAAAGGAATCATGCATTCATTTTGATTCGCAATGAAAGGGTTGAAGGAGAAAATGCTTTCAGGGCATATGGAGCTCACTATGAAGTGACAGAGGTTATATTCTCTTGAAGACCAGTAGCAGATGGAGGTAGCTAACAGCATCTCAGTTCTGGGCTCTGAACATGCAGTACTGTTTAAAAGATCTAGTGGTTGAAGAAATGCACTAGTCTTAGAATGATCTGCAGGAAAGAGCATAGTGGACTCTTGAACAGATCTTGAAGAGTATGTATAACAGAAGAACAGACAACAAAAACCTAGAAATAAAACACAACGGCAATGGACACAAAATAATGTACTCATTGTGCAATATTGATATATGGAACAGTAGCTTTTATGACTCATCAGAAGTACAGCTGCAATAATTATAGTGTGCTTCTTTCTGATGGTCTGCTTTAATACATTGATAACTCAAGTTTTGTACAGCAGGAGTGTCCAAACAAGTTTGTATGATAGTCACAGTGGGTAGCTTTTTCCAAATTAGACATTACTTTGCTCTGATTCCAGATATTGTGGTTGGGGAATTTGATTTGTTCTTTCATAAAAGTTTTGGGTAAATCTGAAGCCTAGTCCCAAAGCACCATCCTGTAGAAATTGAAGGACAAGTGTGTGTGTGTGTGTGTGAGTGTGTGTGTGTGTACTGGTATGGAACTCACAACCTCATGCTTGCTAGGCAAGTGCTGTGCCTCTAAGCTACATCCCTGGCCCCAAGGACGCCATATTTTAGGCCTAGTTTTATCTTCTTTAATTGTGAAGTCATGGGGTTTTAAATTTCTGACTGTGCTTCAAGAGTATTCTGCAGGGGTTTTAAAGAAATTTGTTAATAAAATCAGATAAAATACTCTGTTTCTTCTATTTAGCTCACTGAGGAGCAAGAAACATACACGATTTTTTATTTCTGCAATTTTTAAAAAACATTCCTAGGAGTCTAGAAAATAAAATAGGTTCAAAATTGAACAAAAAAGTCTTGGTCACTAAATTCAGAAGTGAGTACAAATGGGATGGGAATAGGGGGAAGGATAAGGGAAGAAGAGCAGAGTTATCACAAAAAGAGAATTTAAATCCTGGGCTACAGTAACATCAAAAATATCTAGCTGTATCTCCTTGGGCAATTTTGCCCTTCATCCATACTTTCCTACTCAGTTGAAGGAGAATAGTCAGGTGTTATTTATGACATAAGGAGACTCATCTTTGGCCTTTAAATTAGTTTCCAGTGTAATTCATTAGACACACAGTGGTATTGTTCTGTGACACAGAATGGAGCATCTGTCCCATCTATTTAGGTGTAACTTGTACGTCACATATTATTGTATTTGAAAAGAGTTTCACTGTTCATTATTTAATGTGATATCAACAATATTCATTTAAAGCGAGTCTGGGAATCCTACAGAGTGTCAATTATAGACTAATTACTTTGTCATATCTTTCTTCTTCCTAGGGTAGATTATTTTCACCTCTAAATAAAGTTTTGTAAATTACTAAGCATTTAAAAGACACAAGGCCTGCAATAATTTACACCTTTTCCAAATGACTACAGATTCAATTTTATAGTCCACTAATGGAGCTTTGAAATTTCTGAGATTCAGTCCTTCAATGTTCACTTTTTATATTTTTGTCCATACGTAGATTTCTAGTCAGTACCTGTGACAGATAAGGCTAATTATCAACTTGACTGGATTACTAGACGCCTCGAAAGATTGTTGGAATGCTATGACTGCCATTGGATTAATCCACTGATGTTTGTAGCTTATGGAAAAATGCCATGCCTCTCCCACCTGAGAAACAAAGCTCTTTCTGTGATCTGTCCCTGACCTTACCCTATGCACTGAGGCATGCAGAACTGTATATACTGAAACAAACGATCCCTTAATTGGTTAAAAGAGTGTTATCCAGTCTGGCCTAAGAACTGGTGGCCTCACTAACAACAAAGCAGCCGCAACATGCGAGTGAGAATAGCCATTGCCTTGGGGGCTGGAACAGAGGCCCGAGCAGAAGCCTGTGATTCCCAGGGTAAAACAAGGGACAACATCTCAGCTGAGGCCATGGGACTCAGAAAGAGTTACACCTTCCTGACAGTAAAGGTGCCAGCCTTGCATATATCAAAACTATCTATGTGTTTCTAATTGGAGGCATCTGTGCCTAGTACCTCTCTGCAGAGTTTCTTTTTCCTGGGCGTTCTGTAGGGACTCTTATGCACCTTCCTGATTGATACCAATAAAAACTATGAGCTTTTGGAATCAAGACCTTTTGTTCCACAGAGAACATTGGATCATCCCAGAGCTTGTCAGCTGTAGAATATTCTCTCTGTCTTTTCAATATGGCATCTGCGTGCCATATTGCCCGGTGAGTTAGACTGACACCCTCAGCAGGGGTTTTGGTAATAGCTGAAAGTGCTGTTAGGAGGAGGAGCCCCGCTGGAGGCAGGTGAGTCACTGGGGCTGGGCCTTGGGCACTCGTCCTGCTCTTTGATTTCTGGCTGCCAAGAACTAAGCACCTTTCCTCTGCCATTACCCTTTCTCCACAGTGTTTCTACTTTGGAATCAGGCAACTATGAATTAACCAAAACCTCTGAAACTTAACCAAGCCATCCTCCTCTCTTCCTTCAAGTTTTGAGTGTCAGATATTTTGTTTCAGTATCCAGAAAGCTGACCCATACAGTATTTTTGATACATAGTTTCAATAGTTTTGTATCACAAGAGTGGCAATGATATTTTAAAAGCATCCAGGCATTGTTTTTAGGCTGAGGTAGATGAAGCATAGTTGATTAGGTAGCTGGATGACTAGATATATAGATGTATCTATTCATAAATGAATAGTTATAGATGAATGGAAATAGGAAATTAAAGAAAGGATAAATGCATAGAAACAGTACTAAATTGTCTCTGTATAGGACATAAAATAGTGACTTCTTTTCACCTAGAGTCAGTGACAATACTCCAACCATCATGCCCCCTCAAATGCGTTTCTCTTTTTACATTATTTGTAGGAAAAAGAAAGTATCATCATCAGTGCTCAGCATAAGTCCTTCCTGTTTTATTTTCCTTGAAAAACATATGGATAGATGTCTTAGTTATTTTTCTCTTGTTGCTAGTACAAAATATCTGACCCCCAAAATTGAGAAGGAAAAATTTATCTAGCTCACAGTTTGTGGAGATGTCAGTCCATACTCAAATGGCACCAAGGCAGGGTAGCCTGGCTGATGGGCAACCCTTCATGGAGGCTATGGCAGATACCAAAGCAAAAAGAATATAAGGGCAAAAAAGGAGGAGCAAGCCTCTTTCTCTCCCTTATACTTCAGGCTACCCACTCTAACAACAAACCAATCACAAATGTTAGATTCAGCCATCTTTGAAAAGCCCATACACCCCCAGGACCACATGAGGCTTTGAGGGGACATCCAGACACAAACTATAACAACAGATTTTGTTTTTTTGTGTGTTTGCTTGTTTTTTTAGGGGATGTGCCAAGAGAGTCTAGGGCAGGCTAATGTTCAGCAGTTATCCATGTATAGATGAATAATTAAAAGTAAAATGGAGGAATAGAGAATATAATTTCCACCTGAAGTTTGAAATTTTATGAAATAAGGGTTCACTAGAAATATAGCTGATAGTTTTATCCCTATTTTTCCCAATATCTTTTAATTGATTCAATTCTTGAGAGAAAGATGATTAATTTCCTTCCATTTTCTCATTAAAATATTTGTTAAAAATAGATGATATACCTACATCAGATCAATAATCAGTAAATTTATTTTATATAACCAAACTCGTTAGGCATGGACAGCCATTTTAGTCTCTCAGATAGAAATACAAATTAAATGAACCATATATGTCTCTTGTTATCATCTCTTGACATGTTATAGTCTCTTGAGCTTTTCCCACTTTAAATTAATCTGTTGTGCATCTGCATCTGTAACTTGAGTCTCTTCATAATAAACCAAAATCTACCTTAGTTCCTAAACAAAATTAGTTTCTAAATTAGGAGTACTTTTGGTAGCAAATAGCTGAGTCAAAGCCAGTTAATGCAGTTGAGCTTCATCCAACCAATAAAACTATGCCTAAATAAGGTAGAGCTATGGCCAATCAAGCTGTTTTAATATTATCACTTCTGCTTTTTGTGTATAAATATTCCCTGCCCACATTTGGAGCTGAGCTCTCCACTAGTTCTGGGTGCTGTTGAATTCATTAATTATTCTTTGCTCAAACTCTGCAAAATTTAATTAATCTAACATTTTTCTTTTCACATCATTAACATCTGTTAATCTTTTTTGTGATATCTTTCTTGATTCAGCTTTTAACTGAGTATAAAATTATCTTCTGAACCAAAGTCAAAGTAATATGGAGTTTGAGATGTATATACTTTTCTCCTTAAAAGATATTTTGAATTTTTTGACAAATAAGGGAAAAACCATATTTTATATGCCACCTGCATTTGTATCCTACTGGCAAAAAAAAAAAAACTTAAAATTTTTTCATATGTCTTCCATTTTTATGTTCCTTCTTTGTTTATTCTGCCAATTTGAGCCAAACAAAAGGTAAAACTTATAGTGCATAAAGGACAGACTTTGGAACTAGTACATAATGTGTTAAAGTTAACTTTGACATTTAGCTCTTTATGTTAGGAGTGAATTAATCTATCTGACCTCAGTTTTATTATATGGAAAATATGAATAATAATATGTATCACTCAAGATTATCACACAAATTAAGTGGAAGCCATTTTCCTCCTATTTCCAAATCTATATTCCATACCCTTAATATTTGACATCTTATATATTAAATAATCCTTGAATTTTGTTTGGCTTATAGTGTTTATCTTTTTTCTATGAAAAATTTCATACCATAAGAATTAACCTACAAATGCCCTGCTTATAGGTAATGTCTCTGAACTATAAGCCACAGTGTATTCATCCAAAAGCTGACAAACTAAGCTAATTATTTATTTTTACTAAGCATTTGAACTGATAGTTATTAAAATGAATTATATGGATGCCAGGGATAAGAAATAACATGAGATCCCTGGAGCTACCTTCCTGAAAGCTGGACATGCACTATTCATGAGCATCTGGAATTCAGTTCAGCATGGGGAAAAAGAGCACAGGGCAGCCAAGTTTGTATCCCAGATCTGTCACTAACTGGTGACCTTGAGAAAATTGTTTAAGTTCAAAGAACAACAGTTTACTCATTCATAATAAGCATACGATAATTCTGTATGCTTTCCAGTGCTCACAGGAGAAGGAAATAGATAATTATGTGAACTCCTGACATATGATAGTGATTCTAGTGGACACCTTGTAAATGGCAGCTACTACTGGGGTTCTGAAGGACATTCCTTCCAATGATCAGCCTACACCCTTTGTATTTACTCTTAGGTAGACTAGCATAGTTTTTGGTTGCTTGTAAGTAAATAAAACTCTGCTTATTGCCTAGGAAAGGCTGCGTTTGGTAGTTTACTTACATCTGTTCAGTATAATCCCTTTACATGTGTCTAGTACTAAAATGAAAATGCAATGAAAGTAAGTAGAAGTAGAAGATGATCACTAAAAATGGGTAGCTTTGTTCTAGTTCTTTGCCAGTTTAAAATGAAAATTCAGTTTTAAACTGATAATTTTCAATAAAAAGAAAATATTTTACTTGTATTTAGAACTAAATCTATTTTATTTTAGTAGCAATAATATGCTCAGCATGTACTGAGATTATTATATGCCAGATCCATTTATAGGTGCTGGGGTTAAATTAGGGAAGGAAAAATGTCTCCTCTCATTTGACTTCATCTTATGGGAGAGAAAATAACAGAACAAACATTGCTTATTAAATATAGAATTAGGTAACATTGAGTACGGGATAATGAAGACAATGAAAGTAGAGTAGAAGGTGAGATTCAGGTGTTATTTTTATCCAGGAACTCAGTGATGCTTCTTTGAAAAAGTGTCATTTGAGCAGTTAAGGTAGATGTCAAGAAGCCTAATTTTATGGATAGAGATCTGACAAGTTTCATCAAATAGGTCATATACAACTTGTCAGGGAGGACAGGCACCATGTTCACACAGCTCTCATTCCAGATCGTATTCAAAATTGTACTTTTTTTTTTTTGTAGAAAGCACAAGATCGCATTAAAGATGTTTTATTTATTTATTTTTCTTTGCTGTGTAGTTTTCCCCACCACTGTGTTTTTTCTTCTTCTTCCTCCACTGTTCCATTTGTGGTCTGGTATACTTTTTTGTAAGAATATAGATTCTAGAACAAAATACCCCATTTCATTTGAGCTTGCTGGTTTGGCCTGCAATTAGTTTTACCACCTCATGTAATTTATGCTCCTTTTTCTTATATTATATTATAAATAACTGAACCGCCTGTCTAAAGGGCAGCTACCCAAATGACCAAACAATCTCGCACACTTGCTGAGTCCTACATAATACATTCTTTGACTTCAGAAGTTTTTAATGAATAATATATCAAATAAGTCAAGGTTCAAAACAGTCACCAATTAAATAGTCCTCCATTTAACTCAGCAGGGAATAGCTTTGGCCTTTCCAAACTTATACATCAAAACAAAAAGTGAAATATATTAATTCATCAAAGTGTTAGTTGTTTATTTTTGATAGTGCCAAATAAATAGTAGTGTGGATTATATTACTTCTTATTAGATGAATCCTTATGTAAAATGTGGCTCTAAGAACGATTATAATAAGGTTTAAGGTTGGGTGATGA
The DNA here is from genome assembly GCA_004027455.1 of Hydrochoerus hydrochaeris. NCBI lineage: Eukaryota > Metazoa > Chordata > Mammalia > Rodentia > Hydrochaeridae > Hydrochoerus > Hydrochoerus hydrochaeris. Next base: position 235,841 of record PVLA01002848.1, read on the forward strand.
CTGAGCAAAAGAAGTATGTTTAAATGGTTTTGTATTTTTAAGGACAATTATTAATGGATTCTTTTGCTACTGTAGATAAAATGAGCAATTCTGAGAAACTCCATGAAAGTATTCTATATTACATCTGGATAGATTTTTAAAATCTTTCATCACTTTGATATATATATATATATATATATATAGTCTTCACTTTGGTTTTGAGATATAACTATCTAGCATGATATTAATAATAATAGGAAGAAATAATAAGAACACCTTTATTAATACAGCATATGTTTAATGGTTAGTTGCTATAGAAGCTCTATAGTCAGGTATGTTGTCACTGAAAAAAAATTGAGAAAGACAGGCTAAATAATTTTTCAAGATTTACACTGCTGATCAGAGTTTGAGTTGTCAAAAGGTTTATTTCATGGCAGACTTCATGCTTCTTCTGCAGAATGAATATGGGTAGTACCGAGTATATCCTTCGCTCTCAGCCTGCATGTTGTTGTAGCTAAGAGTTGAAACTTCATAACCAGCCAAAGCTGAGCTAACCAAAAATTTTTTCAACAAGTTATTTCACTTCTGTCAATCTCCTTTAGCTATAAAATAAGGACAGTAGAACTATGTCATAATAAATCTGTATGAATTAAACAAAAGAATACATTACTAAGTTTTTAATATATTTCAGTAGATGATTATTAATTTTAAAGCTTATTGTGCTCTCATGTTATTCTAATAGGGGAACATGTCAAGTGTGGTGGTTATTGTGGAGTACCAATTTGATCAACTTCAGGACCCGCCTGGGTCATTAGTGGAACATATTCTGGGTGTGTCTGGGTAATGTTGGCATGCATGCCCTTGAGTATTATATCTGGTTCCTCACCTCTTCCACTCTGTCATTATTTCCTCCTCTTCTTCCCCCTCTCTATGAGTCAAGCAGCTTAGCTGTGCCACACCATTCTGTCATTAAGTTTCTGCCTGGGAACCATCTTACCATGGGCGGAACTCTCTGAAACCAAGAACCGAACAAACTACCTCCAATTCAAATTGAAATGTGCCAAGTATTATGTGTCAGCAACAGGAAATCTGATTAATACATTAAGCTACACTACTGTGCTGGAAGACTGTTCTGTAGCACACAGATCAATCATAGAATATTAAAGTTTGCCCGTTGCCTGTGATAGGGTTAATCATGATGTATACTTTGAAAATTCATGATCCTCATGCTGTGGATATGTTATGTTTTCGCTCTGCACAGAGTTTTTAGAAAAGTACATTTGCATTTGTTTATACTACCCCTGTTAAACACTTATATTTAAATTGCTTGGCCTTTGACTTAGAGCTTGCCATTTTTAAAAAACTCAAAATAACATTTGTAGAATTTTAACTGAGGTTGGTCAAATCATAAGTCATTCAAAATTTACTCTGAATAGGCCTACTCTGTGGGAGCATAAAGATGAAGATAATAAATGAATAAGTAACTTTTCTTTAAATTTAGTACTTGTCATATTCTAATGTACATTCTAATCACTGGCAAAATGCATTAAAATTCAAATGTTAATTCAACTGCTAAAGGGTGAGATATGAGATTCTGTATTTCTAACACATTAACTGCTGCTGTTGCTGCTGGTCGAGGGTCACACATAGAGTAATAAGAGTTTCAGGACATCACGGTTGTGTCTGTAATCAGAAAGGAGCCCTGAAAATATCTATGAACCAGTGAAGTGCTAAGCAAAAGAGTCAGTTATCAATGGCGGATAGAATGAAGAAACTTAAGAAGAAACTTCCTTAAAAAATTACAAGCAGAAAATATATCTATATGTCTACCTATTACCTATCTAAACTGCTCATCTGTCTATCTCTGTATCTGGCTATGCATGTGCCTGGCATTCTATATGTGCACTTATTTCCTAGTTCTGACTGCATAAAGAGCCTCAAAGTAGTGACACTCCAGAAGCAATGATCACAGTGCCCAGATCTTTTATTCAATAAACATAATTAGGGATTTTTGGGGAGGTAGTTTATTCCAAGGCTGGGGCAGGAAAAAATACGACCTGAATCCAGAACATACTGTTTTGCCAAAATAAAGGTAGTCCAGAAAGTATGAAAAAGGAAAAATAAAGTTGTTAAAGAGGTAGAGGACAAGGTTCTCCACCCCAATCTTGTATTGCCTGTTTGGACCTAGCTGAATTTCTACCCCATTTTAATCCTGCTTGTTTTTGAGGACTACATTAGTCAAGGTTTTACTAGAGAAAACAGATGTAACATGAGATATACAAATGTATAAGAAACAAGATTGGCTTATGATGGTCAGCCACAGAGTTGGATGAGGAAGCATGCAGAGGGTGTCTACATGCTGGAGGCCAAAGGATTCAATCTAAGGTCTGCAGTTCACTCTAGTGTTCCGTGCAAGTCCACACCAGCAAGCTGATGGGTCTGCGACAGAAGGCCGAAAACTCTATGATGGAAGACGGAAGAGTCTAGCCCGAAAGCTGGAAAGCTAGAGTCTTGTTGGGAGCCAGAAGAAAATACCCAACCAAAGGCCAAGACTTGAGCTTCTCCAAAGAATGGAGTGCATTGGTCTTTGCTCCTTCCCTTTTATACCTCCAGGTGATGAGCCACCGTAGGGTGGGTCTTCTACATCTTAGGGTGTAGAGTTGCTAAACCCATTTAGTTAAGCTTCTAAATGTCTCAAATTGACACAACAAATCAACCACTACAAGGACACAGGATGTTTATCAGTCAAATTCTTCTTCAGATGGGTTAGCCAAAACTAGCTTCATCCAAGATGGCTGCAGTGACCACCAGACAGACTTGCCCTTCATTACACTCTCTTCTGCATGCAGAATGACATAATCCTCAGTGCCATGGCAGTTGACAGCTGTCACAACACAACACAACAAAACAAACCAGGAAGAACCTTAAAAGGAGCAGAAAGTTCTGGTGTCCAAATTCCTAAAAGTAAAGAAAATGACTACTCTTTTTATTAGCTTGTGCCTTGTCCTCATTTCTTTTGTTCTTTAGCTACATCCTTCTTACCTACAACTAGCAGATAAATAGATTTTTATACCCCTGATTCTCTTATTGTTGGCCAAGCATAAAATTCCCCATTACTGTTCAGTCAGTGCTCAGTCTTCCTATTAGCTCCATTATATCCAAAACAAAAAATGACCAATCTTGGAGGCAAAAATTGGTTAACAGCTTCAACAGAAATAAGCATAATTTTAACAAAGAATAATAGCATATTTTGATGCAAATATTTAAATATATTTTGTTCTAGAAAATATAAATTTTAGAGCACAAAAGAAAAGATAAAATTTTTTCTTATTGAATAATTCTAATTAATATATGTGGAGAGAAGATAGAAAACAGAAAGTCATTAGAGTACCACAATAGTAATTGTTACTAGTAAAAACTAAATGAAAGCTAAAATTAGAGGATAATGGGGTGAAAAGTTTCAGTTACAATCTCAAAATAATATAGCAGTTTCCCAGGGACATTTAATAACTTCCTAGTGGAAGAACTCAGAGTTTTCCATCTTCCCCTTTGAAGAGATGAAAGTTAAAATTGAACAGTAGCTTTGTCCCTTACAAATGGGCAAATTAAAACAACAAGAAGTTTCCATCTTACTCCAGATAGAATTGACAACATCGAGAAATCTACCAGTAACAGTTGTTGGCAGGGCTGCAGAGAACAAAGGATGCTTTTTACATTGTTGGTGGGAATGTAAAATAGTAAAAATATTATGGAAATAACTGTGGAAAAATCCTCAAAAAACAAACACCAGAAATTCCATTTGACCCACTTACTCAATGTCTAGGTATCTTCCTGAAAGAGTTAAAGACAAAATACCTCAGGGTTTCATGCACACACATGTTTATAGCAACACAAATTCTTCATAGTTAATCTTGGAAGCCACCTACACACCCATCAACATACAAATGGCTAAAGAAAATGTATTTATACACAATGGAGTATGACTCTGCCATAAAGCAGGATAAGCTTCAGTCATTTGTAGAAAAATGGATGCACCTTGAGACTATAATGTTAAGTGTAATGAATCACACACTTAAATTTTAATACTGCATGGTTTCTCTTATGTGAGAAACCCAAAATATAAATAAGAAGTAAAATAAAAGACAGATGAAGGGAAACAAGAGATTGACATTTTGCAAGTGGTAAGGGGATCCAAGAGATGGAGGGAGGGGATGGAAGTTTATGCAAAGATAACCGAGATGTGTTATGTACATGTACCAATTCCCAATGATGAAACATTGTTATGTGCTGCAAACATATACTAAAAAAGATGAGCTGAAACAAGAGATATTAACATTATGTTTCCTTTTTTTTTTATTGGTATCAGGGATCAAACTCATGACCACGCGCTTGCAAGGCAGGCATTTATGCCGCTGAGCTAAATCCCCAGCCCTATTATGTTTCCTTTGGGACGATGTATTTTTAGAAAAAATCATTACATCTGTGCCATTCTTTCCATTTATATATAACTTCAATCTTATATCAGATGACGAAATTTATATCAGACAAATCCAAACTGAGATACAGTCTAGAAAACAAATAACATATTTTTCAAATTCAAGATCACTTAAGATGAGAAAAAACAGGAGATTATGGGCTCGGGAATAAATAGATTTTACCACTAAGTGCAAAGTGGAATCCTAGATTAAAAAATAATGAAATCTTAATAGGATTCAATAGTATTATACTAATGTTCTTGTATTTTTTATCCTTTAATAATGCCATATAAGTTGTTAATGTTTGAAGAACATGAATGAAGGCTATACAGCAATTCTCTGTACCTTATCATAATCTATGTCTGAAATTATCTAAAGAAAAAGTTAATAATACTCAGGGAAATCGGGTGTGGTGACATACTCCTAAAATCCTAGCACTCGGGAAACTGAGGCAGGAAGATCATTCCAGTTTGAAACCAGCTTGGGCTATAAAATGAACTCAAGGCCCAACTGAACTGCAGAGTGAGACCCTGTCTCAAAGACAAAAAGAAAAAAAAAAGTACTTAGGGAACACAGAATAAGTGGAAGTGGCTCATCTGTTGTAATCCCACTGCTAGAAGTAATAGCAAGTACCAATTTCTACTGCAGTGCTCTTACAATGAGCAACTATTGCAACAGTAATGAAAAAATATTGTTTTCTAGTTCAAGCATTCTACAGTTGGTTTGAAAAAACAAGCAAAGCATACTGAAAGAAGCTACAATAAAATAATGAAAAGAGAAACATTCAAAAATTACACAAAGATTAAAGTGGATTTCATCTAAATGAATGTTTAATAACACTCATCACTTTCTCTTCAGTGTTTTTCCCAGGACCTGGCAGTGTCAAAGGACCGGCCCTCTAGATGACCCCACCTCTTCCTGTAGACTTTTCTGCTTTGCCCTCCCATTTCACTATCACACTGGGTTTTCAGCGCCCACCTGCTTCTCCCTGAAGCAGAGCTGAATTAGTTGAACTCATTTATTTGAAACCCTTCTGGAATAAATGATGAAATGCATATTAGGAATATTTTCTTCTCGGAAATTTCATTATATAAATAACTTTAATTAAAATATAAAAACCTAATGACTAATGTTCAAAATCCATTAACTAATTAAGAGAGACAAGTAAATTCCCATGCCTTTCTACGTGATTTCCTGAATGCTCCTGGCAGTTAGTAACTTTGTTTATTGTATCAGACTTTAATTTATTTCATGAGGGTAAGAATGACCTTTCTTTTTCAGTCTTAAGCAAAATCCAATTTTGATTACTTTTTTCAGTGTCTCCTACTTTAAATGATTCACATTTTGAAAACCTACCATCTGTTAACAATGTTTTCACCATGAAAGCAGTGATTATGTTTATTGCAATTGCACAGGGTAAGAAACTAAGAAAAAGATAAGAATAGAAATGGGAGAACAAACACTAAAGGATAAAGACTGAAACGAACAAACCATATTTTTAGCTATGAAATTAAGGAGAAAAGAATTTAAAGCCAAAATAGAGTTAGTTAAGCCTGTGAGAGTGAAGGAAAGAAAAAGTCTGTTACACAGGTAATGTTATTGATTTGTATTATAAATGAGAATTTTCAGTAGCCTCCATTCGATCTTATGTTAAGTATAAGCCTTTGGAAGCTCCACAAAGATTATGGACAGAATTTAACAAAGTCTCATAGATAAAGATTGATTTTAGGCATGTAGTTAAGACTTTAGCATGCCTGAGGGACAAAGATAGATCCAAAATAACATGTTTTACCACTTCTACTTAAGTTAAGAAACAAAGACCTTAATGTACAGTCATTTCGTAGGTGTCAAACTCAAAGCGATCCCACAGAGCAGAATGACTTTTTAAGTATACATATTGTGTGCATTCCATCCCACACCTGGCCACTTGGCTGTCTATTTCCAAAACAAGGCATATAGCATTCCTGGTTGCCAGGATGATTTTGAAGTGGTATTCAAAATTTGACTTTTATTAGTACACAATTGGAGGACATGATTACATTCACTGTAGGGGATTGGTACATGCACATGAGACATTTCATTTCTCCTCTTTTCTTCCCCTCTATCACCATTCTGTTTCTTTTTTCCAGGATCAGAGCTATTTATTTAGCTTATAAGACTTTATAATGTTAATTATCCTATATGCAGATTGAAAATAAACTAATAGGCCAACAAGACATATAAGACAATTACATTAGAAACATTCTTTAAAGAACCTCCCCACTTTGGAATCTTCATTTAGATTAGAAATTTCTATTTTATAATTTTATTTCATAAGTTTTTTATATGATTAGAGACCTATGTTTTTGAAATATTCACTTTCCAAAGCAACAGCTAAGAAAAAAATGTTGCTTAACATAAACATTGTGTAAATAAAACTATGATAAACATCAGAGTTTTGTTGACTGTAGGAATGACTCTTCTGTACATCAAAAAGCTATTCAAACTTTCATTTCAAGTTGAAGCCTTTGTATCACTGGCTGACTTCTTTTTTTAAAATTTTATTTAAAGAGAAAAAAAGCAAAACAGAAAAAGGGGTAGAAACAATACAGAATTTCAGAAAAAAATAAGCAGTAAGAAATCACTAGTTGATAAATTACATATTGTCTTATTAGACATAGTTGTTCAAGTTACAAAATTAAAGCATACAAAGTGGACATTCAAACAGTGAGACTGCAAAGAAGTTCAATGATTCAGTAACAACTTAGCAACATGGTTATGCTAATACAGAGTTTCAAAAAAAAGATAAACAATAAGAAATCACTAGTTAATAAATTACATATTGTCCTCTTAGAAATAGTTGTTCAAGTTACAAAATTAAAGCATACAAAGTAGATAGTCAAGCAGTGAGAGTGTAAACAGCTACACATGCATGAATCTCTACATGTATTTCTATACTTTCTGTATTAAAGGGAAAAACAAAACATAGCAAGACAAAACAAAACAAATTCCTATAAAAACATTAAACCAAAAAGTCATATAGAACCACAGTACAAGGTAATCTACAATGATTACTGTGTTGTTTCTTATTATCTTCAATAGAATGTCTAAATCATCAGGCATAGTGGAATATAGCAGTATAATTGAGTATAGCAGTAAATAACAATATTAGTAAAAATAAAACATTGTAGACAGTATGAAACTTCAAAGGCAGGTAATAATCAAACCATAGTTGATATTCTAGTGAATCTTGTCATC
>PVLA01002849.1:0-155121 GCA_004027455.1 Hydrochoerus hydrochaeris
CCTTATCTCTTCTGATCAGTCTTGGCTTGAAATCCATGTTGTCTGCCAATAGTCTGGCTACCCCTGCGTTTTTCTGAGTCCCTGTTGTATGTAATACTGTTTTTCATCCTTTGACTTTCCATCTGTGCATCTCTTTTTTAGTTAAATGTTTTTCGTGTATGCACCATATTGTTGGATCTTGTTTCTTGATTCACTCTGCTAGTCTATTTCTTTTTTTTTATTTAAAGGAAAATAAACAGGAAAAAGATAGAAATATTATAGAATTTCAAGAAAAGAAGATGAACAGTAAGAAATCACTGGTTGATAAATTACATATTGTTCTTTTTTTTTCCTTTTTGTTAAAATTTTATTTAAAGAGAGGGGGAAGCAAAACAGAAAAAAGGGTAGAAACAATACAGAATTTCCAAAAAAATAAACAGTAAGAAATCAGTATTTGATGATACATTACATAATGTCTTCTTGGATATAGTTGTTCAGGTTACAAAATTAAAGCATACAAAGTGGACATTCAAATAGTAATGCTGCAAACAGTTCTGTTCACTGATCCAAAAAAAGCTTAGTAACATGGTTATCAATCCTACACACTTAAGTATACATACAGTAATCTCTTTTAGAGCACTTTATTTTCCTCCTCTTTTTTTAAAAAAAAATTTTATTAAATAAAAAAATTTTTTTATTTAAAGAAAAATAAAATAAATAAATAAATAAATAAATAAATTTTTTTATTTAAAGAAAAAAGTCTGAAACAGAAAGAGGTTAGAAACAACACAAAATCTCAAAAACAAAACAAAACAGAAAAAAACAACAAAAATAGTAACCAGTAAAAAAATCACTAGTTGATAATTACATACCGTCCTCCTAGATGCAGTCATTCAAGTTACAAAAGTAAAGTCCACAAAGTGGACATCCAAACAGTGAGACTGCAGTCAGTTTTGCTCATCCATCCAACTAAAACTTTAGCAACATTGTCATTAATTCCACACACTCAAACATACATGCAGTTATATCCTTTAGAATACACTTTTCCTTTTTTTTCTTTACAATAACTATAATCTATTCTCATATGCTACTTAGAAGTTCTACACATGTATAACTCTCTACAAATATACCTAGCCCTTTTGCACCAGAGGGAGAAACAAATCAAAACAAGTCAGCAATACAAATTCCTAGAAAAACACAAAATGAAAAGAACATACAAAAACGCAACACCAGGTGATCTACGGTAGTCACTATGATTTCTCTTGTTATTTTCAATAAAATTGTCTATATCATCAAATATAATATAAACTTAGCATTGCTTTACACTATTAATAAAAGCTAAACATTGGAGACATTATAGGACTTCAAAGGCAGTTAACAATCAAATCAGAATGGGTATCCTATTGAAACGTGTCATCTTTAGAGTAGTTGCCCCTACTCTCAGACTCAACACTCTGAAGCATACCAAATTCAAATAAAATCAGTCAAGATAAAACAGTGATATAACCAATTTTCTCTGTCTTATCTCTGCCATGCTATTTTTCTGTTGCTATTTGTTTACTTTTCTCCTTCATTCCACTGTCTGCCCCTTTCTTTGAGGCCTTTCTGCCATTATTCCTGGAACTCTGGTGATTTTCTTCTCTCTCTCTAGAATGTCCTTCAGTATTCTTTGAGGGTTGGATTGGTGGTCACAAACTCCCACAGTTCCTCTTTGTCATGGAAATATCTTGTCTCTCCATTAATCTTGAGAGACAGTTTTGCAGGGTACATCATTCTGGGTTGGAGGTTGTTTTCTTTCAGGGCTTGGAATATTTCACTCCAAGATCTTCTTGATTTGATGGTTTGCATTGAGAAGTCCACCGTGATTTTGATGAGTTTTCCTTTATAGCTAATCTGTTTCTTTTCTCTGACTGCTTTTAATATTCTGTTCTTGTGATGGATTTCTGGGATCCTGATTATTATATGTTTGGGTGTAGATCTGTTTGTGTTGTAGCTGGCTGGAGTTCTATATGCCTCATTTATCTGAACTTCACTTCCATTACCTATGTTTGGGAAGTTTTCCTTAATTATTTCTGTGAATAGACTTATTTCATTTGTATTTGTTGCTTCATCTTCATTCACATATTTTATTCTTAGGTTATAAATCCTCTTGTCATCTTCTAGCCTTTGTATCTTTGCTTCCTTGTTCCTTGTTATTTTTAAGAGATCCTTCCTTTCACGATCATACTTTGCAAATCTATCTTCAAGTTTTGAAAGTTTGTCTTTAGTTTCTGTTAAAAGGTTTTGCCAGGTTTCAATGGAGTTTTTAATTTCCTGATATTCTCTTTGGATCTGTTTCATATATTCTAGATTTTTTTTATATTCTTCATCAAAGGCTTCTCTCCTTTCTCTGGGTTCCTCTAATCTTTCATTTGTGCCTACTTGAGGATTACTCAGGACTTCTTTTATTAATCTTCTTATATCTTGCTTCACCTGAGTTAGAATTTGAGATTTAAATTCGAAGATGAGGTCATGGATGTATTTCTTTATTCTGATGAGGCTGTCACTGACATTAGAGGTTTGCTGCTCTCAACGTCCTCTGCATTTACCTCTGTTGGACTCACTTTCCCTGGTTCTGCAGTTGGGGACCTTTTGCTCTTTCTCTGCCTTGTCATGTTTCCAGCCCCCTTCAGACAGGGGGTTTGTGGAGGTCTCTGGGTCTTTTGTATTGCTTACAGTTTTTCTGCAGCGCACTTGCTAGGGAAGTACCGCCCCCCAGTCCACTGCGGATCTGGGAGTTGCATGCTGAGAGCTGGCTCCTCACCCATGCCAGTCAACCAGTTTATGCTTCAGCAAGGTTGTGTGTTCCCTGGGGGTGCCACTGGCCCAGAAAAGCCTCGTCCCTGACTATTGGTTTTCAACCAGGGGCGTGGCCCTGCCCGAGCAGATCCCACCAAACTGCTTTCCACTAGGAGTCATCAGCAGATGCTGCCTCAGGTTTTGATTTAAGCTGGCCCTGCCCAACTCCAAAATGTCGCCCAGCCAGTCCTCCCGGTTTGGGGATTCCAGTTCCCATCACTCACCAAAGTTCATGCAGCTCGACTGGGTTTTTCCACTCCCTATCTCAGGGCCTCCTCCAGCCGAGGGTCTGGAGCTCACCAACCCCTGCTCTCAGCAGGGCCACAATTTCAGCTCGATCGTGAGTCACGTGACTTTAAGACGTGCCAGTACAGCGATCGGGGCTTGCCCAGCTCCAGCCCTCTGTCCATGCTTCCTTTTCTTCTTCTTTTTTCTTTTTTTTTTCTTTTCCTTTTTCCTCAGTTTCTTCCTCGGTCATGAGAATTCCTCTCCTTTTGTCTGGCTTTCTCCATGTTGCCAGATTCCAGCATCTGATTGTTTTTTTTTTTTCTCTCTCTCTCTCAGAGAGGCTCTTATCATGCCGCCACTCAGTCAGCCATCTTGCAATCTGTAGTCAATAAAGCACTTTTAAAAATTTAGTTGGAATCTAATTGGATTCTTGACCAACACATTTGGGGGCTCATCCGGGATCCCACCTTTTTCGGGGTTCACTCCCTGGACTCCTATTTCTCGGAAATTGGCTCTTCATCTGAGAAAACAAAACTTCTTGGCTAAAACAACTTCTTGCTGCAAGTACTTATTGCTTTGGTTTTGTTGTGTGTCTTCTGTCTCTACTTGTTCTTTGGGTGCACCTACTGTATTTTGGGGAATTAGGCCCTTAGGCTTATTCCCGTTTGTGGTGAGATGTTGCCAATTCCATGGGCGGGTTTGTGCCATTTTGCCTTTGTTCTTGTCTCTTTGCACCCTGTCTCATTTCATTTGTGTGTCTGCCATTATGGGTCAATCTGCTTCCTCCCCATTGTTAGCTTTGCAACTTGTTCTTTGCCATTTTAAAGATTTCAGGGATTGCACTGCCGGATTCAGAGACCCTGTTTACCCTGAAAAGTTGAGAACTTTTTGTGAACTCGAGTGGCCCTCTTTGGTGTTGGGTGGCCACCTCAGGGAACGTTTAACTTACAAGTCTCTCAACAGGTCCAACAAGTTATCCAAGGATAACTTGGACCCCCTCATAAACCAGCAATGGATCCTGATCAAGTAGTCTACATCCAGGTTTGGATTGACCTGATTCAGGATCCACCTTCATGGATATGAAAGTTTATACGGTGGGGGGGGGGATCCTGGAGAACATAACCTCCCCTCATGGTGATGATGAGAACCAAAGCGTCACTCTCCCCCATTTAACCTCCCCCCGAGTAATCTCTTCCACTCCCCTGGCCACCTCCTTACCACCCTGACTCGCCCAGCTCCTCAGAAACCTCCCCTCATGTCCCTACCCCTCCAAGCCCTCCTCTCACCCTCAGCCATTGCCTACTACCTCCCTCCACTGTCCCCAGTCCTGATTCCACCGAGTCACCACCCTCCATGCTTCCTCTCCAGGAAGCCCTTTCCTCAGACTCCTCTCAGGGAACCTTTTTCACATACATCCCCTTTTCCACTAGTGATTTGTTTAACTGGAAACTGCAGAACCCTCCACTTTCCAAAGACCCAGGGGAATTAATATCTCTTCTTGAGACTATCTGTTTCACCCATCGGCTGACCTGGGATGACTGCACACAAAGTGGACACTAAAGCAATGAGAGTGCAAAGAAATCTTTTAAAAAATCCAACAAGGAACTAGAAATATGGTTATCTACCCCAAACACCTAAACATACATGCAGCTATATCTTTTATAGCATTTCCTATTTCCTCTTTTTTTAAAATAGCAATTATACATTTTTAAAATTTTATTTAAAGAGAAGAAAAAAAAGCATGTCAAGCATACAGAATTCTAAAAGACAGAAAGAAAAAGGAGAATAAGAAAAAGCCCCACTAAGAACTCAGTAATTTATAAATTACATACTGTCATCCTGGATGTAGTTGTTCAAGTTACAAAGTTAAAGGGTATATAGTAAATATTAAAACAGTCAGACTACAAACAGTTCTGCTCAAGATCCAACAAAGAATCAGCAATATGGTCATCTATTTTACACACTCAAATATACATGCAGTTATATCGCTTAGATCACTTTCTTTTCCTCTCTTTTTTACAATAGCAATTACACATTTTGGTTTTATTATAGTAGTTCTTATTTACTTTTTACACTAGAGATACAATATGATATTTATGAATATGATTCTTATTTCACTAATGAGGATAGTCTTAAGTTGTCTCCATTTGCTTATAAAGGCCTCAAGACCATCCTTTTTATAGCTGAGTAATATTCCATTGTATAAAAATGCCACATATTTTTCATCCACTCTGCAGTAGCTGGGTATCTTGGTTGTTTCCAGGATTTAGCTATCACAAATTGTGCAGCCATTATTTCTGTAAATACTTTACGTGTGTCATTTGCCTGGACTCCTGCATCTTTGCTAATGCCCTTTATTCTTATATTGTTGCTCTTGGCATCATCGTAAAGGTTCTGGATTGTCATTTCATGCGGCTTTGTTATTTTTAAAAGTTCTATCCTTTCCTGATCACTACCTGTGATTCTGTCCTCAAGGTCCGAAATCCTATCCTCAGCTTCCTTTAGGCGGTTTTTCACGCTTTCAATAGAATTTTTTGTTTCTTGGATGTCTCTTTGAGTTTGTTTCATGAATTCCGCTTGTTTTCTATATTGTTCATTCAACATTTCAATCAGTTTCCCATGGTCATATACTTTTTTCTCTAGTTCTTCTTTAGATGCATTCAACAACTCCTTTACTAAAGTTGTTATTTCTACCTTTACATGGGAGAGTCCTTCTAATTTGATTTCCTCTATAGCCTGATGCAGTTGGTTTTTTTTATTTCACTCGCTATCTTTTCAGAGATTCCTGGTGTGGTACTTTTGGGGTCCTCTATTTCAATGTCTCTTATACTTGCTTCTGGTGAACTATATGTTTGAGACTGCATTTAGCTTTTTCATTTTGTCATTTTCACTCCGCCTGGTGTTTTCTATGTGTAGGAGGGGATTACACATACTCTTTTGAGACACACCAAAGTCTTAAAGTTAGTTGGAGGGGGTTTTACTATTGGCCCTATTTATGTCCTGTACACCTGTATTTTAGGGGTATACTCACCACACTGATACAGTCATTCCACTGTAGTCCAATGTTCGCCACCTGGGAGCAAAGTTCCAAATTTTCTCACACTAACTGGAGCCTGCTGAGATCTTCTGATGTTCCAGGTGGGAAGGCGGGCCCAGCTGAAGCAGTCCAGGGCAGTGTTCAGTCTCGGGCGTGCCTCCTCAATGTTCCTGGTGGCAGGGTGGGCCCACAGGGGAGGTTCTAGGCAGCCTACCCCTGAGGCTGGCTTCCACTGTGTTCCTGGTGGCAGGGTGGGCACACGGTGGAGGTTCTGGGCAGCCTACCCCTGAGGTGGGCTTCTGCTGAGTTCCTGTTGGCAGGGTGGGCCCATGGGGAGAGGTTCCGGGCAGCTTACCCCTGATGCAGGCTTCCGCTGAGTTCCTGGTGGCAGCGTGAGCCCATGGGGGATGCCAGTCTATTTCTTTTGATTGGTGAATTAAGACAATGCACACTGATCATTATAACTGACAGGTATTTAGCCAGGTGTGATGGCACATGTCTGTAATCCTGGCACTCAGGTGGCTGAGGCAGGAACATTTCCTTGAGTGTGAGGCCAGCCTGTCCTACATAGTGAGTTGAAGGCCAGCCTCAACTATATCGCAAGACCCTTTTTCAAAAAAGCTAAATAAACAAAAAAGCATGAAAAGTATTTTCTTATCTTTGTCATTGTATTAGTTTCCTGTTGTTGATTCCTTTTCTTTCCCTTCTATTTAAATGCTTGGCTCACCTGCTGGCTATTGTGATTCTTGGAAGTGTTGTCTTCATTGTATCTTTGTAGAATATCCATCAGAACTTTTTGGAGTGCTGGTTTGGTGGTCATGAATTTCTTCAGGTATTCTTTATCATGGAAGTATCTTACTTCTCTATCAATTTTTAAAGATTATTTTGTATGGTACAACCATCTGTACTGGAGTTTATTTTCTTTTTGGGCTTGAAATACTTCACCTCATGCACTCCTTGACTTAATGATTTGTGTTGAGATGTTGCTATAATTCTGAAGGGTTCTCCTTTATAGGTGATTTATTTCTTTTCCATAACAGCTTTTAATATTCTGCACTTGTGTCAAATTTCTGAAATCTTGACTGCTATATTCCTTGGTGGTGTTTTTTTTTTTTTTGATCATGCTTTTTGGAATTCTATGTGCTTTGCTTATCTATATGTCAAAGTTTTTTTCCATACTGGAAAGCTTTCTGCTACTACTTCTGTGAACAGGTTTATACCCTTTGTGCTATTTTCTCACTTTTTCATTGCTTTCAGTTAATCTTATATTAGTCTTCTTTGCATCACCCAGCAGCTATTGAATTGATCCTTTGAAGTCCTTTTTATTTAGTAGTCTTTCATTTGATGATTGCCAACCATACTTTTTTTTGAGATCTGATAGTGTATCTTCATATTGGATGACTCTGCTGTGTATACTTTTAATAGAATTTTTGATCTGCTGGATTTCTATTTGAGTCTGTTTTATGGAGTCCAGTTATTTTCTGGTCTCTTCTGTGTTCGGCATTCATGGTTTCCATGTCTTTCTTAAACCTCCTCTATTTTTCATCTGCATCTACATAGATTAACCA
Organism: Hydrochoerus hydrochaeris; assembly: GCA_004027455.1. Classification (NCBI taxonomy): domain Eukaryota; kingdom Metazoa; phylum Chordata; class Mammalia; order Rodentia; family Hydrochaeridae; genus Hydrochoerus; species Hydrochoerus hydrochaeris. The sequence continues at coordinate 7,651 of PVLA01002849.1, forward strand.
TTTCCTTCATTATGGTCTTCATCTTTTTAATTATCTGTGTAATTATTTCTATTTTGGCTTTTGTCAACAGACTTACTCATCTGTTTTGTTACTTTTGTTGCTACTGTTTCAGAAAATTCAGCTGGGTGGCTTTTGATTTTTTTCCACCTGAATGCCTTCCTTGGGTCAGTTGAGTTTCTTGGGTTGCATCTTGCTTCCGTGTTTTCTGATTTGCTTTTCTTTCTTTTTTTCTTTTTTTTGGTTTGTTTTCTGCATTTATGCTTACAAATTGCTTATGAAAAGTAGGTTTATTACTAGTATCAAGACTTCTTTAGAAAATGACTATTTTTTAGAGATGTCTTCTAGACATAGCTGACTTTTGGTCTTTGAGTCTGTCCCAGAATCCTGCCTCTTCTGTTTATTAGGAATGAAAGGTTGCATCCTATTTGATCTAGCACCCAGTTTTTTGGTACTAGACCATAGTATTTTTATGACCCCCCCAGAGAATTGATCACAACAACTATGTGACTTTGGCTAAAGTAGTATAATTAGTAATAACAATAGCATGAAGTACAGACTGGAAAATGACAAACTTCAATAACTTTGTCATAACTTATTTGCTACCTTTAACTATAGGTACAAGATTTATAGTTATATGATAAAATCTAAGAGAAATCAAAAGATTATATACAGTAAATATCCACTCAATAGAGTGATGTTACCCTAATTTGAGAAAATTTTAAAGGTACGAGAGGAAAAAATAGAGAAATAAAAGAATTAAAGGTAATGAGAAGCAAAGCTGAAGGACAAAAGATGATGGCCCAAGCCTCAGGAAAGTGATGAAGAATGTGAAAGGAAATAAAGAAGGAAAAAATTAAAAGAACAAAAGAAAACAGAAACAAAAACAGTGTTGACGGACCACACACACACACACACACACACACCAACTAACTAACTAAAAGATACCAAAGGGAGCCAGGCCTGTGAAGCGAGAGGAGCAAGAGCAGTACTGCAAAATGAGTTCCAGATCACCAGTGCTGTGATGGAGGGAGTTTGGGACCATTGCTGCCAGTGGTTGGATGCCCGCCAAGCCCCTAGGACACTGGACTTGAGAGGTTTCACAGGCTTGAGTGGACCATGCCCAGCAACCTTCATTCAACCAGAGGAGCCAGACCCACTCCTAAAGGGGATTCAGGCCTTTGCTGCTGCAAGGGGAGCCAAGGTCATGTTAGTCCCAGGAGCCAAGGGTGCAGGAGGTGATTTTCAACATTCCCAGGGAATCCTTTGGAACATCACTCAAAACATGGAAAAATAGGAAAATAACAAAATAAAAGGCCAAAATACAATCTCAAACTTCCAGCCCATCCCAAGAAAGCCTAGGAGCCATGTACATAGCAGAAAATACTAGTGATACTCATAAAATGCGTGAAATGATATCAACTGAAATAAAGAAGCAAATCCGGGAAGCTATAAAGGAACTCAAATCAGAAATAATCTCCCAGGTAAAAGAAGAAATGATAAAAGTAGTGAAAGAAATACTGAACACATCTAAAGAAGACACAGCTAAAAAATTAGAGGAACAAAGCAAACAGATAGAATCCCTGAATGAACAGTATAAGAAGCAAATAGACTGCATGAAGCAGATTCAAAGAGATATACAGGAAATCAAAAATTCTATTGAAAGTTGCCAAAATGGCCTCAATGAAAGTGAAGATAGGATTTCAGAACTAGAAGATAAGACTGGAGCTAGTGAACAGGAAAGGAAAGATCTTCTAAAAATAACAAGAAATAAGGAAATAACAATTCAACAGCTGCAAGACGATGCAAATAAAAACAACATAATATTAATAGGGATAAATGAAAAAGAAGGGGACAACACAAATGATACCAAGAGGCTATTTACAGAAGTAATAGGTGAATATTTCCCAAACATGACAATGGAAACTGACATTCAGATTAGTGAAGTGTAAAGAACTCCAAACAGCCATAACCAAAATAAAACTACACCCAGTCATATAATAATCACCACCCCAGAAATCCAACATAAGAACAGAATATTAAAAGCTGTTAGAGAGAAAAGACAGATCACCTATAAAAGAAAACCTATCAAAATTATAGCAGACTTCTCAACACAAACAATGAAGTCAAGAAGAGCATGGAGTGAAGTATTTCAGATCCTAAAGGAAAACGACTTCCAACCCAGACTGATGTACCCTGCAAAACTGTCCTTCAAAATCGATGGAGAAATAAGATACTTCCATGATAAAGAATAGCTGAAGAACTTCATGATCACCAAACCAACCTTGCAAAGAATACTCAAAGACATTCGATATACACATAGGTAAAACCCACTAAGCAAGACAGACAATTAAACAGAATGGAAAGGTAAAGATACAGTAGCAGAAAGATAACATGTCAACAATAAACTAATATATAACAGTTATAACCATTAATGTAAGTGGCCTCATTTCACCAATTAAAAGAAACAGATTGGCAGAATGGATGAAGAAACAATGTCCAACCATATGCTGTCTACAAGAAACCCATCTAACCCAAAAGGAAACTCATAGACTGAAAGTCAAAGGCTGGAAAACAATAATCCATGCAACAGGAACTCAAAAAAAAGCGAGTGTAGCTATTCTGTTTGCACACAATGTGGTCTTCAAAACAAGAAAGGTTTAAAGAGATAAAGAAGGTCACTACATACTAGTTAGGGGAAAACTTCAAGAGAAAGACATAGCAGTCTTAAATATATATGCACCAAATTCCAGAGCACCCAGATATACAAAGCAAGTATTAACGGATATGAAAAATCAAATAAGCAATAACACAATTATTACAGGAGACTTTAACACGCCAGTGACACAAAGGGATAGATCAACTAGACAGAAAATCCGCAAAGAAATAACAGAACTGAATCACAACTGTGAACAAATGGATTTGATAGACATATACAGAGCATTCCATCCAACATCAGAATATACATTCTTCTCAGCAGCACATGGAACATTCTCTAAAACAGACCATGTACTAACCCACAGAACATATTTAATTAAATGCAAAGAAATTGAAATTATCCCATGCATGTTATCGGATCATAGTGCCATGAAACTGGTAATTAATGATAAAAGAAATTGCAAAAACCCCACAAACACATGAAAATTGAATAACACATTCCTGAGCAATCAGTGGGTCACAGAGGAAATTAAAAAAGAAATTAAACAATATCTATGAGCAAATGAAAATACAAATACAACTTACTGGAACCTGTGGGAGGCAGTGAAAGCAGTCCTCAGAGGAAAATTTATTGTAGTGAATTTCCACATCAGGAAAACAGAATGAACACAAATAAACAACTTGATACTACACCTCAAACAGCTAGAAAAAGAAGAGCAAGCCAAGCCCAAAGCCAAAAGAAGGGAGGAAATTATAAAGACCAGAGCAGAAATTAATGCAATAGAGACTAACAAAACAATACAAAGAATCAATGAGGCAAAGAGTTGGTTCTTTGAAAGAATAAATGAAATTGATAACCCTAAGCCAACCTTATTTAAAAAAAGGAAAGAAAAAACTCAAAGTCATGTAATATGGAATTAAAAAGGAGAAATCACTACAGACCCTGTAGAAATACAGAAGATCATCAACACCTATTTCAAAAACCTCTACTCTCATAGGTTTGATAACAGAAGAAATGGACAGATTCCTAGAAACATGTGAACCAACAAAGTTGGATCAAGAAGGTGTAAAACTGCTGAATAACCCAATTTCTATTAATGAAATTGAAAATGTAATTAAGTCCTTACCAACAAAGAAGAGCCCAGGCCAAGATGGATTCATTGCAGAATTCTACAAGAAATAAAAAGACACTCCTCAAACTTCAATGAACTAGAAAGGGAAGCAATTCTCGCTAAATCATTCCTGAAGCAAATATTACTCTTAGTACCAAAACCTGAGAAAGACCCAACCATAAAAGAGAACTACAGGCCACTCTCCCTAATTAACATAGATACAAAAGTCTCAATAAAATATTGGCAAACAGGATGCAGCAAATCATCAAGAAGACTGTACACCATGACCAAGTGGGATTCATACCAGGCATGCAGGGATGGTTCAACATATGTAAATCAATAAATGTAATCCACCATATCAATAGAGCCAGAAGTAAGAATCACATGATCATTTCTATAGATGCGGAAAAAGTTTTTGATATGATCCAACAATCATTCATGATAAGAAACACACAGAGAATTGGAATAGATGGTCTTTACATAAAGGCCATATATGACAAACCAACAGCAAACATCATATTAAATGGCCAAAAACTGAAAGCCTTTACCTTAAAATCAGGCACAAGACAAGGATGTCCATTATCACAGCTTCTATTCAACATAGTACTGTAAATACTAGCTAGAGCAATTACACAAGAGAGAGAAATAAAAGGGGTAAGAATAGGAAAAGAGGAACTTAAATTATCATTATTTGCAGATGGCATGATACTCTACATAGAAGACTCCCAAAACTCGATTGAAAGACTCCTAGATATAATGAATAAATTCAAAAATGTCAATACTCAAAAATCAATAGCATTCCTATACACTAAAAACAAACTAACTGAGAGAGAAATAAGAGAAGCCACAAGCTTTACTCTAGCATCCAAAAAATGAAATACTTAGGAATCAGTCTAAGGAAAGAAGTAAAAGATCTATTCAGGGAAAATTATAATACCATGAAAGAATTCAAAGAGGACCTCAGAAAATGGAAAGACATCCCTTGTTCATGGATAGGAAGAATAAATATTGTGAAAATGGCCATTCTCCCAAAATTGTTATATAGATTCAATGCAATCCCAATGAAAATACCACTTACATATCTCATAGATCTAGAGAAATCACTCCTAAAATTCATCTGGAACCAGAAGAGACCTAGAAGAGCAAAGGTAATTCTGGCATCACGTCTTATTAAAGAGTTTCTACATGTTGAAAGAAATCTCCAGCAGAGTGAAAAGAAAATGCACAAACTGGGAAACAATCTTAGCGAACTGTCCCTCAGACAAAGGACTTCTGTCTAGAACTCATAAAGAATTTAAAAAATCAGACTCCAGAAATTCGAAGACCCAATCCAAAAATGAGCATCTAAGATGAACACACAATTCTCAGCTGAACAAATACAAATGGCAAATGAACACATGAAAAAATGTTCATCATCATTGGTCATTAGAGAAATGCAAATTAGAACCACACTGAGATTCCATCTCACTAGGGAAAGAATGGCCAGGATCAAGAAAACTACCAACAACAAATGCTGGAGAGGCTGTGGGGAGAAAGGAACTCTTCCACACTGTTGGTAGGAGTGCAGACTGGTGCAACCACTGTGGAGGTCAGTCAGTCTGGAGATTCCTCAAAAAGCTGGGATTGGAAGTCCCATTTGACCCAGCTATTCCACTCCTAGTTATATTCCCAGAAGAACTGAAAACATCATACCACAGTGATATATGTGCTCCCATGTTTATAGTGGCACAATTTGAAATAGCCAGATCTGGAAACAACCTAAGTGCCCATTAACTGAGGAATCGATAAAAAATTGTGTTACTTTTATACAATGGAGTACTACTCAGCTATAAAGAATGATCACATTGAGATAGTGATAAATAAATGTATGCAACTTGAGACCATACTCATAAGCGAAATTAATCAAACTCATATGTATAAATACCATATAGTCTCCCTAGTGTAAGAAATGGTAAAAGTACGGTACAGTAATCATGGTTCCCCATTATATTGCTTTGAAGTCTTATAATGTTTTCAATCATTGGTTGGAATGGTTTGATTCTGTTTTGTTTTACCTTATTATGTGTGATGGTATGAATAGCTACTTTGAAGAAAGCAAGACAGTGTGGCAGCCATTGATGATTTAATATCATCTTGCTTTGAAGTCCTACCATGCTTTTGTTCTTCTATTACCATTGGTTTTATCATGTTGTGTCTTATTGGATTTTAATATGTATGATAGTATAAATAATTTTTTATGGAAAATGAGATATTAGAGTAGCCATTGTTCATTTTCTGTTAGTTGGTTCAGAATGCCTTGTAATACTTTCTCTTGAATGCTTTTATTCTATTTTGTTATGTGTGATATTATGTGTGAAGCCACACTCAACTATTTCAAAGAAAGAGACATTATAGTAGCTATTTTTGATATCCAATTGTCTTGTTGTGTAGTGCTGTTGCTTACATTCTTCTGATCTGATCTGCTTTGTTCTGTCCTTTTTTGTTTTATTCTCTGTAAAATAAAAAAGAAAAGAAACCAAAAGCAAAGATAAAAACATTATCTGTGATGTCAAGCCTATGGTTTTCTGGAGTTTAGTTTTGTGACTGTGTCTAATTCAAGCTGTGACTCTGCCCCTCACTGGTAGACAAGGGAAGCAATCACAGCCCAGATCCCTGCTAAGTAATCACTAGCAAGTCAACAGTAGGATAAAAGTGGGTTGCCAGTCCTGGGACTTTCATATCCACAGAAATTTGTTTGTATCTGACCTTTGGTTATGGGATTGGGGCCTCAGTCATTTAACTTATAACAGTCTGGGTGTCTCTTGCTGGCTTGACACTGGCTTCCTGACCATAGACATCTTCTTTGGCTGTCCCTCACCCTGTCCTTGTGTGTGTTTCATAGTGGGAGCCCTGAGATGAAGCCATCCTGTGGCTGTTCTGAGTCCTACGATCAGTTTGCCTTTCCTTGAAATGGTATATGACCAACCACTCTCTCCAGAAGATTGGGTAAACACTTGGTATGGAGTCACTCACTAGCTATTGTAGCACACAGCATCTACTGTTCCATTTCACTGTTGTGTTTCTTCCTAAAAGCTTCTGGAGTCACTTGCTTTCACAGTGCCTCTGTAGATTTGATCTTCCTTAACTCACTCACCAGCCACACACCAGGAGCCAGGGAAAAACTGCAGATTGCCCCTTCCTCACTCTCCACTGTTGTCTGTCTCTTCAATTTCTCTATAGGCTCCAATTTTCCCTTCAGATCCTTCCTGGGCCCCAGGGATCCACATCATTCCTTCTTTTCTTCAGCAAATTGTTATTTTCCAATATTTGGATTCTGAATCTTAAGAGAGGCAGATTTTTTGCTGCTTATCACTCTACCATCTTCCCAGAATTTCCAGTTCTTTATAGTCTAGATATTAGTCCTCTGTCCATGGGGTAGCTGGCAAAATACTTTCTCATTTTATAATTGTCTTCTCACTCTGTTTGTTGTTTCCTTTGCAGAAGCTTTTAAATTGATATAATACCATTTGTTGATTCTTGATGTTATTTCTGGTGCAGTTAGTGTTCTGTTCAGAATGTCCTTGCCTTTGCCTGCATCTTCAAGAGTGTAACTCATTTTGTCTTCTAACAAGTTAAGCATTTTTGTCTTAAAATTTAGGTCTTTGATCTTTAATTTTATTACATGGTGATTAATATGGGTCTAGAGTCAATCCTCTGCATGTGTATAGCCAGTTTTCCCAGCACCATTTGATAAAGAAGCTGTCTTTCCTCTAATATGTGTTTTTGCCCCTTTTGTCAAAGATCAGATTGATAAATTGCCTGAGGTTGTTTCTGCTTCCTATATTCTATTCTGCTGTTCCATATATGTTTTTGTGCTAGTACCATACTGTTTTTATTACTGTAGTTTTGTAACATAATTTAAAATCTAGGATTGTGATGCTCTTGTTGCCCAGGATTGTTTTAGCTATTCTAGTTATCTTCTGTTTCCATATGAATTTTAGAATTGTTTTTTCTAATTCTGTGAGGAATGCTGTTGATATTTGTTTGCAATTGTATTAAATTTATGAATCAGTTTTCTTTTATAAAATTTTTACATTTTTAAAATTTTATTTTAAAGAGTAAAACAAGAGAGAACAAAGCAAATCAGACCAAAACAATGCAAACAACACATGATTTCAAGACAACAGGGAATCAACCATAGCTACCACAAGGTCTCCTTTTCTCCCCAAAATAGTTGTTCATATCTTCACACACATTGAAGTCAAAACAAAACTGTATAAAACTGATCAAAACAAAAAAAATGCAAGCATTACCAGCTTTCGATATGTATCAGTTTTCATAGCATAGCTATTTTTACAATATTCATTGTACCTATCCAGGAACAAGGAATATCTTTCCATTTTCTGCTATTCTCTTGATCTCCTTTTTCAAAGTACTGTAGTTTTCATTATACACATCTTTCACTCCTTTGTTAGATTAATTCCAAAATATTTAATTTTTCTTGAAATTGTGAATGTTGTTATTTCTCTAGTTACTTTCTCAGTGGTGTTATTTCTGTAATTATTTTCCCTAATGAATTTCTTCAATAATTACATTATTGGTGTCCAGGAATGCTGTTGACTTTTTTGAGTGATCTTATATCCTGAATATGTGTATACAGTTAAATCTCTGATTTACAAAAGAGTTCCATTCTAGGAGAATGTTCATAAATCAGATTTATTCATATTTTCAACAAAATCAGTCTACCTTTGACAGAAATATACAATACATATTGATTTGCACTTCTAGTAGTCCCCTTCACATCACCACTGCTTTGCCTCTTCCTTCTGGACATTCTGGGCTCTGACTGAGCACTGTACTATTCTACACTATTGCACTGTATAGTAAGCACACAGCACACAGCTGTGACATTGTCCAGCAAACATGTGTGGTACTGCTGTGATTTGTTTGCATCTATGAATGTTCTTAATGCCAGGTCTGTTTGTATATGTGAAAGTATGCAACTCAAATGTTCATTAGTCAGGGACTTGGTATTTCTTAGAACAGTGTCTAGAATACTGTAAGTATCATGTAAGAGTTTGGCATGTAATAAGTGCTACATATGTTTTCCATTCTTAGTGTGTACAGTATATAACCGTTATATTTGTATTAGGAAATGGGTGAGTGTATATAAGCATATCATGATTATTTTCTATCATTTTATCCCCAAATATATGTATTCTATGTCATCATCATGAGATTTACTAATTTACGAGTGTTCAATTTGGATTTGTTTATGTGTGCCTTTTAATCTGCTATTTATTCTTTATGTTAATTTTACTTTCTCTTTCCATTTAGGTTGGACATTTGGGATGAAGAACTCAAAAGCAAAAATTTCTGGAAAAAATACATTTCATAGGGAATTTGAGGGTGATGATACAAGGGACAACTCATTGTATTCTATTTTAGAAGAACTGAGCCCAGATGCTGAGCAGATAAAAAGATGTCAGGAAAAACAGGATAACTCTCTGAGTTACACTGTTTTTGTTAATAAGAAATTATTGAATACAGACATGGATTATGACTCTACAGACATTGATAAATGCATTCATCCAAGCTCAAATCTTATTTCTTCACAGAAAAGACCCCATATATATGAATCATTTGGAAAGCATTTTAAGCATCATTTAGACTTACATATTCATAATAAAAACAATGCAGTGAAAAACTTTGACAAAAGTATTAGCCATGGTCAAGTTTTTGCCCAGAGTACTTCTTATACTGCCCATGAAAATGTGTACAGGGAAGCAAACGTCTGCAAAAGTGATCAGTATGGAGAAGTCCTCACCTTCAAACATGAACTCAGTCAAAATCTGAAATTTCCTGTCAGGGAAAAAGCAAACACATGTACTGAATTTGGGAAGATTTTCACTCAAAAGTCACACCTCTTTGCACCTCCAAGAATTCACCCTGTGGAAAAACCTCATGAGATTAACAAATGTGTAAATGTTTTAACACAGAAACCACTACTCAGTATATATCTACGAGTTCATAGAGAGGAAAAACTATATGTATGTACTAAATGTGGGAAGGCCTTCATTCAGAATTCAGAGTTATTGACTCATGAGAAAACTCATACTAGAGAGAAACCATATAAATGTAGTGAATGTGGAAAATCATTTTTCCAGCTGTCTTCTCTACTTAGGCATCAAACAACTCATAATGGAGAAAAACTCTATGAATGCAGTGAATGTGGGAAAGGCTTCTCCTTGAACTCAGCTCTCAATATACATCAGAAAATTCATACTGGAGAGAGACATCACAAATGCAGTGAGTGTGGGAAAGCCTTTACCCAAAAGTCAACACTCAGGATGCATCAGCGAATTCACACAGGAGAGAGATCCTATATATGTACTGAATGTGGGCAGGCCTTCATCCAAAAAGCACACCTGATTGCCCATCAAAGAATTCATACTGGAGAGAAGCCTTATGAATGCAGTGACTGTGGGAAATCTTTTCCTTCTAAGTCCCAACTCCAGATGCATAAGCGAATTCACACAGGGGAGAAACCCTATATATGCACTGAATGTGGGAAGGCCTTCACTAACAGGTCAAATCTCAATACTCACCAGAAGTCTCATACTGGAGAGAAGTCTTATATCTGTGCTGAATGTGGGAAGGCCTTCACCGACAGATCAAATTTCAATAAACACCAGACCATTCATACTGGAGAGAAACCCTACGTCTGTACAGATTGTGGCAGGGCCTTCATTCAGAAGTCAGAGTTAATTACACATCAGAGAATTCATACTACAGAGAAGCCTTACAAATGTCCTGATTGTGATAAATCCTTCTCTAAGAAACCACATCTCAAAGTACATCAGCGAATTCACACAGGAGAAAAGCCATATATATGTGCAGAGTGTGGGAAGGCCTTCACTGACAGGTCAAATTTCAATAAACACCAAACCATTCATACTGGAGATAAACCCTATAAATGCAGTGACTGTGGGAAGGGCTTCACCCAGAAATCAGTTCTTAGTATGCATCGCAATATTCATACATGATATAAGCCTGTTTTTTAGAAATGAGAGAATTTTATCACAAAAGTCAAGTCTAGGTGTGTATTATAAAACCCATCCAAGACAGATACTAGATGAATACATGGTATGAGAAGAAGTAATAATCAGGCTGTATTATCTGAGATGAGAACATTTATTTAGAAAAGACTCTCTTAATAATGCATTGAAGGAGACAGAATCTCCATATTTGTACAGTATCACAAAATATAGTAGAACTCATACTTGGAAAAAATGTCATTTTGATGCATTGAGAAAGGTCTTTATGAAGTGTAGTAAAGCAAGCTGTTACCAAATTTTTTAAAGGAAGGAGGGTGCAAAATTGTATATGACAGTCATGTTTACTGTGTTATAGTAAATATTTCAAAGTAATAAAATGAAAGGTTAGGCAAGAAAATATATTTGATGCATACCCTTACTATGAGTTCTATAGGGAGTCTGTGGCAGAACACATTGCATAGCAGGAGGAATAATTGAATTGAAATGTTTTCTTCAAATCTAGAATGCTTGGGTCCATCAAATATGTCTATTACATGTTTCTATTGAGTGATTCTGCACATTAAGTCAGTTTTATATATGCACACATCTGAAAATATAATTTTACATGAATACATCAATATAATCCTATCATTCATACTGATGTCTGTGACATAGTATTTCTGTCCTTGCATTGTACAAAGCAAAATGGCCACAGGTTCCTCCCATAATTTTATGCATGCCCCTTTGCAATGTTCCTTTGCTTTTATGAAGAAGTAGCTTCTCTTTCTCTACTCTTTGGCTTTAAACTTGACCATGTCATTTGTTTTGGCCAATGGACATTAGCAAAGAGATTGAAGAGGCTTGAGAAGTATGAAAGCCTGCCTTGAGACTTACCCTTTCTTGCTGCTCTTTGGAATCCTGAGACCTCTGTGTGATGAAGCTCAGAATGCCCTACTAGGGGAAAAGCAGGATACAGAACAGAGGCAAGCCAGACCACCCAAGGCCCTGGAGACACCCAAGTAGCCTCCAACTATCAGACATGGGAGTGTGGCCTTCCTAGACCTCCAGCCCTAGCAAAGCCAGCTTAGCCCAGAATAGTTACTCTAGTTATCCCAACCACTGTGCAAAATTATGATAGAAATAAAATGATCATTGTTTTAAGCAGAAAGTTTTGGGGGTAGTTTGTCATGTACAAATGCTAAGTATATTTAAAAGTATATATGTGTCATTGGCTTCAGGCCTGGGCAATGGGTGAAGACTCAAAAATCAGTGAGGAAAACTTGGCAAAGGCTGGAAAAAATGGCAGTCCACATCATTTGGTAAGAAAAAATGGCAAACCAGTTACCATTCTCTGTAGGAAGATAGAGAATGAGTCACATGACCTTCTGGATCTGACTAAGGAGATTTTCACAAGAATATGGGAAGTGTCAGTTTGCTTCTTTTTAACTCTATATAATAGGGGACAGAAAGACAGAAATGAAATAACAAAGTAACTGTCCTACTGGCAAGAAGAATCAAAGAAATACAGAAAAAGCCATGGCTGGATTGGGAAATAATTGTTTCACATAATTTGTCTCTCCAGCCATCAAAATAGTCTCAAAGTAGAAAATGAACTCGGTAAATATCAAATCTTGGATAGGGTCTGTAAGACCCTTTGTTGCAGTGTGCAAGAAATTGTATTGTATTGGTGCTTGCGAGAGTCTCTCAGCTAAATTAATGGGCATCTAAAAATCTTTGTGACATTGTCTTACTGTCACTTGACCTGGTGCTCTGAGAAAAGCTTATCTTAAGAATTGGTGTGGCATTTGGGGCATGAAGTTGATCCAATCAGATCCATAGGAAACCAATAAAGTTTGTGCTAGAGTTTTTATCAGTGAAACTACCTCTAGATTGAACTGAAAGGATCTGAAACAATTAAAAATTAAAAATGGGCTCCGGACTTCTATTCCTAACTTCTACAAAAGGATATAAGCAGAGAAAGTCACTCAGCTGCAAACAGGGACTGTTTCTCATGAGAAACAAAAGATGTCTCAGAGGGAAGACCCAAGGACAATATATTAAAGTGGACTGTGGAGCCATCCCCAGGGACACCTGCGGCATGATCAAGAAGCACTGTCTGCCCTTGGAGCTAGGGGTCCTACTAGCATCTGTTCTGTGGGATTTCAAAACTGTTATGAAAAGGTGACTGATAATGTGCCTCTTGCTCCTCCTCTTTTTGAATGGAAGTATCTATTTCAGTTATTCTGTCACTATACAACCATATATATATGAGAGGTAGTGTCATATAGCTCACAGGTGTCTGGACCAAGAAACTGAAAAACTTTGGCCAAAGAGCCTCAGTCACATTTGAACCTGGTACAAAAGACCAAAACCCTAGATTTGAGCGTGATGCCATAATCTTGGATGAGATATTTGAAGGTACTGGATTGGAAGTAAACATACTTTGCATGGGATGGTTATGTGAATAATCTGTAACCAGAAGATGTACTGTGTTAGAAAAATGCTACAAAATTTTCTGTGTATGTGGCTTTCAGCCTTTATCTTTGTATTTCAGTCAGAATAATTTCTGTTGGTTATCTTCAAGTGCACTGATCTCCACTCCCACTCTGGCTCTTTTAGAACTACTGACCCATTGACTGCATTTTCATCTCAGCTGTTTTCTCTTTTACTTTAGTGTTTCCATTTGATTCTTACAGTTTGTGTTTTTCTGCCAAATTCCCCATCCGTTTATGTATGTTGCTCCTGTTTTCTATTATTTCCTTTGACTTAGTGTGGGCTACTCTAAGAAAGCACCATAGAGTAGGTGGCTTATAAACAATAGAAATGTATTTCTCATAGTTCTGGAGGCTGGAAGTCTGAGATCATGGTGTCAGTATGATTTTAGTTCTACCAAGGACCCACTTCTGGCTTTCAAAGTGGCAGTTTCTCATTGTATCCTCACTTGGCAGAAACAGAGAGCCTTCTGAAGTCCCTTTTACAAGGGCACTAGTCCCATTGATAAGGGTTTTATTCTCACAACATAACTAATTCCCAAAAACCCTACCTCCTAATTCCATTACACTGGGGACTAAATTTCAGCCTAATAAATTTGAGGAGACACAAATATCATGTCTATAATACCTTTTACATATTAATCATAGTTATTTTTAGTTCCACGTATGATAGTTCCAGTAATTGGGCCACAGTCTGGGTCTTCTGATTGCTTTATCTCTTGATAGTGGGTTGCTTTCTGTTGCTGTTTTACATATAATAATTTTTGACTGAATGCTGAACATTGTATATAGGCTAGCATAAATTGAGGTAAATAATATTTATTCCTGGAAATAGGCATGACTACTCTTCTGATAGGCCATTGGAATGGTGGGATTAAGTCCATCTGGTCAGCAACTGGGCTGGTTTTCAGTTTTGTTAGTATTGCGACCTTCAGTGTACCATAGACTTCAAATTCTTCTATTGTTATCTTATGTTTGTAATGGACACTGGTTTCTCAGAGAATTTTCTCAATGATCCTAGACCACACTTGCCTTAAGGCGTTTTCTGTGTTTGCATTTCAGGGAGGGTCTCTTTCCATACTCTTGTCTCATCTTTAGCAGTAATTGGCTGTTCTTACTTGGTTCTTGCTGACATGGTGTGGAGGGAAGGGCAAGAGTTGCTCTATATTCCTGGATCTTCAAGAGTGGGATTTTTTTCATTGATCCTGCCCCTTGTGATCTGGGCCCAAGATGGTTTCCTCCCATTCCATCATGGGTAGATTTATTTTTCTTTTCCCTTCCTCCCATTACAGTGAATCTTCACCTGTGATCTAAGAGCAACAGTTTGATATACTGTCCCCTGTGCTTAAGGATTCTGTTCTGTAGGAGAGTAAGGTCCCATTGGGGCTTTGGGTCATTTCTCTATCAGCCGCTTTCCCCTTGCAGGTCTATACCTTGGAGAGAGGCTTTCTCCAGTTTCTCATCCTCCTTCCAGTGCTTGTGAGCACCCAGCAGTGGTCTGTGAGGGGAAAAAGCCTGCAAGTATGTAGACATTTAGGTCTACAGTTTTTAGGGAGTCTGTATCCTCACTCTCTCCCACACTCAACCTTTAACAACTCATGAAAAATTCTTGAATTTTTACAGTTCCTGTGGTGGCCCCATTGTCCTGCTTTGCCACAGGCAATCCTGTAAAAATTGCCTGCCTCCTTCAAAGCACTTGTCTTTTCTTATATTTTGAGCTAGTTGGTTCCTCTGTGATCTTAGTTTTCTGGTATGTTCATGAGAACTTAAGAGTTTGTAGGTTGTTCAGCTTTTTTTCTTGTTATAAGGATGGAATGATGCTGTTTCCAGATATCTACATTCTAGGCAGAAGCCAGAAGGGTAGAGAGTCTCCTTTGACCACCGTGATTGAATTAAGTTTCTTTTTAATATGACTTTGCCATTTCACCCATAAAAATATAAAATCTGTTTCTGAAACCCTTGAAACTGGGCTTGGTCGTCTCTTTGGCCAATAGGACATTAGCAGATATGAAACAAGCAGAGGCTTAAGAAATACATGCATATTGAGCTTTCCCCAGACTTGCTGCTATTTGGAACTTTGGGCCCATGTATAAAGAGGCCTGGACTGGACTGTTGGAAGATGAGAGACCTCATGGAACAGTGATGGAGCAGACACAAACCATCCCAGATGAGGCACTGTAGACCAGCTGGACTGTTAACTGCCCAACAGCCTAGTTATCCAATCTGTGACAAGGCAGCTGGACATTTGTCTCAATTCAGAGTCCTCTGAATTTACCCTGAGTGACTGCTCCCGCCTAGTATTCATGCTCTTACATAATCCCTTCCCCTTGAATTTGGACTGGATCTAATGATTTGGTTCTAGTGAGTGGAAATGAGACCGAGGTAATGGGGTATCACAACTAAGATCAGGTTACAAAAACACTGGCTTCTATTTTCAGTGTTGATTTCTCAGAAGGTTCTGAGGAGAATCCTAGGGGAAGTAAGCTGTCATCTCCTCCCTATGTAAAGACACTTTGGTGTAAGCATAGAAGGATATCCTCTCCTAGTCCAGCCTTCAGATAAGACCATAGCTAGATAGCTTGACTATAACGTTATAAGAGACCTTCAACCAGGGTCACCCTTCTGAGCCGTACCTGAACTCTGGACCCACAGAAAATGTGAGATGATAAATGTTTGTTTTAAGCCGCTAAGTTTTAGAGTAATTCCACAGTAAGAGATTTATAATACGCTGGCCCAAATTAGGAAAGCTCTGCCGTACATCCTACTCATCCGAGAAAAAAGAATCATGGATTTAACTATTTATTGTTTCAAGTCATGAAGTTTTGGGAGGCTTACTACCCAGGAAAAGCTAACTGATAAATTCATTATTTACTGAATTTCCTCCATTATTCTCCAACAGATAATAAGCACTATTCAACTACTATGGGCACTTTGATGTTTTAATCTGTGCTTATAAATAAATATATATGTATATATATCATGCTTGTAATCATAGAGATGTTTTATATGGATTGTTCTTTGATTTTCAAAAATAGCATTGTCACATACAACCATCTCTACATTTTGCTTTATTATTCAGCAATAACTTTTAATGGATGCATATATGTAGTAACTTTTCAGTCATTTACATATTAAAATTTATTCATCAACATTTTCACCTTTTTTGGTCACTAGGAGCAATGCAGTTAAAAATGTTAGGAGATAAGCCGTGCAAGAGGATGCATACTTATAGTCCTAGCTACTTGAGAGGCTGAGACAGAAAGAACATTTGAGCCCATGAGTACAAGGCAGCATAGCAAGACCTTATCTCAAAAATGTTAAGAGGTAGTGTGCATAATGGTTAGGCAGGTAGACCCATTAACTGGCCTACTAGATAAAGTTCCAGTCCTGGCTCTACCAGTTACTGTGGATGTAACATTGGGCAGGTTAGTTACCTTTCTGTCCTGACTTTTTGTAGCTATAAAAGATGCTCACACTTGTTCCTATCTCATAGATTTGACTGAGGTGTGTATTCATTTCTTAGGACTGCTTTATAAAGTACCACCCATTAGGTGATTTAAAGCTACATGAATTTACTTTTTTTATTTTTTGAGGCAGGGTCTCACTATGCAGTTCAGGCCAGCCTTGAACTTACAGCAATTTTCCTGCCTCATCCTCCTGAGTGCTGGGATTACGGGTGTGTACCACCAGGCCCAGCAAAGATACAGAAACTTATTGTCTCACAGTTTAACCTCCCAAATCTCATATAATTTCTCCCCCTTTTTTTTTTGAGACAGGGTTTTCCTATGTAGTTCACACTGGCCTTGAACTTAAGTTCAAGGTTAAAATTGCAAAATCAAGGTGTTATCAGGACTCTCTCTCAAGATGCTGGTGGAGGAAATAGTTCATGCCCTTCTTCAGGATTCTGGTAGACTCGGGTGTTACTTGGCTGGGAGATGCAACACTACAGTGATATGGCCATTTTTTTGGTGTCTTCACATCATGTCCCTCTGTGTGTCTGTCTGATGTCTAAATTTCCCCTTTTGTAAGGTTATATCACATTCATAGCCAACCTAATGACTTCATTTTAACTTGATAACTTCTGTAAAGATTCTTACCAAGTAAGATTACGTTTGGTGGTCCTGAGGTTAAAACTTTGTTGTTAATGTGATTTACACTAAAAAAATGAGAGTTGGTCAAGAGTAGAAATTATGCCTGGCATGGTGGCACATGCCTATAATCCCAGCATATCTTTTTAAGAGGACACGATTCAACCCCTATCAAGAAGTTCATGCACTTATGTGTGAAGCTCATAGGACTACGTGTGGAGATAAATTCTTAATGAAAATAAGATACATCCCACTTACTGAACCTCTTTAGGTCCCACTGTGATTCTCTGTTTTTGAGATGAGGTGAGATTTGAGAGCTTGTCTGTGGCATATAAGTCTCATCGAACTATGTAAAGGCACTGTAAGAATTTATTTATTTATTTATTTTTGGTACTAGGGATCGAACTCATGACCTTGCACTTACCAGACAAGCACTTAAGCCACTGAGCTAAATCACCAGCACAACACTGTAAGAATTAACAGAAAAAGAAAGTCTAGGACTTGGAGTTTGTGCTACCAGCATTTGAAGACAGTGTCAAGGATTCATTTAGAGAGAACATGAAAAGGAGCAGCCAGAAAAGTAAAAGAATACCAGGTGAGAAGAGGACTCACTGATGTATGTTTCCAAGGAGTGTTTCAATGGAAAACTTGTTCAAACTGGTTTCATTCATATACAATTGGAAAATGATTCTCAAATTTGTGACCAGGAGATTATTGTTGACTTTGACGCATGTTATTTTGGAAATGGATTTAAAGAACAACTGAGCAAATCTAAAGAAATTTTCTGAATTCAGATAATGTTACTTAACCATAAAGTAAATTTTCTGTCAGAAAAATATTAGGTCATGAGGCTGGATTTCTTTGTTGTTAATGTGGTTTACACTAAAAAATGAGAGTTGGTCAAGACTAGAAATTATGCCTGGCATGGTGGCACATGCCTGTAATCCCAGCACTCAGAAGGCTGAGGCAGGAGGATAGCTGTGAGTTTGAGGTCAGCCTGGCCTACATCTTAAGTTCAAGGCCAGTTTGAACTACATAGGAAAACCCTGTCTCAAAAAAGAGGGAGAAATTATATGAGATTTGGGAGGTTAAAGAGAAGGAACAAACTTCCTTCTAAAGTTCTTTGAGACTAGAGACAGTGAAGGACAGAGGCAGAGAGTTACTGAGTAGATACCAGTTTTTCTGCACTCTCTTCTACTCTCTCTATATGCAGCCTGTCTTTCCACCCCCCAGCCTTGCTGACAAGCACTGGCCCCAGGCTGACAGAGGGAGTGGCTTCTCATAGACTTGGTCAGCTCACCTTCATAGTCCCACTTTAGCAGCTGGATTTTCCTGGCTTAGATTTTCTTGAAAGGTCTGATTTATCTACCAGTGCCAATGACTTCTCTAATCTTTCAGCTCTTTCTTTTATACCTTTACGTCCCCATATCTTATTATAAATTGTGCGTGGTCTCATTAATATTTAAAAATCCCTTTTTGATAATATGCAGTGATTATGCTTTCCTGATTTATACTGAGATCTTGATAAATACCCTAATGGTAATGTTAAGTGATGTCACTGAGAAATCTTAGATAAACTTGTTCTCTTTTATTCTTGTATATAATGTGCCTTTCTACATATGATTCAGTTTAATTCTTGAAATTTAAGGATCTAATAGAAGCATATGACTAGGTCCTGATCTTTGTGAATTATTTCACCTTAGTATAGTCATTCCAATAATTCATTTCAGGGAAGTTTTATTGTTTTTAGATCCATTCCTTCTTCAGGGACATCGTTTATGATATGTAAGATATTTTTGTCTTCTACATTCATTTTGTATCTTTTTTTTTGTGTTATGCCTATTAAGCCAATTTAAGCCTCCTGTTAAGTCAATTTCCATGAAACTGTCATGTTTATTCATTAACAACTAATTTGCTCAGATTTGTTTATATTCCAGGATAGTAAAGATGGAGAATTGTCTCCCTCTCTGGAGACATTCCCAAAGGAGATTTGGTTACATTCCATGGTAATAAAATAATGTCCCTATCTGAAAAGGAGAATGGGCAATAAAACATTTTTCCTCCACATTTTAATGAGTACATTTTCTTTTTTACTTGTGTATGTTTATAGTATATAGTGATTACTTTCATTGTGGGGAGTTGGTACATGTACATAACATTTCTTAATTCATTTTTTAACCCCCTCCATCTTGCTCCCTTCCTCTCCCTGCATCCCTTGGACCCCTTCATATATGTAATTTTTACATAAATAATAATTTTTATGTTTGTAGTACATGATAATCACATTTCTCATATGTACTTGGTGCATGATAATTAGTACATTTTCAATCAAAGGCAGGGGAATCACCGCAAATTTGAGGCCAGCCTGGGCTACACAGTTCAAGAGCAGCCTGAACTACACAATAAGACCATATCTCCAAAAGCGTTGAAAGAACCATACAGTACACATATGTTTCACTTTTGCCTTGATCTACTACTGTATTTTTAAACTTTTCCTGAAATAGTGACAGTAAGTTAGACGTTATAACATGATATCCTCAAATAATTGAGCATCCATCTTCTAAAAACAAGGGTGTTTCCCCACGTCATTGATTGGAATGTTATTATCAATCTATTATATGCAATCCATTTTCAAATTTCTCCCATTGTCCTCAAAATGTATTTTACAAGTTTATTGTATAATTCACATGTGATAAGTGGAAATTCCTTGAAAATGTATAATTTGATGAGTTTTGACCTAAGTACACCTTTCAAGCCGTCACAGAACAATGAACATACCTATCACCCCCAGAAAGTTCCCTTATGCCTCATTATCCAGCCCTCCTTCCCTACACTTTCCCTGATTCACAGTCAACCACTAATCTGTTTTCTGCTGTTGTAGATTAGTTTGCATTTTCAATAACTTTATATAAATGAAATGACCACATGGGTACCTGTTTGGCTTCTTTCATTTGGTATAATTATTTTGAAATCCATTTGTGTTGTTACATGTATTTGTATTTTCATTTCTTTTTGTTGCTAAATGGTATTTCATGGTATGGATACACCAAAATTTATCATTTCGTGTATTAATGGGCATTTGTGTTTCTAAGTCTTGACTATTACAAATAAAACTGATAAGAACTTTGGTATACAAGTCTTTATGTGGACATAGTTTTCACTTATCTTTGATAAATGCCTAGGAGTGAATGTGCTAGGTTTATACTTAAGATACTACCAAACTGTATACCAAAGTGGGTGTACCATTTTACATTTCCACCAGCAGTGTGTAAGTGTGCCAGTTATTTCCTGTCTTTGCTCTCACTACACATGATATTATTAACTTTAGATATTTTAGTGGGAGTGTAGTAGTATCTTTAACCGGTTTTAATTTATACTTCTCCAATAACTAATGGTGTTGAGCATCTTTTCATGTGCTTGACATGTATAGATCATCTTAGTTAATGTATTTTTTGGCATATATGGCCTTTTTTTTTTTCTTTGAAATTGGGTCTGTGTTACCCAGGCTGGTTTTGAACTAGTGGGCTCATGTGATTTTCCCGCCTCAACCTCCTGAGTGCCTGAGACTACAGGTATGAACCATCATACCCAGCCGTCTTTCCATTTTTAAGGTGTGTTATCTTATATACATTCTTTGTAAACCCTACATATAATTCCTTTGTTGGATATATTTTACGAACATTTTCTCCCAGGTTTCTTATTCATATATATAACAAAATTATTTTAATTTTAGTCTGATTTATTTTTGACAGATAGTAACTATACAGTACATCTTTATGGGTACAGTGTGATGTTTTGGTACATTTATACATTTGGGTATTGATTAAGGTATCTGGGTTTTTCATAATCTCAAACATTTACCATTTCTTTATGATAAGAACATTCAAAACTTTCTCTTCTAGGTTTTTAAAGCTATATGATACACTGTTGTTAACCGTAATTACTCTTCTGTGTAATACAACACCAGAACTTATTCTTTTCTGTGACTTTTACCCATCATTACCAATCTCTCCCATTTTCCCTTCTCCCATAGACTCCCCAACCTCTGTTAAACACTATTCTGCTTATATTTTTATTTTGAAACCAGGTCTCCATAAATCACTAAGTTGTCCAGGCTGGGTGGGAAAACATACAGACCTCCTACCTGAATTTACAAGGGAACTGGGATTGTACAAGCTTGCACCACCATGGCCTAGTTTATAGTTTTCTAATATTAAAGACTTAGACCTATTTTGCAAAATCAGTCTCAAAACATTTCATATGTCAATGCTATTTCAAATGGTATTAGTTTTTTTAATTTCAATTTCCACTAGTTCTTTATTAATAGAACTATATTTGACTTCTGTATATTGATCTTCTATCCCATAATCCTGCAAAACTCATTTGTTACTTCCACTAGCTATTGGTAGATCTCATAAGCATTTATATAAACCATGTTATCTGTGAAAAATAATAGTTTCACTTATTTTTTGCCACTATATAAACATTTCTTTCTTGTCTTATTGTTCCAACTAAAACCTATAATACAGTGTTGAACAGAAATGGTCAGACTAGTTACCTTTGTATTTTAATGTTGAACTACACTGATTACACTGATTTCTGATATTTAAATATAACATTACTGGAATCAAAATTCTCTTGGTTATGGTGTGTTTCCATCTTTATATAGGACATAATTCAGTTTGTTAAAAATTTGGTTAACAATCTGTGTAGCTGGGTGTGGTGGTACAGCCCTGTAATCCCAGCATATAGGAGGCTGACACACGAGAATCACTATGAGTTTGAGGCCAGCCTGGGATACACAGTGAGTTCAAGTTCAACCCAAACTACATAATGAGACACTCAAACAAATGTATATATTTATTATTTCCTTTTCTGCTTATTTTGTGTAAAATTTTCTCTTTTGATAGTTTTATGGTTGTGGCTGAAGATATTGATTTGAGACTTTTCTTCCTTTGCAGAGTAAAGTTTAATGATGTAAATAATCCTCTAAATAATCAGTAGCATTTCATATATTTTTCTATGTTGTTTTTACATTTTTTTATTTAAAGAGAAAAAAACAGAAAAAGGGTAGAGATAATACAGAATTTTTAAAAAAGATAAACAGTAAGAACTCACTAGTTGATTAACTATATATTGTCCTTTTAGAAATAGTTGTTCAAGTTAAAGCATACAAAGTAGACATTCAAGCAGTGAGACTTCAAATAGATCTGTCCAACAATCCAATAAGAAATTAGAAGTATGGTTATCAATCCTACACACTTAAATATACATGCAGTTATATCTTTTATAGCACTTCATATTTCCTCTCTTTGTTACAATAGCAATTATGCATTTTTAAAATTTCATTGAAAGAGAAAAAAAGCAAAACAGATAAAAGGGTAGCAACAATACAGAATTCTAAAAGAAAAAATTACCAACATTTGTTATCAGTTGATTACTTGATGGCAGCAATTATCTCAAGAGTGAGGTGAAATCTCAAAGTTGTTTGAATTTGCATTTCTCAAATGACCAGTGATGGTGAACATTTCTTCATGTATTTATTTGCCATTTATATATCTTTCTCTGAGAACTGTGTGTTCATCGCAGATGCCCATTTTTGGATAGGGTCTTTGAATTTGGGGAGATTGATGTTTTTCAATTATTTATATGTTCTGGATATAAGTCCTTTGTCTGAGGGGTTGCTGGCTAAAATTCTTTCCCACTCCGTGGGTTTTCTTTTCACTCTGTTGGTGATTTATGAAGTGCAGAAACTTTTCAATAATATGAGATTCCAGTTGTTGATTCTTTGAAGTGATTCCCATGCAGTTTGCGTTTTGTTCATGAATTCTCTGCCTTCCCCTATGTCTCCAAGACTTCTACCTACCTGTCTTCCAGTAGATTTAGTGTTTCTGTTTTAATATTGAGGTCTTTGATCCACTTAGACTTTAGTTGTGCGCATGGTGATAGCCATTAATCTAGTTTTGGCATGTGGCGAGCCAATTTTCAACACCATTTATTAAAGAGGCTATTTCCAGGGGATGTATTTAGCCCCTTTGTCAAATATCAGGTGACTGAGTCTCTTTGGAGTTGTGCTTGCATTTTCTAATCTGTTCCATTGATCCTCTGGTCTATTTCTTTGCCAGTACCAAGCTGATTTGATCACTGTGGCTTTGAAGGATAACTTCAAGTCAGTAATTGAGATGCCTCCAGCCTTGCCTTTGTTGCCCAGAATTGCCTTTGCTATTCTAGGTTTCTTCTGTTTCCAAATGAATTTTAGTCCTGTTTTCTCTAGACCTGTGAGGTATGTCAATGGTATTTTGATTGTGATTGTGTTAAATCTGTATAACACTTTGGGGAGTATGGCCATTTTAACGATGTTGGTTCTTCCTAACCAAGAGCAAGGAATATCCTTCCATTTTCTGATATCCTCTTGAATCTCCTTTTTCAGTGTAGTACAATTTTCAGCATATAGGTCTTTTACATTTTTAGTTAGGTTGATTCCTAAGTATTTCAGTTTTTTTAGATGTTACTGTAAAGGGTAATATTTGCATAATTTCTCTCTCAGTGAGTTTTTTGTTTCTGTACAGGAATGCTGTTTTTTTTTTAGCACTGACTTTGTATCCAGCTAAACTGCTGAACTTGTTTATTACCTCTAGTAGTCTTTTAATGTAGTTTTATGGTCTTCTATATTTTAATGGAGTTTTATGGTCTTTTATATTTTAAAGTGAAAGCTTTCCATTTTTGTCCATTTATTATAATGTTGGCTGTTGGTCTGACATAGATGGCCTTTATAAGGTTGAGGTAGACACCACATATTCTGATTTTCTGAAGGGTTTTTATCATGAACATGTGTTGGACTTTATCAGAGCTTTTTCTGCATCTATTGAGATGACAATGTGGTTTTTGTTTTTGGCTCTGTTGATGTGGTGTATTACATTTATTGATTTGCTTATGTTAAACCATCCCAGCATTCCTGGAATGAACCCCACTTGGTCATGATGTATAATCTTCTTAATGATTTGCTGCATTCTATTTGCCAGTATTTTATTGAGAATCTTTGCATCAATGTTCACTAGTGAGATTGGACTATAGTTCTCCTTTTTGGTTGGGTCTTTCTCTGGTATTGGTATCAGAGTAATACTTGCCTCCAGGAATGATTAAGGGAGGACTGCTTTCTTCTCAATTTCATTGAAGATTTTAAAGAGTATTGACATCAAATCTTCTCTAAATTTCTTGTAGAATTCAGCTGTGAATCCATCAGGATCTGGGCTTTTCTTTGTTGCTAAGTTTTTAATTACATTTTCAATTTCAATAACTGATATTGGGTTGTTCAAAATTGCTATATCTTCTTGGTTGAGCTTTGGTAGTTTATATGTTTCTAGAAATCTGTCCATTTCCTCTGTGTTTTCCACTGTAAATGAGTAGAGATTTTAAAGTAGGTATTCATGATCTTTTGAATTTCCAAGGGATCTGTAGTAATTTCACCCTGTTCAGTTCTTATTGCATGAATTTGGGTTTTTTCCTTTTTCTTGATAAGGTTAGTAGGGGTTTTCAATTTTGTTTATTCTCTCAAAAAACAGCTTCTTGATCCATTTATTCTTTGTATCATTTTTTAAATTTCAATTGCATTGATTTCTGCTCTAATCTGTACAATTTCCTCTCTTCTATGAGCTTTGGGTTTAGCTTGCTCTTCTTTTTCTAGAAGCTTCAGATGGGCCATTAGGTTGTTTATTTGTGATTGTTCTGTTTTCTTGATATGACAATTTATTGCTATATATTTCTCTCTTAAGACCACTTTCATTGCATCCCACAGATTACAGTATGTGTTTATTTCTTTTTTAATTTCGTCTGTAGCCCACTGGTTGTTCAAAAGGTTATTATTTAATTTCTATGTGTTTATGCAGGTTTGGCAATTTCTTTTGCCATGAATTTATAATTTCAGTATGCTATGGTCAGATATTATGCATGGGATAATTTCAATACCTTTGCATTTACTTAAGAATATTTTGTGAGATAATACATGTCTATTTTGGGTAATGTCCCATGCACTGCTGAGAAGAATGTGTATTCTGATGTGGTTGGCTGTAACACTCTGTAAACATCTACTAAGCCCAATTGCTCACAGGTATGATTCAATTCTGTTATTTGCTGACTTTTTGTCTAGTTGATCTATCTCTTTGTGACAATGGACTGTTAAGATCCCTTGTTATAATTGTGTTATTTTGTATTTGGTTTTTCATGTCCATTAGTATCTGTCTTACATAGTTGGGTGCTCCTGTATT
Organism: Hydrochoerus hydrochaeris; assembly: GCA_004027455.1. NCBI lineage: Eukaryota > Metazoa > Chordata > Mammalia > Rodentia > Hydrochaeridae > Hydrochoerus > Hydrochoerus hydrochaeris. The sequence continues at coordinate 33,278 of PVLA01002849.1, forward strand.
TTACACATTCATATTTATAATTGTTAGTTCTTCCTCTTAAATTTTTTCCACTAATGAGTATAAAGTGACCTTCTCTATCTCTTTTAATCATTTTAGGTTTGAAGTTCACGTTGTCTGCACATAGACTAGTTACCCCTGCTTTTGTCTGGGTTCCTGTTGCATGGAACACTGTTTTCCATCCTTTGACTTTTAATCTATGAGTTTCATTTTGGGTCAGATGTGTTTCTTGTATAGAGCATATTGTGGGATCATATTTCTTGATCCATTCTGTCAGTCTATTTCTTTTTATAGGTGAATTGAGGCGATTTACATTTATAGATATCACTGATATGTACTGGCTTGACTTTGCCATGTTATGTTCCAGTTGTTTGCTTTCTGCTTTTCCCATTATTTAACTGCTTATCCTCCCTGGTGGTTTCTTTCTGTTGTTGTTCTGGGGATTGTGGTCATTTTTATATGTGTGTAGTATGTCTTTCAGTATTCTTTCTAGGGTTGGTTTGGTGGACGTGAATTTCTTCAGTTATTCTTTGTCATGCAAGCCTCTTGTTTCTCCATTAAATTTGAATGAAAGTTTTGCTGGGTACATCAGTATAGGTTGAAAGTTATTTTCTTTCAGGGCTTGAAATACCTCACTCCAAGCTCTTCTTGAATTGAGAGTTTGTGTTGAAAAGTCTTCTGTGATTCTAATGAGCTTTACTTGGTCGGTGAGTTGCATCTTTTCTGTAACAGCTTTTACTATTCTGGTTTTATGCTGCATGTCTGAGATCTTAATTATTATGTGTCTGGGTATGGATTTATGTTGGTTGTGACTGTTTGGTGTTCTATATGCCTCACTTATCTGCATATCAGATTCTTTCCCATGTTTGGGAAATTTTCTTTTATTACTTCTGTGAATATTTTGGCTATGTCATTTGCATTGACTCCTGCCTTGTCACTGGTGCCTATCAATCTTATATTTTTTCTCTTGGCATCATCTTGAACCTGTTGGATTGTCACTTCATGCTGATTTGTTATTTTTTAAAGTTCTATCCTTTCATGATCACTAATTTTGATCCTGTCCTTAAGGTCCAAAACCCTATCATCAGCTTCATTTAAATGGTTTTGCATGCTTTGAATAGAATTTTTTGTTTCTTGGATGTCTCTTTGAGTTTGTTTCATGAATTCTGCTTGCTTTCTCTATTGTTCATTCAAGATTTCAGTTTCCCATGCTCCTGTACTTTTTTCTCTATTTCTTCTTTAGCTGCACTCAGCAACTCTTTTACTAAGGTTGTTATTTCTGTCTTTACATAGGAGAGTACTTCTAATTTGGTCTCCTCTATAGCCTCATGGAGTTTTTTATTTCACTTGCTATCTTTTCAGAAATTCCCGGTGTGTTACTTTTGTGGTCCTCTATTTCAATATCTCCTGCACTTGTTTCTGGTGGACTAGATGTTTGAGACTACCATTTGCTTTTTCTTTTTGCCATTTTCACTCTGCCTGATGTTTTCTGTGTGTAGGAGGGGGTCACCCACACTCTTTTCAGACTCACCAAGGTCTTACAGTTAGTTGGAGGAGGCTTTACTCCTGGCCCTATTTACCTTCTGTACACCTCTATTTTAGGGTCATGCTCACCACACTGGCACAGTTAATCTACTGTAGTCCAAGATTTGTTGCCTGGGAGCTAAGTTCCAATTTTTTTCCATGTGCTGCAATTCCACCAGAATGCACGGTCATGGCCCGAGGCTGGACTCTGGGTCCCACTCACTGCTTGGTGTTTGCTGAGTATGGCCCATTTGGACCCCCATCCCTGGTTGCGGCCCGGCATGTTCTGGGACACAGCACATGGTCTTACTGCCTGGGAGCATGCTCAAAGTCCCTTTTCGTGCACTGGGATTCTGCCAGAGTGCACAGTCAGGGCCCTAACCTGGAATCTGGGTCCTGCTGGCTGCTTGGCAGTCACTGGGCATGGCCCAGTGGGCCACTGTCCCTGTGTTCAGCCCAGGGTGATCTCAGATGCAGCACATGGTCTTACCACCTGGGAACAGGCTCAAAGTCCCTTTCCATGTGCTATAATTCTGCCAGAGTGTGGGGTCAGGGCCCAAACCTGGAATCTGGGTCCCACTGACTGCTTGGCGGTCACTGGGCATGGCCTGTTTGAGCCCTCATCCCTGTGTGTGGCCCGGGGTGGTCTGGGATGCAGCACATGGTCTTACCACCTGGGAGCAAGCTCAAAGTCCCTTTCTATGTGCTAGGATTCTGCCACAGTATGGGGTCAGGGCCCAAAGCTGGAATCTGGGTCCCACTCACTGCTTGGTATTTGCTGGGCATGGCCTGGTTGGGCCCCTGTCCCTGTGTGTGGCCTGGGGTGATCTGGGATGCAGCACATGGTCTTACTGCCTGGGAGCATGCTCAAAGTCCCTTTTGTGCACTGGGATTCCACTAGAGTGCACAGTCAGGGCCCTAAGCTGGAATCCCAGTCCTGCTGTCTGCTTGGCGGTCACTGGGTGTGGTCCAGTGGGCCACTGTCACTGTGTTTAGCCCAGGGTGGTCTGGGATGCAGCACAGGGTCTTACTGCCTGGGAGCATACTCAAAGTCCCTTTCAGTGGCCTGGGATTCTTCCAGAGCGTGGGGTCAGGGCCCAAGATGTGTTTCTTGTATACAGCATAGTGTAGCATCACATTTCTTGATCCATTCTGTTAATCTACTTCTTTTTATAGGTGAATTGAGGCAATTTACATTTATGGATATCACTGTTATGTACTGGCTCAGCTTTGCTATGTTACATTCCAGTTTGCTTTCTGCTTTTCCACTTGTTTGATTGCTTGTCCTACCTGGCGGTTTCTTTCTGTTGTTGTTCTGGGAATTTTGGTCATTTTTATCTCTGTCTATTATGTCTTTTAGTACTCTTTCTGGGGTTGGTTTGGTGGGCATGAATTTCTTCAGCTGTTCTTTATCATGGAAGTATCTTCTTTCTCCGTTAAATTTGAATGACATTTTTGCTGGGTAAATCAGTCTGGGTTGAAGGTTGTTTTCTTTCAGGGCTTGAAATACCTCATTCCAAGCTCTTCTTGATTTGAGAGTTTGTGCTGAAAAGTCTGCTGTGAATCTAATGGGCTTTCCTTGATAGGTGAATTGTGTCTTTTCTCTAACAACTTTAAGTATTGTTTTTATGCTGCATGTCTGAGATCTTAATTATTATGTGTCTGGGTGTGGATTTAGGTTGTGACTGTTTGGTGTCCTATATGTCTCACTTATCTGCATATTAGCTTTTTTTCCCATGTTTGGGAAATTTTCTTCTATCACTTCTGTGAATATTTTGGCTATCTCATTTGCATTGACTCCTGCCTCTTCACTGGTGCCAATCAATCTTATTTTTTTTCTCTTGGCATCATCTTGAACCTGTTGGATTGTCACTTCATGCTGCTTTGTTATTTTTTAAAGTTCTATCCTTTCATGATCACTAATTTCGATCCTGTCCTCAAGGTCCAAAATCCTATCCTCAGCTTCATTTAAATGGTTTTGTATGCTTTGAATAGAATTGTTTTTTGGATGTCTCTTTGAGTTTGTTCCATGAATTCTGCTTGTTTTCTATATTGTTTATTCAAGGTTTCTATCAGTTTCCCATGCTCCTGTACTTCTTTCTCAATTTCTTGTTTAGCTGCATTCAGCAACTCCTTTACTAAGGTTGTTATTTTTATCTTTACATGGGAGAGTGTTTCTAATTTGATTTCCTCCATAGCCCCATGAAGTTGTTGTTTTATTTCACTCACTATCATTTCAGAGATTTCCAGTGTATTACTTTTGGGGTCCTCTATTTCAATGTCTCCTGTACTTTTCATTTTTCCATTTTCACTCTGCCTGAGGTTTTCTGTTTGTAGAAGGGAGTCACCCACACTCCTTTCAGACTCACCACGGTCTTATAGTTAGTTGAAGGGGGCTTTACTACTGGCCCTATTTGCCCACTGTGCACCTCTATTTTAGGGTCATACTCACTACACTGACACAGTTAATCTGCTGTAGTCCAAGGTTGCCCTGGGAGTGAAGTTCCAAGTTTTTTTCTGTGTGCAGGGATTCCACCAGAGTGCTCTGTCAGGGCTGGAGGCTGCATTCCAGGTCCTGCTTGCTGCTTGGAGTTCACTGGTTATGGCCCAGTTAGGCCCCTGTCCCTGTGTGCACCTTGGTGTGGTCTTCAATGCAGGGCGTTGTCTTACTGCCTGGGAGAAGGCTCAAAGTCCCTTTCTGTGGGCTGGGATTCCACCAGAGCTTGCAGGGCCCAAGGCTGTCTTAGTTACTTTCTACACCAAGATACAATCACCAACACCACAATGACTGGAGCCTGCTGAGGTCTTCTGTTTAGTTGATGGCTCCTGAGTCTCTTATCTAGCCAGCACAGCAATCCACTGACTCCAAGATTCTGATGTTCCTGGTGGAAGGTCAGGCCTAGCAGTAGCAGTCCAGGACAGTTTGGCCCAGGGGCAGGCTTCCGTGATGTTTCTGCTGGAAGGGCTGGCCCAGCAGAAGCAGTCTGGGGCAGTTTTAGGTCTGGGGTGGGCTTCTGTGATGTTCCTGGTAGAAGGGCTGGCCCAGCAGAAGCAGTCAGCGCAGTTTTAGGCCTGGGGCGGGCTTCTGCAATGCTCCCGCTGGAAGGGCGGCCCCAGCCAAAGCAGTCTGGGGCAGTCTAGACCTGGGGCGAGCTTACCTGATGTTCCTGATGGAAGGGTGCTGTTTTTCCATTTTCATTTGGTTCAAAATACTTCTTTTTCTCTTTTGCCCCATAGATTATTTATACGTGTATTATTCAATATCCAAATAGTTTATTTCACACATTTATTGCTTTATGGTTTATAATTTAATTCCATCGTGGTCAGAAAACATACTTTGTGTGAATTCAATACTTATAGAATGAGAATTTATTTATACTCCAAAATGTGGTCTATAGTCAAGCATACTTGCAAATAGTGTATATTCTGCTATTATTTTCTGGCATAATATATAAATGCAAGTTAAGATTTTTTTAAAATTTTATTTATTTAATTTATTTTGAAGGCAGTAAAATACAGCAGAACAAAACAGGACATAGCCAATTGAGGCAGTGCAGTGAAACTGGTACAGAACCTCACAGCAGGTTAGTGGGATAACAGCAATAGGTACAATAGTATATCTGGTTTTCTTCACAATAGTTGCTCCTTTAGTCAGGTAAAGCAATGTCAAAGGAAATATCAAACTTATAAAAACGGAATATTGAATAGAGCAATACCATTGATCAGAACAGAGCAAAACAGATAAAAAATATTTGCCTTCAAAGAGATGGCAGAAGAAAATCCCCCTTATTTGCTATATTGCATATTCAAACTTGCAAGAGATGCTCAGATCTCTGGCTCTCACTTGCTAGCTGGGTGAGGGGTGTGTGTGAGATGGATGTTTGATTCTTTGCCCACATGCTGGTAGGCTCACAGCCACCCACCAGAGTGGCATGCTGGCTGCCTGTTTTCCCAGCACTCCAAGTTCCAACATGGCGTGAGTCTCAGGAAACACTGATGTGGTTCTCACCCTGGGGTGGCTGCAGCTTGGGAGGCCACAGCCACTTACCAGGGCAGCATGCTGGCTGCCTATTTTCCCAGTGCCCCAAGTTACAACATGGCACGGATCTCAGGAAACACTGATGTGGTTCTCACCCTGGTGCGGCTGCACCTTGGGATGCCACAGCCACTTACCAGAGCAGCGTTCTGCTGCCTGTTTTCCCAGAGCCCCAAGATCCAACATGGTGCAGATCTCAAGAAACACTGATATGGTTTTCACCCTGGGGCGGCCGAGGCTTGGGAGGCCACAGCCACTTAGCAAGTTAAAGTTTTTGACAGTGTGTTTCAGTCTTTTGTAGACAGTGATTTTATGTGTATTCATCTTATTAATCACTGGAGATATACTAAAATCTCTAAAATTGTGTTTTTTCTATTTCTCCTTTCATTCTGTTTTGAAGTTCTTTTAGTGACTACACAGCAGTAGGACTGCTATGTCCTCTTGTTGAGTAGATACTTTTGTCAATATGGAATGATTCTTTTCTAGAATTCTATTATTATATTCACTTCATTTTTCTTGTGATTTGTTTTACCAAGTATATATTTCTTCACTATATAAGTATTTATATAAAAGTGATTTTAGGCTTATGAAATAATTATAAAAATAATACTGTTCCCATGTACCCATCACTCATCTTCCTCTGATGTTAACACAACATATAATCCTAGTAGATTTTATAAAAATCAACAGTAGGTTTGGGGATATAGCTCAGTGGCACAGTGCCTGCCTGACAAGCATGAAGTCCTGAGTTTGATTCTCGGTACAAAACAAAATTAACAATATTAATGAAACTAAAGAATTTATCAATATTTTCCCAGTTATTGCATTACTGACTGCAAGTTTGGAAGGCTCCCAAGACCACCGTTACTAGGACTCACAGAACTGAAAAGCCACTATACTCACATTTTATTACAATAAAAGGATACAGACTACAATCAGCAAGAAGAAAAAGGTACATAGGGCAGAATTTAGGAGGGGCCAGATATGAAGCTGTCAAGTGTACTGTGCTAGGGATCATGCAATATGGTACTTATTTCTACTAACAGTCATGTGTTGCCATGCATGAAACATTACCAGCCAGCAAGTTTATCTGAGACTTGGTGTCCAGAGCTTTTATTTAGAGCTGCTCACATAGACATGGCTAGCCCCTGTAGAGGTTGAGCTAACAATGCATGGCACCAAGTCTCTTAAGGAAAACAAAGATATGTGTATAAGATAAGACATTCCAAAAAGCTAAGAGGTTACTTTCTAGGAGTCAGGGGGAAAATCTTTCTTAAGGTTGATACTTTATTACACTCTGACCTTTCTCTGTTTCAGGATATAATGCAGGTTATCACATTGGTCTTAGCTGTGTTTCCCAACCTGTGACTATTTTTTTGCCTTATATTTTCTTTCATGACCTTGACATTTTTAAAGAAGACTCATGTATACTGTAGAATGTCTCTTACTTTGAGTTTGTCTGATATTTTATTATGAACAGATTTGGGTTATGAATTTGGAGGACAGTTTTTACTGAGACTATATGCCCTTCCCATTGCATTATTTCAGGGGCTAGATGGTATCAGCATGATTTACTAGTGACATGAAACTTCTCACTTTGTCCTGGTGGTGTCTCCTGAATTTCTCTAATGTAAAGTTATAATTTGCTTTACTTTTTATCTATTTTTAAAGATAATAAAATCAAACAAAATAAAACAATAAAGCCAATCAAAACAACAATAAATGCAATACAGGATTTCAAATCAAGTTAATAGGGAATCAACAGTGGCTACCATAATGTCTGATTTCCTTCAAAATGGCTGTCCATACCATTGGACATAATAAAAAAAGAATAAAACCCATCAAAACAAAACAATGGAAGTGTTACATGACTTCAAAACCTGATAACAGGAAATCAACAATGGCTGCCATAATATATTTTACTATCTTCAAAATAGCTGCCCATGCCATCAGACATAATAAAATCAAATGAAACAAGACAGAAAAAATCAAACCTAACAATACAAAATACAGGAATTCAAGCAAGATAAAAGGAAATTAACCATGTCCCCTTTTTAGACATTTACTCTCCTATCACTTTCATAATATCTGCTGTACATTTTGGATCCCACTAACTCCTTCAGTTTTTTGTGCTAGGAAGACAACATTACGTTCACCTGTATGAGTCCAAACCATTTTACCATGAACAATATCTAAAGTTGCATCCATTTATCTACAATAGTCTTGAGATTATCCTTCTTTATAGCTGAGTAGCTTTCCATTGTATAAAAATATAACTTTCTTATCCATTCTGCAGTTGATGAGCAAGCTGCCTGTTTTTTTCTGGTTTCCTGTCACATGCAACAATTTTTTCTTTCCTTTGACTTTTGGTCTATGAATTTCCTTTCAAGTTAAATGTGTTTCTTTTTTATTTTATTTTAAAATAATAAAATCCAACAAAACAAGAGAACAAAGCCAATCAAAACAAAATAGTGAAACTGGTGCAGAACTTCAAAGCAGGATACTAAGGAAACAACAACAACTACTATAGTATATCTTGTTATCCTCATATTAGTTGTCTATTCTGTCAGTTATAGCAGAATCAAACCAAAACAAAACAGAATAAACCAATCAAAACAGAACATTGAATAAAACAAAACCAATTAATCAGACAAAAACAGTGAGGAAAAATACTGGACTTCAAAGACAGACAGAAGGAAATTACCCATATTTGCTGCATTGCATACTGTTATCCTCCCAAAAGATGCTCAGATTGCCAGCCCCAGGTCTGCAAAATCAACCAAATAGAGTTAGGCCCACAAAGCTGCAAGCTGAGTTCCAGCTTGCAGCGGCAAGGGAAGTTCCAGCTTGCTGGCATTGGCTCAGGGGAGTTTGGGACATCACTCCTGGTGCTGGGGCACCTGCCCAGCCTCCTAGGACACTGGACTAGCCTGGAGAGGTTTCAGGCACTTGACTGGACCATGCCTAGTGACCTTTATTTAACCAGGAGAACAAGCAGGTGCCCAGAGGGGAAGTAGGCCTGCATGGTGGCAAGCAGAGTTCCAGCTCCCTGGCTCTGGCCTGGGAGATTTTGGGAATTCACTCCTTGTGCTTGGGTGCCCACCCAGCCCCCTAGGACACTGGACTAGCCTTGAAAGGCTTCATAGGTTTGAGTGGATCATGCCCAGCAACCTTCATTCAAACAGGGGAGCCAAGGCACATGAGTCCTGGGAGCTGAGGGCTCAGAAGGTAATTCCCAACACACTCAGGGAAAGTTTTGGAACATTGCTTGGAACACAGAGATATAGGAAAATGACAAAATGAAAGACCAAAATGCAATCTCAAACCTCCAGTCCATTTCAAGAAAGCCTAGGAGCTACATACATAGAAGAAAATACTAGTGATACACCTGAAATGCATGAAAGGATATCAACTGAAATAAAGAAGCAAGTATGGGAAGCTATAAAGGAACTCAAATTAGAAATAATCTCCCAGGTAAAAGAAGAAATGATGAAAGTAATGAAAGAAATAGTGAATGCATCTGAAGAAGACACAGCTAAAAAATTAGAGGAACAAAGCAAACAGAATCCCTGAATGAACAGTATAAGAAACAAACAGATTACTGGAAGCATATTCAAAGAGATATACAGGAAATCAAAATTTCTATTGTAATTTGCCAAAATGGCCTCAATGAAACTGAAGATAGAAACTCAGACCTTGAAGATAACATTGCAGCTAGTGAACAGGAAAGGAAAGATCTTTAAAAATAACAAGGAATCGGGAAATAACAAATTAACAGCTGCAAGATGATGCAAAGAAAAACAACATAAGATTAATAGGGATAAATGAAAAAGAGACAACACAAATGATATCAAGAGGCTATTTACAGAAGTAATAGGTGAAAATTTCCCAAACATGAGAATGGAAACTGACATTCAGATTAGTGAAACCTAAAGAACTCCAAACAGCCATAACCAAAATAAAACTACACCCAGATATATAATAATCACAATCCCAGAAATCCAACATAAGAACAGAACATTAAAAGCTGTTAGAGAGAAAAGAGAGATCACCTATAAAGGAAAACCTATCAGAATCTCAGCAGACTTCTCAGCACAAACAATGAGGTCAAGAAGATCATGGAGTGAAATATTTCAGATCCTAAAGGAAAATGAATTCCAACCCAGACTGATATACCCTGAAAAACTGTCCTTCAAAATGGATAGAGAAATAAAATACTTCCATGATAAAGAATAGCTGAAGAACTTCATGATCACCAAACCAACCCTGCAAAGAATACTCAAAGACATGCTAGATACACATAGGAAAAAACCACTAAGCAAGACAGACAAGTAAACAGAAGGGAAAGATAAAGATACAAAATCAGAAAGATAACATGTCAACAATAAACCAATATATAACAGTTATAACCATTAATGCAAATGGCCTCAATTCACCAATTAAAAGAAACAGACTGGTAGAATGGATCAACAAACAATGTCCAACCATATGCTGTCTATAACAAACCCATCTAACCCAAAAGGAAACTCATAGACTGAGAGTCCAAGGATGGAAAACAATACTTCATGCAACAGGAACTCAAAAAAGCAGGGGTAGCTATTCTATTTGGACACAATGTGCATTTCAAACCAAGAAAGGTCCAAAGGGATAAAGAAGGTCACTACATACTAGTTAGGGGAAAACTTCAAGAGGAAGAGATAACAATCTTAAATATATATGCACCAAATTCCAGAGCACCCAGTTATACAAAGCAAGTATTAACAGAAATGAAAAATCAAATAAGCAATAACACAATTATAACAGGAGACCTTAACACACCATTGACACTAAGGGACAGATCAGCTAGACAGACAATCAGCAAAGAAATAACAGAACTGAAACACACCTGTGAACAAATGGACTTGATAGACATATACAGAGTGTTACATCCAGCAACATCAGAATATACATTCTTCTTAGCAGTACATGGGACATTCTCTAAAATAGACCATATACTAACCCAAAGAACATATTTAAGTAAATACAAAATGATTGGAATTATCCCATGCATGTTATCGGATCATAGTGCCATGAAACTGGAAATTAATGACACAAAACCTGCAAAACTACACAAACAAATGGAAATTCAACAATACATTCTTGAGCAATCAATGCATCACAGGGAAAATTAAAGAAGAAATTAAACAATATCTACAAGCAAATGAAAATACAAATACAACTTACCAGAACCTGTGGGAGGCAATGAAAGCAGTACTCAGAGGAAAATTTATTGCACTGAGTTCCCACATTAGAAAAACAGAATGAACACAAACAAACAACCTGATACTACACTTCAAAACGAAGAGCAAGCCAAGCCCAAAGCCAAAAGAAGGGAGGAAATTATAAGGATCAGAGCAGAAATTAATGCAATAGAGACCAAAAAACAATACAAAGAATCAATGAATCAAAGAGTTGGTTCTTTGAAAGAATAAATAAAATTGATAGGCCCCTAGCCAACCTAATTAAAAAAAGGAAAGAAAAGACTCAAATTCAGGCAATACGGAATGAAAAAGGTGAAATCACTACCAACTCTGTGGAACTACAGAAGTTCTTCAACACTTATTTCAAAAACCTATACTCTCATAGGTTTGATAACAGAAGAAATGGACAGATTCCTAGACACATATGAACCACCAAAGCTGGATCAAGAAGATGTAAAACCGCTGAATAACTCAATTTATATTAATGAAATTGAAAATGTAATTAAGTCCTTACAAACAAAGAAGAGCCCAGGTCCAGATGGATTCACTGTGGAATTCTACAAGAAATACAAAGAAGACTTAATGCTGACACTCCTCGAACTGTTCAATGAAATCAAAAGGGAAGCAATTCTCCGTAAGTCATTCCTGGAAGCAAATATCACTCTAGTACCAAAACGTGAAGACCCAACTAAAAAAGAGAACTACAGGCCAATCTCCCTAATGAACATAGATGCAAAAAGTCTCAATAAAATATTGACAAACAGGATGCAGCAAAACATCAAGAAGATTATACACCATGACCAAGTGGGATTCATGCCAGGCAGGTAGGGATGGTTCAACATACGTAAATCAATAAATGTAATCCACCATCTCAATAGAACCAAAAGTAAGAATCACATGATCATTTCTATAGATGCAGAAAAAGCTTTTGCTAAGATCCAACACCCATTCATGATAAGAACCTTACACAGAACTGGAATAGCTGGTCTCTACCTCAATATGATAAAGGCCATGTATGACAAACCAATAGCCAGCATCATATTAAATGGCCAAAACTGAAAGCCTTTACCTTAAAATCAGTCACAAGACAAGGATGTCCCTTATCACTGCTCCTATTCAACACAGTACTGGCCATACTAGCCAGAGCAATTAGATAAGAGAGAGAAATAATGGAGTAGAGATAGGAAAAGGGACATTCATTATTTGCAGATGACATGATACTCTACGTAGAAGACCTGCAAAACTCCATCAAAAGACTCCTAGATATATTAAATAAATTCAGCAATGTAGCTGGATACAATGTCAATACTCAAAAATTAATAGCATTCCTATACACTAATATCAAAATCACCAAGAGAGAAATAAGAGAAGCCACACCCTTCATACTAGCATCCAAAAAAAGGAAATACTTAGGAATTAATCTAATGAAAGAAGTAAAAGATCTATACAGGGAAATTTTTAATACCCTGAAAAAAGAAATTGAAGAGGACCTCAGAAAATGCAAAGACATCCCTTGTTCATGGATAGGAAGAATAAATATTGTGAAAATGGCCATTCTCCCAAAATTGTTATATAGATTCAATGCAATCCCAATGAAAATACCAATAACATACTTCTTAGATCTAGAGAAATCACTCCTAAAATTCATCTGGAACCAGAAGAGACCTAGAAGAGCAAAGGCAATTCTAAGCAGCAAAGCCAAGGCAGGTGGCATCACAATCCCTGACTTGAAGTTATACTACAAAGCTGCTGTAGTAAAATCAACATGTTACTGGAATAAAAACAGAACTGAAGATCAACAGAACAGACTAGAAGATACAACCACAACTACAAACACAGTCAGCCACCGTATCTTTGATAAAGGGGCCAAACATGTTCACTGGAAGAATGATAGTCTCTTTAATAAATGGTGCTGGAAAAACTGGCTATCCATATGCCAAAAACTAAAACTAGACCCATGCCTATCAACATGTACTAAACTAAAGTCTAAATGGATCAAAGATCTAAATATTAAAACAGAAACACTAAATCTGTTGGAAGACAAAGTAGGTAAAAATCTTGAAGACATAGGGGTAGGTGGAGAATTCATGAACAAGAATCAAACCACACGGGAAATACTTCCCAGAATCAATAACTGGGATCACGTCTTATTAAAGAGTTTCTGCATGTTGAAAGAAATCTCCAGCAGAGTGAAAAGAAAACGTACAAGCTGGGAAAAAATCTTAGTGAACTGTCCCTCAGACAAAGGACTTCTGTCTAGAACTCATAAAGAATTTTAAAAAATCAGACTCCTGAAATTCAAAGACCCAATCCAATAATGGGCATCTGAGATGAACACACAGTTCTCAGCTAAACAAATACAAATGGCAAATAAACACATGAAAAAAATGTTCATCACCATTGGTCATTAGAGAAATGCAAATTAGAACCACACTGAGATTCCATCTCACTCGGGAAAGAATGGCCAGAATCAAGAAAACTACCAACAACAAATGCTGGAGAGGCTGTGCGGAAAATGGAACTCTTCTGCACTGTTGGTGGGAGTGCAGACTGCTGCAACCACTGTGGAGGTCAGTCAGTCTGAAGATTCCTCAAAAAGCTGGGACTGGAAGTCCCATTTGACCCAGCTATTCCACTCCTAGGCATATTCCCAGAACTGAAAATATCATACCACAGTGATATATGTGCACCCATGTTTATAGTGGCACAATTTGTAATAGCCAGATCTGGAAACAACCTAAGTGCCCATCAACTGAGGAATGGATAAAAAAAAAAATGTGGTATTTTAATAGAATGGAATACTACTCACCTATAAAGAATGATCACATTGAGATAGTGATAAATAAATGTATGCAACTTGAGACCATACTCATAAGAGAAATAAATCAAACTCACATGTATAAATACTGCATAGTCTCCCTAGTGTAAGAAAAGGTAAGTGTATATAATATTGTATGGTAATCATGGATCCCCATTATATTGCTTTGAAGACTTTTAATGTTTTCATTCATTGGTTGGAATGGTTTTGTTCTGTTTTATTTGACCTTATTATGTGTGATGGTATGAAAAGCTACTTTGAAGAAAACAAGGCATTGTGGCAGCCATTGCTGAGTTAATATCATCTTGCTTTGGAGTCCTACCATGCTTTTGTTCTTCTATTACCATTGGTTCTATCATGTTGTGTCTTTTTGGATTTTAATATGTATGATAGCATAAACAAATTTTTTATGGAAAATGAGATATTATAGTAGCCATTGTTCATTTTCTGTTATTTGGTTCAGAATACCTTGTAATAGTTTCATTCTCTTGGATGCTTTTATTCTATTTTGTTATGTTTGATATTATTGTGTGTGAAGCTATGCTCAACTATTTCAAAGAGATATTATGGTAGCTATTGTTAATGTCCAATTGTCTTGTTGTGAAGTGCTGTGTTGCTTGTATTGTTCTGTTCTGATCTGCTTTGTTCTGTCCTCTTTTGTTTTATTCTCTGTAAAATAAAATTTAAAAAATCAACCAAATAATATAAGCATTCAGTTGCTTTTTGTACCTCTGTTACTGTCAACTCAGCCTGTCCTCTGAACCAGCAGGTTGCTTACAGTGGGGCAGGGGATGGTTTGGGGTTGATTTTCAGCCTGTGTGCTAGTAGGCTCACAGGAGGCACTGACATCTCTTTCTGGACCCTGCATGGCTTGTGTGACTTACCAGAAAGGCTGGCTAGTTTCTTTGTTTGGCTCCTCCCAGTCCCAGGATGGCCCAACCTTGGGATGCACTGACTTTTGTCTTTCTGGACACCACATGGCTTGCTTTTTAAAAAATTTTAAATAGGATAAAACCAAGGAAAATAAAATAGAATAAAGCCAATCAAAACAAACCAGTGTAAGTGATATAGGACTTTAAAACAATGCAAAATCAACAACAGTTAGCATAATGCCTCTTGTGGTCTTCAAAACAGCTGCAGACAACTTTAGACATAGTAAAAATCAAACAGAACAGAACCAATAAAAAGCAATGAATGAAATACAGCATTTCAAAATAAGACAATAGTAAATCCAAAGTGGCTACGGTAATATATCTTGCTATCCCTGAAATAGCAGCCCATGCCATTGGATAAAACAACCAAACAAAACAAAACAGAACAAAACCCAACCCCAAAAAACAATGAAAATTATATAGGACTTCTAAAGAAGATAATAGCACCCTCAGAAGGAGATCCCTCCTAGATGCCACACTGTGTACCATTATCCTCTGAATATATTATCAGACCACTGGCCCTAGACCTGTAAGGTCAGTGGAATGAAACACCACAAGCATCAAATTGCATTTCACCTCAATACCTATCATTGCAGCCTGTGTGTCCCCAGAGCATCTGCTAGCTAACTGGGGAGTGGGAGGGGGTGTTGGCTCCTCTTGTTTGCCAGGTCATGTGCCAGTAGGGGCTGTGGTCTGGCTGTCACCTTGCTGGCAGCAGCCTGCACATGGTGCTGGTTCGCAGGGAAGGCTTGCTTCTTGGTGCATCCTTGTTCTCTCCCCTCACAGTCCACAAATGGTGCTGACTCATGGGGAAAGACTGGGGTCTGGCTGTCCCCCTGCCCCAGCGGTCAGCACATGGTGCTGGTTTGTAGGGGGGGTGGTGCTTGCTCCTTGGTGAATCCTTGTTCTCTCCCCCCACAATCCATGAATGGCACTGACTCATGAGGAAAGGCTAGGGTCTGGCTGTCCCCCTACCAGTGGCAGCCTACACATGGTGCTGGTTCACAGGGAGGGCTTGTTTTTTGGTAAATCAAATGTGTTTGTTGTATCCAGAATATTGATGGATCTTCTTGATAAACTCTGCCTGTGTTTCTTTTTATTGGTGAATTGAGGCCAATAGTTACAATTCACAAGCATTGGCTCATCTCTGCCATGCTATCCTCCTAGTGTTGCCCGCCACCCACGTTTCCCCTTCCATTCAATTGCCTGCCCTACTCTGCAATCTCACTCTGCTACTGTTCCATGGTCATCTTTCTCCCTCTCTAGAATATCCTTCAGCACATGTTGTAGGATTAGTCTGGTGGTCATGAATTCCTTCAGTTGTTCTTTATCATGAAAATATCTTATTTTTCCACTAATTTTGAAAGGTAGTTTTTCAGGATACATCAGTCTGGTTTGGAAGTTGTTTTCTTTCATGATTTGAAACATTTCAAGTTCTTCTTGACTTGATGGTTTGTGTTGAGAAGTGTGCTGCAATTCTAATGGGTTTTCCTTTATAGGTGATCTTTTTCTTTTCTCTCACAGCCTTTAATATCCTGTTCTTGTGCTGAATTTCTGTCATATTATTATATGTCTAGGTGTAGGTATATTTTGCTTATGGCTAGTTGGAGGCCTATATGCCTCGCTTATCTGTATGCCAGGTTATTTTCCCATGTTTGGGAAGTTTTCTACTATTTCTTTTACCTGAGGTATAATTTCTGATCTGATTACTTTTACATAATCATAAAGTTGTTTCTTTACTTCAGTTGCTATCCTCTCAGAGATTTCAGGTGTGTGACTTCCATTTTTTCTTCATGTCTATATATCCCAGATTATTCTGTGTGGGCTGGAGGTTTGAGATTGCCTTTTGCTCCTTCATACTGAAATTTTCCTGGGTTCCTCCTGACAAGCCAGGTGCAGAGTCCCAGGCACTTCCTGCATTGGCTACCCCTCTGTGGTATACCCCAACAGGCACCTGGGTTTCTCTTAATCCAGGTTCCCTGGGAGGCAGTGGGATGTGAAGCAGGATTCTCCAGACTTGTGTGGCTACACCAAGGCATTGGTGACCATGGGTGCAAGGCGGTGGGGTTGCTTCTTCTCTTGGCCTGTATGGCTACACCAGGACTCCTCCAATGGCAGCAGGCACACAAGGGCATGCTTTTCAGATTCTCTTGGCCCATACTGGCTGCCCACAGGAAGTAAACATCTTCAATGGCTCCCTGCAGGCACATGGGGCATATCTGGCTGTTTTTCCCTGCCCATGCTGGTTGCATGGGAAGCAAGAGCTCCAGTGGTGGTGGGCATGCAGGGGCCACTCTGGCTGTTTCTGCTTATCCTCATTGGTTACCTACAGAAGGCAAGCACCTGGATGACAGCAGGCATGCAGGGGCAGGTCTGACTTTCTCTCTGCACATGCAGGGTGCCCACAGGAGACAAGAGCTCTGATGGTGGCAGGTGTACAGGGGCAGGTCTGGCTGTTTCTCCTTGCCCATGCTAGTTGCTTGCAGGAGGTAAGCATCCTGATGACAGCAGGCATACAGGGGTGGGTCTGGCTATTTCTCCTTGCCTACCCTGGCTGCCCACAGGAGACAAGTACCTGATGGCCTTCATTTTTATCTTCTGTAGTGCTAGAGATGGAAGCCAGGATTTTGCACATGCTGAGCTATAAGCTCTTCTTTTCATTGGAAGTAAGTACTGTTCATACCCAAAAGAAAAGGAATTAAGCTCCAGCTTTTGGATGGAAAGGTATCAAAGAGTTTATAATCATATGTCAAAACTACCACAGGGAAGCTGTGTGCAATGGCATGTTTCTGTAGTCTCACTGTACAGTGAGTCTACAGTGAGTCTGTAGTCAACCTCAGGAGGCTGAGGCAAGAGCGTTGATGGAGTGCATGAATTTGAAATCGGCCTGGAAAACATAGCAAGATCCTTTCTCAAAAAACTATAACAGGGAAATTACTTTGAATTTGTGCAGGTAACCTGTTCCTCCTTAGAGATTTTTACTGTAGTTTTAATATTCTTTAGTGGAGCTTGCCTTTAGCAACTATTGCTCCTTTATTCAAATAATGATTTTTTAAAAAATTTTACTTATTGCTTTTACATTTGTTAATTGGAATTATTCTGTAAGAAATATTTGGCTCTATGTCCCTTTCACATGCCTCCATCGTTTTACTAGAAAAAACATACTTCCTTAGTTTTTGAACTATACAGTCGTCCAGGGTTATCTTGCATTCCCCTGTTCCAGACCTAGAATCAACTATTTATTTCTCCAAAGAGCTATCATTCCCTCTGCTGGAAAACGGCTAAGAGCTTAGTTTCTAAATGTCAAGTGTGAAGGTACAATGTCTGTAACCCCACCACTCTGGGAGGCTGAGGCAGAAAGATCCAAAGTTCAAGTCCAGCTTGGGCAATTTGGAGACTTAGCAAGACCCTGTCTCAAAATAAAAAAAAAATAAAATAAGGCCTGGAGATGTGGCTCAGTGCAAAACAAACAACAACAATAACAAAAACTAATCTGTTCAATCCTCGGCGGGGTGGGGGGACAACAAGCTGTAGACATTAGGTGTGTTCATTGCTATAGGGGATCACTGCTACAAATGTCACACAGCTAGGAAATGCATGTGTATATTCTAACCCACGTGAACATTATTTTTATTTTTTATCTTTTTAGGTAGCAATCTTCATTGATTTAAAAGTGAATATGAGTCCATATTAATATCTCTGACTCAAATCCAGCACCACAGGGTTACTTCGAGCCAACTCCCTGCCTTTGCTTATTGTACTTCTTTGACAATGAGGGAAGAAAAAACAAATATATTGCCTGCAGTTGTGTTGGCCTATTTGGAGTTCTCTATTCTGTTCCATTAACCTATGTCTCTAGGTCTTTGTCATAACCATGTTGTTTTGATTACTTTTACTCTACAGTGAGTCTCAAAATTGAATAATGTGAATTTTATCTTTCAGAGTTGTTTTGACTACTCCTTTACCATATCAATTTTAGAATCACCTTTCTGTACCTGTTAGGGATACCTAGAGAGACAGAACAAACAGGATAGATATAGATATATAGAAGTTTGACAGGAGTCTTATTAGGGGAGTTAGTTCATATAATTATGGAGGCTGAAAAGCCCATAACAAATGATCTGAAAGCTGGAGACACTTGGGTGCTGGTAGCATGCCTCAATCCAAGTTTAGAGAACTGAGAATCCAGGGTGAGAGGCACTGTTTAAAGTCCTGGAATCCAAAGGGCAAAGAGCCTGGAGGTGTGATGTCCAAGGACAGAAGAGTGTACCCCAGTTCCAAAAGGAAGAGAGATCAATTTACCTTTTCACTTGTTTATGTTCTAGTTAGGCCTCCAGCCTATTCGATGGCACCTACTTATACTGAGAGTGGATTGGTTCCACTTAGTCTGTTCATTCTCTTCTGGACATATCTTTATAAACACAGCCAAAATAAAGCTTCACAAGTTCCCTAGGTATTCCTTACTCTAGTCAAGTTGACACCTAAAATTAACCATTGGATTACAAAAAAAAGAAAGAATGGAAAAGAAAGTAAAAGAAAAAAAAAACCTTCCTGGAATTTGATCTGGATTATGTTGTATCTATATATAAAATCGGGGAGAACTGACATCTTAACTATATTGAATCCTATGATCCATGAGCATAGTATCTCTTTCTGTCACATCATCTTTGATTTCCTTCAACATTTTTTTACTTTTTAACATACAAGTCTTAAGTGTGTTAAACATTCTTTTTTGTGACACTATATCTTTAAATGTTAAATCTCATTTTTTCACAGATGCAACATCTGTGAAAATATTCTAGTGTATAATTGGCATTTCATATGACAGTGTATGCTGAAAACTTGTTAGTTCTAGGAAATTTTTTGTAGTTTTAAAAAAATATTTTTACATAGACAATAATGTCTAGAAACATTTTCTTTTCCTTTCTTGTTTGAGTGTCTTTTATTTCTTCTTATCTTGCTGCTTTGTCTAGGATTTCCAATGTAATGTTGAGTAGGAGTGGATGGAGAGCACATCCTGACCTTGTTTCTGATCATAGGAAGAAAACCTGCAATTCCTCACCATTTAGTGTGATGTAACTTGTGGGGTTTTGTAGATGCCATTTATTAGCTTAAGGAATCTCCATTCTATTTCTAGTTTGAGAGTTTTTTAAAACCATAAATGGATATTTGTTTTTGTCAAATAATTTCTTTATAATTATTGAGAAAATTATAGATAGAGTGCCAAAAATGTATACACACTTCAGGAAAATAAAATTGTATGATCTTTTTTGGCGGGGGACACCGGGGATTGAACTCACAACTGCATGCTTGCAAGGCAGGTGCATATGCTGCTGAGCTAAATCCCCAGCCCTGTATGATGTTTTTTCAACAGATTGTGTTAACGTTGTATGGGGGACCCCAGTGTTAGAGTTTTCAGCATGATAAAAGAGGAAAATATAAAGTAAAAAGTAGCCTTTATTCCAAGGACCTGGAGAGGAATGCAAGACGATAGACAGTCTGGCTTCCTCTGACCAGAACATGGCGTATGGGATATATATATATATATATATATATATATATATATATATATTATAACACATATTTGTGAAAAATTTTGTATCATGTTTATGAGGGATTTTGTCTGCATTATTATTTTTTGTTACAATTTTTTCTAGTTTTGGTATTTGTGTAGTACTACTCTAAAAAATAACTTTGGAAGTGTTCCTTTCTCTTTTTTTCTGGAAGTGGTTATATATTCCCAAGTTCAGGCAAGGATGTAAAGAAATTGGAATTTTCATGCATGCTTGTGAAAGTGTAAAATTTTGCAGCCTGTAGGAAAAGCAGTTGGGGGCTTCTCAATATAAACACATAATTACCATATGATCTACAAATTCTACTTCTAGCTACATACTCAAAATAGTTGAAAACTGTGTTCAAATAAAAAGTTATATAGCTGCTCCTCAGCTTACTATGGGGTTTATCCCAATAAATCACCATAAGTTTAAAATAGCATAAGCTAAAAATGAATCTAATACCATACCTAACTTGCCACACATCCTAGATAGAAACACAACACTCTACAGAGTATCAGTTGTTTCCCTTCATGATTGAAGGGCTGAACTGGAGGTGTAACTCATTGTGCTGCCCATTATCATGAGAAAGGATCAGACTGAATAATGCTATCCTAGGAAAGATGGAAATTCCAAACTGAAAGCATGGTTTCCACTAAATGCGATCACTTTCAACATTGTAAAGTAAAATAAAAAAATCAGTAAATCCCAGTAGTTGGGAAGGAGTGGCAGGATTGCAAGTTCAAGTCCAGTCTGGGCTACAATACCAAGATCAAGACCAGCCTGCACTATATAGCAAGATCTTGTTTCAAAAAACAAAATGAAAAAATAAATAAATAAATTGAGAACCATCTGTAAAATAACATTCATGGAAGCACTATTCTACAATAGCTAAAAGATGGAAACCACTCAATGAATGCATACGCCAAATATGGTATATCCATACAATGAAATATTGTCATAAAAAGGGATGTATGGTGGATGTATAATATAATACAACATAGATGAACTTTAAAAACATTAAACTAAGTAAAAGAAACAAGACAAAGAAGCCACATATTTTATCACCTAATTTATATGAAATATCCAGAATGGGGAAATCTCTAAAGATACAAAACACTAATTATTGCCAGGGTTAGGGTGAGGGTTCAGGTAATAGAGGGGTAGAAGGTGGCTTCTTTAAGGGGTAGGGAGGTTCCTTTTGAAATGATGAAAATATTATGAAATTAGTGATAATAGTTTCTCATATTTGTGAATATAGTGAATCTCACTGACTTACACATTTTTAAATTGGTGAATTTTATACTTTATCACAACAAAATGTATTATTTATCAAAATATAACATATACAAGCATAATTTTTCTAGAAAAAAAATAGAAGAAAACTTTGTGATCTTAATGTAGCAAAGATTTCTAACATGTGAAAAAGCACAATCTATTAAAAACTTGATAAATAGCACTTCATGAAACAACTTGTGTTCTTGAAAAGAAAAACAAGCCTAAGCATAGGATAAAATAATTGCAAAATGAATCTGACTTGTATCAAGGCTATGTGAAACAATTCTCAAAATTCTGTAGTAAGGAAACAAACAACACACAAAAATGAGCAAACAACCTGAGCAAATCTTCACCAAAAAGAACAAATAAACACATGAAAATATGTTCAACATTGTCATTAAAGAAATTCAACCTCAAACCAGAGCAAAGTACTATCCATATCTACTAAAATAACTAAAATGAAAAAACCTGACAATGCCAAAGAGGGAAAGGGAGAAATGCATATGTAGGCAGTAATAAAGGGAGCTATGTCCAGCCTTTTAAATCAACTAAGAGGGCCAAAAAAATAATAACTCAGCACCAGTGAGCACACAAACCATCCAAGATCTTTGTTTTTAACATCACCTTTTAATAAGAGGAACCTGAGTTCTTGAAAAAGTAGTTGAACTGGGGCAGGAAAAATCCTATAGTCTTAGCAAGTAAGGAAGTGCTCAAAAAAAGATGAAGACATATTATCTTTGGCAATACCAGCCAATCTGAAAGAGCTGTAATGGACAAAGCTGGAATAATTTGAGACAGAAAATAAAATAATGGCAGATTATAACCCCAAAATTATACATGTGAATCCAAATTGTTACAAATAGTTATATAAACAAATGGGGGGAAATGACATTTTCTTATAAAATAACTCTTATTAACAAGTGGAAAAAGTGATGGGAGTAGAAAATACCTATTAGAACATGTTATGACTTGTATCTAGATGTCTTCCCAAAGCCTCATGCATTCACAGGTGGGACTTTTGGGAGTGACTGGATCATGAGTATGGGATTCTGTATTGGTCCACTTAATGCTTTAGTGTAGTTCTGGGTGTAGATGAATAGATTAAATGAAGAAGACCTACACTGGGTGTGGGTGATACCACCCAATAGGCTTGTAGCATGGATGGAATCAAAATGGAAGGAAGAAGAAAGGCTCACTGTCTCCTGCCTGACATGCCATGGACAGTTTCTCTTCTGTAATGCCCTTCTGCCATGCTCCCCTGCTTCAGAACCAGCCAGCATGGACTAAAACTCCTACAACCTGTGAGCTATAATAAGTTTTCCCCCCTTTAACTTGTGGGTGTTGTATATTTTGTCCCAGCAATGAGAAAGTAATACAGAATACCACAGTAATAATTGTATTCAGCAAGATTGATGTATACATGATTGCTAAAATTAGTGGATGAACCTTGAAGAGAGACACTATTTTTACATAGATTCAAAAATATGTTCCTCAGATTAGAAGATACAAGCACAACTACAAAGACACTCAGCCACCTGATATTTGACAAAGGGGCTAAATATGTCCACTGGAAGGATAGTCTCTTTAATAAATGGTGTTGGAAAAATTGGCTCTCTACATGGTGAACACTGAAATTAGATCCAAGCCTATCACCATGCACAAAACTAAAGTCTAAATGGATCAAAGCCCTCAATATTAAACAGAAACACTAAATGTACTGGAAGACAAGGTAGGTAGAAGTCTTGGAGACATAGGGGTAGGCAGAGAATTCATGAACAAAACGCAAACTGCACAGGAAACACTTCAAAGAATCAACAAATGGGATCTCATATTATTGAAAAGTTTTTGCACTTCAAAGGAAATCACCAACAGAGTAAAAAGAAAACCCACAGAGTGCGAAAGAATTTTAGCCAGCAACCTCTCAGACAAAGGACTTGTGTCCAGAACATATGAAGAATTGAAAAACATCAAACCCCCCAAATTCAAAGACACTCTCCAAAAATGGGCATCTGAGATGAACACACAGTTCTCAGAGAAAGATATACAAATGACAAATAAATACATGAAGAAATGTTCACCATCACTGGTCTTTCAAGAAATACAAATTAAAACAACATTGAGATTTCATATCACTCCAGAAAGAATAGCTGCCATTAAGAAATCAACTGATAACAAATGTTGGTGAGGCTGCGGGGAAAAAAGGAACACTGCTCCACTGTTGGTGGAATGTAAACTGGTGCAACCACTATGGAAATCCATATGGAGAATTCTCAGAAGACTAGGATTGGAAGCCCCATTCAATCCAGCTATCCCCCTCCTGGGTATTTTCCTAGAAGAACTGAAAAGTTCATATCACAGAGATATATGTGCACCCATGTTCATAGCTGCACAATTTGTGATAGCTAAATCCTGGAAACAACCAAGATGCCCATGAACTGCAGAGTGGATGAAAAAGATGTGGCATTTTTATACAATGGAATATTACTCAGCTATGAAAAAGGATGATCTTGAGGACTTCCTAGGTAAATGGAGACAACTTGAGACTATCCTCATTAGTGAAATAAATAAGAATCATATTTATAAATATCATATTGTGTCTCTGGTGTAAAAAGTAAGTAAAAACTACAAGTGTAATAAAACCAAAATGTGTAATTACTATTGTAAAAAAGAGAGGAAAAGAAAGTGCTCTAAGTGATATAACTGCATATATATTTGAGTGTGTAAACTAGATGATCATATTGCTGAATCTTTGTTGGATCTTTGAGCAAAACTGTTTGTTGTCTGACTGTTTGAATATTTACTATGTACCCTTTAACTTTGTAACTTGAACAACTACATCCAGGATGACAGTATGTAATTTACAAATTACTGATTTCTTTGTGGGGCTTTTTCTCATTTTCCTTTTTCTTTCTTTCTTTTCAAATTCTGTATTGTTGCTACCCTTTTTTCTGTTTTGCTTTTTTTCCCTCTCTTTAAATAAAATTTTAAAAATGTATAATTGCTATTGTAAAAAAAGAGGAAATAGGAAACGCTATAAAAGATATAGCTGCATATATGTTTAGATGTGTGGGATTGATAAGCATATTTCTAGGTTCTTGTATTGTTGAACAGATCTGTTTGCACTCTCACTGCTTGAGTGTCTACTTTGTGTGCCTTAATTTTGTAACTTGAATAACTATATCTAAAAGAACAATATGTAATTTACCAACCAGTGATTTCTTACTGTTTGTCTTCTTTTTTTGAAATTCTGTAATATGTCTACCTTTTTTCTGTTTTTTTTCCTCTTTAAATAAAAAAAAATGTTCCTAAGATGTTCACTAATTACCAAGGGAAAATAGTACCTTTATGATGAAAAAACTCAGTAGATACTGATGGTTTAAGGAAGTAATCAAGGTTACTTTCACTAGTAAAATGATACAGATATTATGTGACCCTTGATAAATGCACTAAGAAGGGAAGACTGCTTCTGTAATATTCTTACCAAAATGCATAACTTCAACCTAATACTTAAATAAAACCAACTCAAATTGAATAACATTATGCAGCTGACCAATTTTGTTCAAAAGTATCAAGGTCATAAAAGACAAGAAAAGATGAAAGCACAGTCACAGACTGGAAGGGGATAAAGTGGCATGAAATCTAAATTCTAAGTGATATCTTGGATTGAACCTTGGAACTGAAAAACATCAGTGGAAGAACTGGTAAAATTAGAATAGTCTGTAGGTAAGTTATTAGTATTTTTCTAATGTTAATTTCCTGTTTTTGATTAATCATAGGGTTATGAAAGATATTAGCATGAGGGAAAAACATGGTGGAAGGAATATTAAAAAACACTTTCTTAAACTTTAAGTAAAAATTACTTGAATAAAGGTTAAATAAAATGTCATGAATGATCATGATCAAAGACTCTAAGAATTGTTGGTCACATGTTAAGTATGTGCTTAACTTTACAAGACAGTGTTAACTATTTTCCAAGGTGGTTATACCATTTCACACTTGCCAAGAATTTGGCTGCATAGGTTAATCAACACTTGTCCCAAAAATGGCAGAGCAGTGAGTGCTATAAACTCAACTTCTCCAGGACAAAGTGTCTAGATTGTGGAAAACAGCTGGGAGAGGAACTGAAGTGAGTGGAAGGTACTGGGAAGAAGGAACTGACAGAAGAAGGAAATAGGACTGAGTGATACAGAAGAAATAGAGCATGCTACAGAGGGAAGCCTGTGTAGTGACACTAACAAGGACTGGCTAGCCGCCAGCTGAGCGCCACAGTGAAACTAGCAACATTTTGGCTCATGGAAAACCAGAGAATTGTATCAAGACTGAGAGCCATCTGCAGGTGTAAATGGTGGGGAGTGCACAGGACATTGTTTTGGGAAAGGCCTTCCCTTTTTATTGCATTATTTTCCTCCTTTTTATTTTATTAGCATCTCTGTGCTTCTTTTCCTTTTGCTTTTTTTCCACCCAATACAGTTTATAGAGGGTAAGGGAATTCTCCTTTTTGCCTTAATATCATTTTTGTTGTTATCTATATCTCAACTGACTTATTTCTCCTGTGTCTTATGCATTCTCAATTTTTTTCTTTACTCTCTCCTTTCTCATATGTCTCCCTTTAACTTTTTCTCTACTTTTTATGTCAAAGAATCTTTTCCCATCTCCATTCTCACTACTAATCTAGTACCCAGTTTTCCCTGTTATCCCCTTCTAAATATATCAGATACCCTCACCATCATTAAAATCCTTTGCCCTCCTCCTATTTCCTCCTTCTCATACCACACAGCATAGAACTTAAGAAAGGGGAGAAAGGGGAAGGGAAAAACTTTGTTTTTTCTTTTTTGTCTCCTCTTTCCCCCTCTGGAATTACCAAGTCCCCACCATCCTGGGCTTATGCTGCCTTTTATCATTAGAGGAGACATAGTCAACACATTTAGTGCACATTAGCTGTGGATCAAAACTTGGGTTGTTATAATGTTTACACTATAACCATGGATTCCTTCTTTAGGTTAAGGCAAGACCCTAAACAGGTTCTCATTGTAAGTTATTCCTCAATTAACCTTAATAGATACCACTGTAATGGATTAGCTGTTACTGATATAGCTGATTTGATTTCAGTCCATATTCAGCTGGGTCCAAGGCAGGGTGGCATGGCACTGGGACAATACTTCAAGGCAGCAGCCAGCAAAAGTGGTCAGAGCTAAAGTGGAGGCAACAAGCTTCTTCTTCTCTTATATTGTAAGCAGGTTACTCCCTCAAGGCAGGCATTGCACTCACACCACCCTTGTGCCCTCCTCTTGCACAGGCTGAGGATATTTACAAAGTAAGGATCCTGGCTTCCTGATGAGTCCTAAACTTCTGAACTTCTCAAGTTGACACAATGTATCAACCATAACACATTGGGAAGTAACATCCAACTAAAAGTTTCTGTGTAAGCTACAAAGTCTAGTACCCAACCTGCAGCACCCCCTTAAAAAGGGAGGAGAAAAAAATGAGGCCATATGCAATTTAAAAAAATATAACACACACACACACACACACACACACACACACACACATATATATATATATATATATATATATATATATATATATATATACACACACACACACACAAACAAACACAGATACAAGTAAAAAAATGGTAAAACATGAAAACAGATCTCTGAGCCCCTTCCACTCTCCCAAGGCAGATCAAGGGGGTCACAAAGGGGAAAATAAATACCAGGTAGCAGAAATATATGAAAAGTTCATGGAAGGGATGAAGAAAATAGATTATTTCAAAGAAGAAATAAACCAAAAGTTCACAGCAATTACATACAGTATGCCCACAGTGAATTTCAAGGAAATAGGTAAAAAAAAAAAACTAGACAAGCTAACCAAACCTTCTAAATTTGAACACCATATTCAACAAGGATATGAAATACTTCAAAAATGTCAGAGAGAAATATCTGAAATAAAAAACAGTATAGAATTTATATATTGCAGAAATGACCAATGTAAAGATAGAGAGTCTGATATTGAGGACAAATTAGTGAATTATAATAAAGAGCTCAAAGAAGCAGAGAGAGAGAGAGAGAGAGAGAGAGAGAGAGAGAATAAATGAATAAGAGAAGACTACTCAGCAGTTAATAAAAGACAGGATGACCACACTAAGGTTAATCATAGAGAAAATCTAGAAGATAGAGCAGACAGATTCACTAAAATGATTACAGAAATCATGGGAGAAAAAGTCCCAAATGTAAGAAAAAAATTTAATACACAAGAAAGGAATGTTGATAGAATATCAAACAATTATGATAAAAAAGAGGCTCACCAAAGCACATGCTTATTAAATTACCACATATCCAACAACAAGTACTACTACAACAACAAATTTTAAAAGCAGCCATAGAAAAACAAAAAAAAATCACATATAAAGGTTAACCAATTAGAATGATGGCATAATTCTCAACACAATCCCTTAAGGCCACAAAAGCTTGAAGAATTTCAAGCCTGAAAAGCAAATAATTTCTAACCCAGACTAATTTACCCAGCAAAGCCATCCTTCCAAATAGATGAATTAAAAAAAAACACTACCTTAAAAGATATATGAGTGCTAAGGCAGCTCTTGAAAAAATACTCAAGAATATTCTCAACAGAAACAATGAAACCAACCTAGCTAAAAACACAGAGAAAGCAGTGAGGTCAATGGATAAACAGCAATAAAAACATCAGGAAAAGAAAAACAAATGATATAGCAACAGATGAAGAAGAAAATTATAGTAAACAACCAAAACATCTCAGTAATATCTCTCAATGTTAACAGCCTCAACTCTCCAACCAAAAGATATAGACTGGCAGACTGGATCCAAAGCAGAATCTAACAATTTTCTGCATTCAAGAAACTCATCTAATCCAAAAAGATTTTCATAGACTAAAAATTAAAGGATAGAAAACAACATTTCATGTACTAGGACCTCAAAACAAGCAGGGGTAACAATTTTCATATCAGGCATGGTAAACTTCAAGTTAAAACTGATTAGGAGAGACACAGGAGGTCACTACATACTAGTTAAGGGAACAATCCAACAAGAAGAGATAACATTGATAAACATATATGCACCAAATACAGGAACACTTTCTTCATAAAACAAAAACTGCTGAAATTAAAAGATTAAATAAACATTAACACAACCATAGTAGGGATTTTAACACCTCACTTTCACAAAGAGATAATTAAATGAAAATCCAACAAAGAAATTTCAAAGCTGAACCACACCACTGAACTTTCTTTTCCTCTCTTTTTTACAATAGCAATTACACATTTGGTTTTATTACACTTGTAGTTCTTATTTACTTTTTACACTAGAGACACAATATGATACTTATAAATATGATTCTTATTTATTTCACTAATGAGGATAGTCTCAAGCTGTCTCCATCTACCCATGAAGGCCTCAAGATCATCCTTTTTCATAGCTGAGTAATATTCCATTGTATAAAAATGCCACATCTTTTTCATCCACTCTGCAGTTCATGGGCATCTTGGTTGTTTCCAGGATTTAGCTATCACAAATTGTGCAGCTATGAACATGGGTGCACATATATCACTGTGACATGAACTTTTCAGTTCTTCTGGGAAAATACCAAGGAGGGGAATAGCTGGATTGAATGGAACTTCCAATCCTAGTCTTCTGAGAATTCTCCATATGGATTTCCATAGTGGTTGCACCAGTCTACATTCCCACCAACAGTGGAGCAGTGTTCCTTTTCCCCGCAGCCTCACCAACATTTGTTATCAGTTGATTTCTTGATGGCAGCTATTCTTTCTGGAGTAAGGTGGAATCTCAATGCTGTTTTAGTTTGCATTTCTCGAATGACCAGTGATGGCGAACATTTCTTCATGTATTTATTTGTCATTTGTATATCTTTCTCTGAGAACTGTGTGTTCATCACAGATGCCCATTTTTGGAGAGTGTCTTTGAATTTGGGGGGTTTGATGTTTTTCAATTCTTTATAT
The DNA here is from genome assembly GCA_004027455.1 of Hydrochoerus hydrochaeris. Taxonomy (NCBI): domain Eukaryota; kingdom Metazoa; phylum Chordata; class Mammalia; order Rodentia; family Hydrochaeridae; genus Hydrochoerus; species Hydrochoerus hydrochaeris. Next base: position 62,648 of record PVLA01002849.1, read on the forward strand.
ATTCTGGACACAAGTCCTGCACAAAGATCTCTTAAAACTGAACAAGATGAACATCCCAATTTTAAAAATAGGTAGACAGCCTGAACAGATACCTCACCAAAGAAGACATGCAGATGGCAGATAAACATACAAAAAATGCTGAAAATCATATATAATTTATTTAGGGACTTATAAATTAAAATGAGATACTGCTACACACCTATTAGGGCCAGATCCAAAGCACCAACAACATCTTATGCTAGTGGGAATGTGGAGCAAAAGAAACTCACTCTCATTGCTGGTAGAAATGCAAAGTGGTGCAATAATTTTGGAAAACGATTTGGTGTTTTTACACAACTAACATACTCCTATCATAAGTCTAGTAATAATGCTTCTTTTACTCAAATACTTGAATATTTTTGTTCACACAAAAATCTACACACAAATATCTGTAGGACTTCTATTCATCATTGCCTAAACCTGAAAGAAAAAAAAAAACGTTCAGTTGATAAATGAGCAAATCACCTTTCCCATATTCTATTGACTGAAAGCAAGTCTTAGGACTTGTCTACACTAATGGAGAGGGCATTGTAAAAGGAATGAATACTGAGTAGCAGAAATCATAATGTCACCATCGGGTCTGCACATCTCAAAGTGTGCAACCATTATAATTGGTTGATAATTCTCAATGTGTATTCAATCTATAGATTCTTCTCTTTAATGGATTTTCTTGCATTTTATTTGCTGCCACTGCAAAACCTGGGCCATTTTCTCTGCAGTTTTCTACTCTGAATTTCGCTAATTACTTCTCTGTGGTGTCAAACATGTTTTTTCTATACCTTGAATTTCCTACTGAATGGTGATTATATGTAAGGGCTGATAATAGTCAAATTCTATTTTTTTCAAAACCACTATACAGATGACCACTACAAGAGGCTTGTATTGACTAGCCATCTCTCTTGTAATGGTATCACCTGTTGATGATTGCTTCATAGATCCATCAATTCATTAAGTGTTGAAAATAGTGAATTCTACTATTTTTCTTTATCTGATTCCAATAGAGTAAGCTTCACTTAAAAAGGTTGAGGTAAAATTCATTTTCTAGTCAGATATCAAAAAATGAGATGACTTTATAGATGTTAAACACCAGAATAGGTCAGTAGAAATGAAACTTAATTCTTTACATGTTAGAAATGAGAGAGGAGAGTCTTCTCTTCACTGAAACAATACTTGGGAATAATCTGTCCAAGTCCAAGTTCTTTTGGCTTAGGTTAATCTGACAGTTTGTATTATTAAAAATGTCAGTACTCAGCAGCATACCACTCTTACCAAACAGTGCAAAAGCATTACAATACTGTTTGATAGCTCCATGTGGGTCATTTTGGCTACAGATCACTGGGTGTCCCCTGCAGACTGGCATTCATTTGATTTGTGACATAAACACTTACTGATTATCATCTGTAAATTCAACAAGACCTATTATTTTCTTGAACTACTACCTGCCTTCAAAATAGTCCCTGGTATCACCCATGGTCTGTCTTGGTCCATTAAATTTCTGTGTTGGAGAATCAGGTCTTTTGATAAATTGACTCAAAGAAAGAAAATGAACTTTGAGTTCAAAGGCTTTAATCACTCAAGAAAAATTTTGGACTGCTTCCTTTTGCCAACCAAAACTCTGCACTCCACACTTTATAAGAAGCTAAGAAAATTGAGGAAATCCCATACACTATTGTTCAAAGAATAGCAGAGGAACTAGACAATATCACTAAGGCCAAAGAACTCACCCATGAAGTTTATGAAATCATACAAGCAATGTTTGCACATATAACCATGATAGATATAATATTGGTCTCTGAGGTAAAAGACTGTATTTACATTCCCAATACATTCTCTGGAATCTTTAACCTTACTAAAATTATCTGATATATTAACAAGCACAACAAGATAGTATTATAGGTAGTCCCCAGTTTTGCATGCTCTTCAGATCAAGAATGGAATCTGCCCTTATATCCTGGGTTAAATTTATTCTTGAACAATCTACACATTCAGGTCATAATTATTCTGGTAATCTCAATTAAAATACCATTAGCATACATCACAGATCTAGAGAAAACAATCCTAAAATTCATTTGGAAACATAAAAGACCTACAATAGCAAAGGCAGTTCTGGGCAACAAAGGCAAGGCAGGAGGCATCACAAATCCTGACTTGAAATTATACTACAAAGCTACTGTGATAAAATCAGCATGCTACTGGCAAATAAAATAGTCCTGAGGATCAGTGGAACAGATTAGATGATATGGACACAAAATAAAAAGATACCCAGCCACTTTATCTTTGACAAAATGGCCAAATAAGTTTTCTGGAAGAAAGACAGCCTCTTTAATAAATGGTGCTGGGAAAATTGGCCTTCCACATTCTGAAGACTAAAATGAAACCTATGTCTATTATCATACACTAAAGTCAAAATGGATCAAAGATCTAAACATTAAAAAAACACTAAATCTGCTGGAAGAGAAAGTAGGCAAAAATCTTGCAGACATAGGTGTAGGCAGATATTTCATGAACAAAACCCAAACTGCACAGCAAATACTTCGAAGAATCAACAACTGGGATCTCACCTAATTAAAACAATTTTTGCACATCAAAAGGAATCATTAACAGAGTGAAAAAAAACCCCATAGATTGGGGAAAAAATTTAGCCAACTGTCCCTCAGACAAGGTACTTATATTCAGAACATACAAAGAATTGAAAGTGCTAGGAGTTTAGCTTAGAGGCATAAGCGCTTGCCTGGAAAGCCTGAGGTCGTGAGTTCAATTCCCAGTAAACACACACACACACACACACACACACACACACAAAGGAATTGAAAAAAAAATCAGGCCCCCACATTCAAAGACCGAATTAAAAAATGGGCATCTAATATGAATATGCATTTCTCAGATAAAAAAATACAAATAGCAAACATAGATGAAAAAATGTTCAACATAACTGGTCATTCAAGAAATGTGAATTAAAACAACACTGAGATTCCATCTCACTCCAGAAAGAATGGCTAACATCAAGAAATCAACCAATAAAAAATGCTGGAGGGTCTGTGGGGAAAAAGGAACTCTCTTCCGCTGTTGGTGAGAGTGTCAGCTGTGGAAATCAGTGTGTATATTCCTCAAAATACTAGGATTAGAGGTCCCATTAGATCCAGTTAGTCTACTTCTGGGTATTTTCCCAGAAGAATTGAAAATATTATGCCACAGCAATATATGTGCACCCATAGCAGCATAATTTATAATAGCTAAATCTTGGAAACAACCAAATGTCCATCAACTGAAGATAAAAAAAAGAAGTGGTATTCTTTACACAATGGAGTACTACTCACCCATAAAGGTTTTTAGGTAAATGGATGCAACTTGAGACCATACCCATAAGTGAAATAAATCAGACTTGCATGTGCAAACATCATATTGTCTCCCTAGTTTAAGAAACTGAAAGAGTAAATAATATCCAAAATGTACAACAGATATTGTAAAAGTGGAAGAGGAAGAGACTACTCAAAAGGAAAGAACTGGGATGGGGTAAAGGAGAAAAGGAATGGAAAAATATATATATATATATATATATACATAAGATAGCTAAGATAATTATACTACTAATTTTTATTAGGTCATTGAAAAGAAAGGTTTGTGCTTATTCAATCAATTTTGCATATCTATATCTTATAAGCTGAGCGACTACTTTGAAGATAGCAATATGCAATTAACCATTGTTAATTTCCTATTATCTTATTTTGAAATACTATTTCATTATTTTTATTGTCTTCCTCTTTTTTTAAAAAATTATTATTTCTGCTAGTGTTTTCTGTGATAGTGTTCAAATGTGGGGCCTCCAGATAATTTTTTATTTAATTTTTTTATTTTAAAGAGAATAAAACAGAACAAAACCAATCGAATCAGAACAGAACAATGCAAGCAACACAGGACTTCACAGCAAGACAACAGGACATCAACAGTGGCTACCATAATGTCTCTTGTTTTCTTTGAAATAGTTGTCCATACCTTCACACACAATAATATCAAACATAACAAAATATTATAAAACCAATCATTACAAGACTTCAAAACCAGATAACAGGAAATGAACAATGGTTACTATAATGTCTCATTTTCTTCAAAAAAGTTGTCCCTATTCTAACACATACTAAAATTAAATAAAACACAACAGAATAGAACCAATCAAAACAAAAGAATAAAAGCATGACAGGACTTCAAAAAAGATAAGAAATCAGCAATGGCTACCATAATGTCTCGTTTTCTTCAAAATAGCTGTTCATACCATCAAACATAATAAAATCAAACAAAACTAAACAGAATAAAACCAATTAAACAAATGAGTGAAAGCATTTTAAGATTTCAAAACAATAGGAACTCAACCATGACTACCATAATACATCCCATTATGTTCAAAATAGCTGTCCATACCATCAGACAAAGTAAAATCTAACAAAGCAAGACAGAATAAGCCAAACCTAACAAAATTATGAAAACAATACAAGAGTTCAAGACAAGAGAGTAAAAAATTAAACAGAAGTTACCACCTTTCCCTCCCTCCTATCACTTTTACAGTAACTATTTTGCTTTTTAGATCCCAACTCCTGTTTTTTTATGTTAGGGTTCACTCGTGGGAGTTCAAACTGTTTTGCCCATGAACATGATCTCCAGTTGCATCCATTTACATACAAAAGCCTCGAGATTATTATACTTTATAGCTGGGTAGCTTTCCATTGTATGAAAATACCATATCTTTCTGATCCACTCTGTGGTTGATGGGCAAGTTACCTTTCCTTTTTTTCTGGTCTCCTGTCTGATGGAACAATTGTTTTCTCTCCTTTGATTTTCAGTCTTTGAATTTCCTTTCCAATTAAATGTGTTTCTTGTATACAGTATATTGATGGATCTTGTTTCTTGATTCACTCTCCCTGTTTCTTTTTATTACTGAATTGCGATCATCTACATTAATGGTTACAACCAGCATGCATTGGTTTGTCTCTGCCAAGCTATCCTCCTGTTGTCAGCCCTCCACTTTTCCCATTCAATTGCCTTGTCTTGTGTGGCAATCCTTCTCTGCTGCTGTTTTTGGAACCATGGTCATATTTATCTCTTTCTACAATATCCTTTAGCACTCTCTGTAGGGTTTCTTAAACACTATTACACAGCCTTTGTTTTCTCAGACCCAACACTAATATGACTAAAGGGCATTTTTAAACTACAATTCTTCAAAATGTCTTTTTTTTTGAGACAGGGTCTCACTGTAGTGCAAGCTGGGCTCAAATTCACAGTGATCCTCCTGCCTCAGCCTCTGGCATGCTAGGATCACAGGTGTGTGCCAACACATCTGGCTCCAAGCTGTCTTTGAATGGAACGTTGATGACAGTGAAGCTGAATTTTACAGAATAATGCCCCATGTCTGACTTTACCTGCACTTGGCCTAAGAGGGGAGGGAGGAAGCAAAAGCAAAAACCACTCTAGGACAGAATGAGTGAAAACTAAAAGAAAGAAAAAGGCTGGGCTGGGATAAGAGACATATATAAGACAATTTCAAAACTAACAAAGAAACACTCACAAAGTCATGCAACAAGTTAAAAATGCTACAACTGCCAAATCCTGCTCAGCTATAAGTTCAGGTGGGGGGGGCGTGAAGGATGGGAGAGGATGGAGAAATAAAATAAGAGACAATCAATATACAGAAAGCTGAAGTGAGACGGAATCCTCTCTCCAGATGGCAGGAAAGGAACTGCTCAACCATTTATTTATACATCTGTCATGTGACACCCCTTTGCATAACAAGCTCACCTATCAGGCCCAGTGTTCTTGGGGCTGGAAAGCCTGTTTGCCTGGGGCGCTTCGTGCCCTCAAGGCATTTCTCACTCTCAGCTCCACACAGGTGGACTATGGCTAGCTCAGCCCTTCCCTACATACAACCTTCTCCTCCTTTCAGTGACTACTGCTTTCTTATCAGTGACATCCCCAGACCCAGACTGCTCTTCTATCTAGTACTGGAGACTTCCAACTGCTTAACTGCTCTTACTACACTAGTTAGGACTGCATACCGAGCCCACGATGCACAAACTCCATGCTTCACTACGCCTTAGATTCCACTTACGAGTCTGGCCTGTGCACAACCCTGCCCACTGCGCAAGGCACACTTATCTTACGCTCTGCAAACAGCCTTCATTGGTCTGAGTATTTTCCTTCGGTTCCCACAGGCACTCTAGTCTACAGTTCTCCACAATCTCAGGTTTTTCTGTAAAGCCAATCCTTTCCATCCCCCCACTGGTCAGTCTGGACTACCCAGATGCACCCCAGCACTACAGAACACAAGATAAGGACCCAGGGTGGGGTGAGTCTCACAGTTAAATCCATACTCCGAACTAGCAGGGCTAAGAGTGGGTGTGACTAATCTGAACACTGCCTATGTGCTCACTCGAAAGATAAAAGAAGTTACTTGGCACGGTTCTACGGAGAGGACGGGATGTGCGGAATGCTCCACAATGAGGCCAGGCTACCGGGCCTTCTAGACTACGGAGAGAGCTTTACTCATCGCCCCACGTATCGTGTATCATTCTGCGTGTGGGCGTGGCTTACAGGGACGTTCTACGTAGTGGGCGGGGTTTCCTGATCGCCCAAACCTGAATAAGGCGGTGGAGCGTTCTATTTGTGGGCAGGGCTTTCACTGTGTTTTGCGTAGCGGGTGGTATGCTACGTGATGGGTCGGGTTTTAAGTGTTGTGCAGAGCGTACAGGGCGCTCAACGTGGTTGGTGGGGCGTGCCGGGGCGTCGTGTGGTGGCTGGGCTCACCGAGCGCCCCGGTAGCTTGTGCTGCCTAGCGCCCAGGTAGCTTGTGCTGCCTTAGAGGCGTGTCTCGCCCAGCTCTTGCTGCGCTGTGTGGGGTCTTGGCGCTGGTTGTGACAAACCTGGAGCGCAACTTGTGCCACAGACTTGAATATATCGTGACTCTTAAGGATGTGGGTAACTTTTCTTTCGCCTCGTCATGCCTCAGTTTGCTCATTTGTGATATGGCAGAGCAGAGTCCCTACCTGAGCACGTTGCGGAGCATTCCAAAATAGGCTGCGAGCCTACTGAAAAGGAGTGATGGTTTTCTAAGGTGAGCCTATCCGGCCGGAGGAGACAGGGAGGCGTCTAGTGATAGAAATAATAACATTCAGTCTCTTGGGTGCTTAGCCTGGGATAAGTGCTGTACTTTCTTAGTATATTTTATTGTCTTAACAAAATAGCAGGCGGGTACTGGTCTCTTCGTTGTAACAGTGCCAGGAGGGTGATGCATGAAACTCCCAGGTGCTGGAATTTGCTGCTGACTTCACGGCTGCTTGCTTGTGAGTTCTCTGCCTTCCAGGTACACCTGGGATGGCACAAGTTCTCCCCTAGCCATGGACCCATCTTGTTTGGTGCTGTGGCAGTTCCTTCTGAGACTGGAGACTGCATGAAAACAAGGCCAATGACAAAGTCCGCAGGTCTGGTGGTACTACTGTGCTGTGTTAAGGTCACAATGCATAGGTCCTTTCATTGTGGATTGTTATGTTTTGTTATATTTGTTTTTGTCTTTTCATGACAGGGTTTCACTATGCAGTTAAGGCTGGCCTTGAACTCATTTTGGTAGCCCAAGCTGGCCTCAAATTCACAGCAATCCTGGCTCCGCCTCCCAAGTGCTGAGATTACAGGCATGTGCCACCACACCCAGCCCCTTTCCTGGTCTTACACTCGCCACAGAGCAATGCCTGCACCTCAACATTTAATTATATTGTTTACTCCATTTTCTGTCCTCTCCAGTACCCAGAAAACGGGAGCACTAAACCCTTACCCCCCAACATTGTATCAATTAGCCTCTTTTGTGAACCTAAACCCTCCAAAACAATATGAATAGTGATTTCTCCTCCCCAGTAATATGGGTGCACAGAGGCATCACTGACTTTCCCCCCAAAATTTGTATTATTCATGTTCCTATTCCTTTAGCCAAGACTTCCAAAACCCTGTTAATAATGTCCTCTAGATTTCTAAGCCAGCCTTTGATCCATATTTGTATTGCCATCATGAAATCATCCTCCAGCACCCTAGATCCACACTGAGGCCCCAAAAATCCAGAATTGGGCTGGGTGTAGTGACCCATGCCTGTAATTCCAGAAAATTCGGAGGCTGAGGCAGGAGGGTGGCAAATTCAAGGTCCTCTGGGGCAACTGAGACTAAATCTCAAAAAACAAAAAGGGCTGGAAATGTAGCTTAGTGGTAGAGTGTACCTGAGTTCAGCCTCCACTACTATCACACACACACACACACACACACACAAATACAAATCCAGAATTGAGAATACCAAAACTCCCATGGAGGGTATCAGTCCAACCCACCCAGCAATATGGCACATAGATGCAAAATAAAGACAGAAAGTTCTGCAGTCAAAGAGCTCTGGGATGACCCAATGTTTTCTGTGAAACAAAAGACCACAAGTTCCAAAAGTTCATGGCTTGTATTGATATCAATCAGGGAGGTGGTTGGGAGTTGTAACAGAGTGTTAAGAGAAATTTTGCAGGCATTGGCTGTACCAGGCACAGAGGCTCTCCAATTAGCAATGCATGCAAGGCTGGTACTTTTACTGCCAGGAAGGTATAATTCTTTCTGAGTCCCAAGGCCTCAGCTGTGATGTTATCTCATGTGTTATCCCTGGAATCTCACAGGCTTTTGCTCCAGCCCCCATTGTGTCAACAGTGGGGCAATTCTACCCTAGACTGGATCACATTCTTTTACCCAGTTAAGGGAACATCTGGTTTTATATAACCACCTCTGTATATTTCAGTGAATAAGGTTGGAAGAGAGACAAAGCATTTCATTTCTCTCAAGAGCACAGGTTGACAGTCCCCCACATGAGAACTTACAATATTTATACCAATTATTGTCTGATAACTTTAGCTAAAACATTGAAAACAATATTTCTTGGGGACCGCTAATTCACAGAGGCTAATTTTGCATACTTCCTAAAGGGATGATAAAATGGAGGCTCAGGATTATCAATAAATACCTCCTATTTGAGATTCCCCATTGACTCTTAGCATATGATCATCTACACCCTCTTGAGTCATCCCAGGATTATATTCAAGGACGAGATTCTTCTCAGCATATGATCATCTATGCCATCTTGAGTCTGCATCTTCTCCCGAATTGTAATCCTTTGCTAGCCCCACTTATTATAAATAGTGGCTGCTTTGGGAGTGGAGGAGGACTCATTTGGAGACATTGAGTTCCCAGCCTTTGATGCATTACTGTACTTGTCTGTGTTTATTTTATTTTTCTTAAGGTACTCTTAAGACAGACAGTTGACTCTTGGCTGAGCTCCCAAGAAATATTGATAACCATTCCATTGGATCCTGCCTTCTAGGATGCACAGACATCCTCTGATGTTCCTGAAAAACCTTGAGACTTCTCTCTGGGCCTGTCCTTTGATCCCTCTGTCTACTCTGTCACTCAACAAGAACAACTTTCACATCTTTAGACCAAGTTCTCTACACTTTAGGACTGACACTAACTATATAATTTCCTAATTTAATCTTTTTAGCTTACATCTCCAAAGCAATAGTGATAATGATAATTGCACAGGGATTACAACAATGTGTCACCACACAGAGCTCTTTGTCCTCTTTCATCTCTCTGAGATCTACTCTTCCCATCCTTTTGTTCATATGGTGAGTTTATGCATTAAACAGAAAATATACGGGCTGGGGGCATACCTCAGTGGCAGTGTGCTGGCTAAACATGAACCATGGGCTCCATATCCAACACCAAAAAAATGTTTGTAGTTATTCCATCTTAGAAAAATATTAGTTGATTGCTCATGGCCAATCTATCACCTTTAATTAGAAGAGTCACATTTTGTTCTTATACTTTAGTCATCCCCTCTGGATATCTTAATTATGTTTCTGTTCTCATTGATAAGTCTCTTTTAATATTAAGTTGAGTTGTGAGATTAATATATTGTCTTTACAATGATTTTTTTTTCTCTTAGTGGTGGGCAGGTTTCATTAGTCAGATTTATTTTGCTATTTAGAAATAATCTCATTTACTTTCTCCTCTTTGATATTATTTGAAATCACCTTGTTCCTTATATAGTTTCTGGAGGAGGATGCTTAGCTAATGTTTTCAGTATTCTTTCCTAGTATATTTAAGGTTATAAACCTATGTTCCCTTAAACACATTGTTGCATAAATTTTCTTATTAAAATATAATCTATTCAGGAAAGTATTCACATTTTAAGAGTATAACTCAGTAGAGTCTGAGGAAATGAATAGAGCCTGTAACCACCACTGAGACCAAGAAATTAAACATTTCACTGATGCAAAAATGCCCTTTTGGCTCACTGTGGTCTGCACCTGTATGGGTTAGGACATGAAAAAGAGTTGTTTCATTTCTTTCTTCTTTTCCTTTCCTTTCCTTTCTTGGATATAGTCCATATGGTTGCTGTGAACATTGTAGTACATTATTTTAATGTATGTAGGTACACGTTTCTGCTTGGTATATACATAGAAGTGCAATGGTAGTTGTACTACTAGTTAATTTTGAAGAAATAACCAACTGTTTGCAATATTTATATCCCTCAAAAATTCATCCCAACCCCAAGGTGATGGTGTGACTGTTAATCCTGATCTGTCAACTCCATTGGATTGAGAAACATCTATCAGATTAGTAAAGCATGCTCCTGGGTGTGTCTGATTGTGTCATGGAGGCATGGCCTTGGTATTATATGTGGTCCCTCACCAGTTCCTCTCTAGCCTTATTCCCCACTCTGCTTCCCAGCTGCCATGAATTAAGCAACTTTGCTTTACCACTTGCTTCTGCCATGGTAGTTCTACCTGGGAGCAGGCTGGCCATGGACTGAGTCCTATGAACTGTGAGCCAAATTAAAACTCTCCTCCTTAATTCACAGACTGTGGGGAGGAGAGCAAGAAGTCAACAAGAAGTTAAGTCCTTTTGTGAGTTGGTGCCATGTGCAGGCTGATTGGGCATGAGCCAGATTCTAGTGCCTTATGGTGCGCAGGTAGGAATACAAGAAAAACTAAGGTTCCCCATCACCACCCCCAAACCAACTGATCCAGAGAAACACAGGCTGTGATGATGGCTAAGGAGGTAAAATACAACTTAATGCTTGTGGTGTTTAGTGTTTCACTGACTTTGCAGGCCTAAAGCCAGTAGTCTGATCTTCTATTTAAAGGGTAATAATACTCAATGTAGCATATATTGGGGGTCTCCTTCTGAAGGTGGTGGCCATTGATAATTCCCTATTATCTTTTTTTCAAAATCCTGTATCATTCTCATTGTTTTGTTTGATTGGGTTTTATTCTGTTCTATCTTGTTTGACTTTGTGGTATCTGGTGGCATGGGCAGTTATTTCAAAGATAACAAGTTATATTATGATAGCCAATTTGGATTTACTATTATCTTGTTTTGAAGTCCTTTCTTGCATTAATTTTTTAATTGGATCTATTCTGTTTTTATTTTACTATGTCTGAATGTATGTGCAGCTATTTTGAAGACAAGAGGCATTATAGTAAACATTGTTGATTGCTTGTTTTCATTGTTTTTATCTTGTTTTGAAATCCTATGTCACACTATCTTATTTTGATTGGCTTTATTCTGTTTTATTTTGCTTGGTTTTATATTTTCAAAAGTTTGAAAAATTGTGTCTGGTAATCTAGGTAACTCTTTTGAAGATAGAATATGCAATATTATAACTCTTTTGAAGATAGAATATGCAATATTATAATTTAACCAGTGTTAAATTCTTATCATCTTGTTTTGAAAGCCTGTGTTGTTATTGTCTTGGGATTTTTGTTGTTCTTATAGTTGTTTGTATGTCTCTTGTTTTTTATTTTTTTCTGTTTTTTTTCTCTTTACAATAAAAAAACCTAAAAATAAGAACTCTCCTCTTTTAAGTTGTAGAAAGTGAGACATTGTGTCCTAGCCACAGGAAAGCTGACAAATACAGATGGTGTTAGGAGGTCAGATCTCGGAGGTGATTAAGCCAAGAGGGAACAACTTTCATAAGTAGAACTAGTGGCCTCAGAAAGGCCCACACCTATTTCACCATGTGATAATACAGCTAGAATGCATCATGAGTCAGAAAGCAGCCCCTTACCAAGCACAGACTCTGCCAGCACCTTGATCTTAGGATTTCTCAATCTTCAGGAGTATGAGCAATGAATTTCTATTGTGTATGAGACAATGATGTTTTGGTTTTTCAACTTGTCCAGACCAAGATTCTGGTTTCCAAAGTGACTAAACCATTTGACACCCACATTAGTAGGACAGTAAAGTTCTGGTCATTCCAGCACCCAGCAGCAGACCTTTCCTTTTCTGTGGCTCTGTTGTCCCAATGTTAGACCTCTTTACCATGTGCTGTAGACCTTTCTCTGCCTTTAAAATTCTTTTATTTTTATTAATACATATTAGCTGTACATTTTAATGGAGTTCAGTGTGGTATTTTCACACATGCATGCAGCATACACTGATCAAATCCAAGCTCCTTGTTATGCACGCCACCACCCCATGTACCCTTCCCAGTCTCTAGCAATCACTACTCTATTTTGAGTCAGCTTTTTCCCCCACATATAAGCGTGAACATGCAAATCTTGTCTTTGTGTGTCTGGCTTATTCCACTTAACATTATAGCCTCCAGTTTCATCCATTTTCCTGCAGATGGCAGGATTGTTAAGTGTTTCTTTATGGCTGAGTGATACTGTCATGTATAAATGCCACATTTGCTTTATCCTTTCATCTGCTGAAGAATACCTAGGCTAGTTCTGTACTCTAGCTATTATGAGCAGTGCTAAAATAAACATAGGTGTGCAGCTATCTCTTTAACATGACTATTTCATTTCCTTTAGATATATATGCAAGTGAAATTTCTGGGTTATATGGAAGATCTGATTTTAGATTTTTGAGAAACATCTATAATGGTTTCCTTAGTGGCTGTACTGATTTTCTTAGCTACCAACAGTATATATAACATGTCCTTTCTCCACATCCTTATCAGCGTTTGTTATTTTTTTGGTTTTGGTTTGTGCCAGCCATTGTGACTGTAGTAAGATGATATCTCACTGTGCTTTCGACTTGCATCTCCCTGATGGCTAATGACATTGGCATGTTTTTATGTTTCTTGGCCATTTGTGTTTCCTTTGTAATTAATGTCTGTTGAGATATTTGCCCATTTTTCAATTGGATTACATGGGTTGTGTTAAGTTTTTTTTTATTTGAAGACTCACATTTTTTAATTTAAAGAGAAACAAAAGCATGTAAAGGGTAGAGGTAATACAGAATTTCAGAAAAAAGATAAATAATAAATCACTAGTTGATACATTACATATTGTCCTCTTAGAAATAGTTGCTCAAATTACAAAATTAAAGCATACAAAGTAGATAGTCAAACAGTGAGAGGGTAAAAAGCTACACATGCATAAATCTCTGCATGTATTTCTATACTTTCTGTATTAGAGGGAAAAACAAAACCTAGCAAGACAAAACAAAACAAATTCCTATAAAAACATGAAAAAAAGTCATATAAAACCATAGTACAAGGTTATCTACAATGATTACTCTGTTGTTTCTTATTATCTTCAATAGAATGTCTATATCATCAGTCATAATTCAATATAGCAGTATAATAGAGTAGAGCAGTAAATAATAATAGTAAAAATAAAACATTGTAGACAGTATAAAACTTCAAAGGCAGGTCATAATCAAACCATAGTGGATATTCTAGTGGATCTTGTCATCTTAAGTGCAGTTACCTATATTCTCAGACTTGATACTATCAATCATAACAGCTTTGAATAAAATCTATCAATACAAAACCGCGATATAACAAACCAGATTTGATTATGATCAGTCATGGTAAAACAGTGTAGGTTTTACAGAGCTTTAGATTAAGTTAATAGGAAATTAAGGATGATTACCATACTATATCCTCTTATTTTTGGTATTACTGTTTGTGCCCTCAAATATAGTACAGGTAGAATGACTGGAACAGAATAGAATACATCTAAGCAGAGTAGTGTGAGTAATGTGGGTTTTAAATCCTGGTGCACTATTAACAATATAGCGTATCAAGGCCATCTATGTTAGAGTTTGTAGTTATCCTTCTCTGCCTCATTTCTGCTATGCTATTTTCCTGCCTTTGTTTGTCTACTGTTCTCCTTCATTCTACTGCCTTCCCCACTCATTGAGGCCTTTCTGCCACTGTTCCTAAAATCCTGGTATTTTTTTCTCTCTCTCTAGAATGTCCTTCAGTATTCTCTGTAGGGTTGGATTGGTGTTCACAAACTCACCCAGTTCCTCTTTGTAATGGAAGCATCTTATTTCTCCATTAATTTCTAGTGACAGTTTTGCAGGGTACATCAATCTGGGCTGGAGGTTATTCTCTTTCAGGGCTTTGAATACTTCACTCCAAGCTCCTCTTTATCTGATGGTCTATGTTGAGAAGTCAGCCGTGATTCTGATGGGCTTACCTTTATAGGTAATCTGTTTCTTTTCTCTGATGGATTTTAATATTCTGTTTTTATATTGAATTTCTGGCATCTTGATTATTATATGTCTGGGTGTAGATCTGTTTTGGTTGTAGGTGGCTGGAGTTCTGTATGCATCACACAACTGAATGTCATTTGCTTTTCCCATGCTTGGGAAGTTTTCCTTAAGTATATAGCTTTTGTAATTCACCTGTATGTATTTCTGCTTCTTTGTTCATGTTTCTTATTCTTACATTGTAGATTCTCTTGTCATCTTCTAACTTTTGTATTGTTACTGCCTATTTCCTTGTTATTTTTAAGAGATTTTTCCTTTCATGATCACGCACTGCCAACTTGTCATCAAGTTTTGATATTCTATCCTTAGTTTCTTTTAAGGCATTTTGCCAGCTTTCAATGGCATTTTTAATTTCCTGGTAGTCTCTTTGAATCTGCTTCATGTATTCTATATTTTCTTTATATTCTTTATTGAATGTTTCTCTCCTTTTTTTGTGTTCCTCCCTTCTTCTACCTCTATCACCCTGAGAGATGCTTCCTGAGAGCATTTCTTTTATTATTCTACTCATATTTTGCTTTACCTGATGTAATATTTCAGTTTTGAGTTCATCTACAAGGTCCCGAAGATATCTCTTAATGTCTATCGAAGCCATGTCTGATGTTGTGTTTTTGCTGCCCTCAGTCTCCCTTGTTTTTCCTTCTCCTGGTTCAGTGTTCTCAGGGTTCTGGGCTGGGGGCCTCTTCCTGCCTCTCTCTCCTCTCATGGCCTTGGCTTCCTCCACACAGGTTACAGTGTAGGTCCCAGCCCCCTTCCCTGTTGGCCACATTTCCTCCGAAGCATGCTGGCGAGGGACCTCTGCCCTCTCCTGACTGCTCTTGTCACTGAGGTGCAAGTAGTGGCTGCCTATCCCTGCCCCTCCCCACCAGGCCAACCAAACTGCAGGGGCCTCCACTCCGATAGTGCGTATTATGTGCAGGGAATCAATTTGGGATGGCTCATTGGGTCCCAGCCAGGGTGCACAGCCCAGTCCAAGCAAATCCCACAAGTCTGCTCTGGGGAGGGAGCAACCAACTGAAGTCACTGTTGCTCCCAGTTCAGGCTCCTCCTGCCAGATTCCAACATGTCGCCCATTTGGTCACACCCTACCCGTGAGGGGTCTCCTTCACAGCACTGACCATGGATTAATGAAGGTCCCTTCACTGGCTCTGTTCTCTGTTGGGCTCACCAACCCCCGACTTCAGCACTGCTTTGCTTCCTGTGAATGGTGGCGGGAATGAGTTTGGGCAGCTCTGCCGGCAGCCGCAGAGTCAGACCATTGTAAGTTTGGCAGGTCGCCGCAAACGAAATCGCTGTGTCCTGTAATTTTTAGCTGTTTCAGTTGTAGTTCCAATGTGTTTGAGGAGCTTTTTTTACATTTTAATTTCTTCCTGTGTCAAGAGGATCTATCTCCCTCTGTCTGGGTCTCTCCAGGGTGTTTTATTCTGGCATATGAGTTGTTTCTCCTGGGAGGCTCTGTATTTTGTTGCTCACTGATCAGCCATCTTGTCTTCTTCTCTGTTAAGTTTTTTTGAGTTCCTTATATTTTCTAGATATTAACTCTTTACCAGATGAATAGACAGCAAATATATCCTCCTACTGTATAGGTTGTCTCCACTCTGTTGTTATTTGTTTCTTTTACAGTGGAACCTTGGTTCATGAACTTAATTCTTTCCATGAGTCTATCAGAGTTGTGCAAAGTATTAAGTGAAGCAAGGTACCACTGTAGCAGAAGCTTTTTAATTTTATGTAATCCTATTTGTCAGTTTTTGCTTTTGTTTCCTGTGCTTTGGAATTCTGTATAGAGAATAATTGCCTGTACCAATGTCTTCATTCTCTTTCTTTTGCATTCTTTTTGCTGTTTAAATTCTAAAGTCACGATATTTTCTGTTGTCTTCCTATTGGCTAATTTAGTTCTCAACTATTTTCCAGTTTGCTACTAAAATATGTTGATTGCTTTCTTTTAGTTACTTTGAGGGAACCTTTTTTTTTTGAGATTGTGTCTCACTGTGTTGTTCATGCTTCCCTGAAACTTGGGCTTCTCCTATCTCAGCTTCCCAAAAGCAGCTAGTACTACAGGCACATGCCACCACAATGATCTTATTTTCTGTCTGATTTTTAAAAAATAGATTTCTCTTGTCTAGTGACACTCTTCATTTTCCATATATTAACTTGAACATACTAACTTCCTATTATCATAAATTCAATGTCTAATAATCCAAAATCATGTCCAGTAGTGAGAACTGATATATGTTGTGCTTATTTCTCATGGCCCAGGATTTTGATATTTGTAATTTTGTTGTTGTTGTTGTTGTTGATTTTGGTACTAGGGATTAAACCCAGGGCCTTCACACTGAGCTACATCTTCAGCCCTTTTTTGTAACTAAGGATCGCACAAAGTCACTAAAGTGCTTAGGCTGGGTTCAATCTTGCAGTCCTCCTGCCTCAGTCTCCCAGAGTGTAGTGGTTAGAGGCATTTTCCTGGCTATGCATAGTGTTTCTAACTAAATGTTGGAGATTATATCTGATAAATTTTAGAGGCTTTGAAAATTAGTCTTGCTGCATGAAGGACTGACTCTGACCTCTGGCAGGCAACCAAAATAGGAACAGATTACCTCAACTATTAGGTTAGATTTCTGTTAGTATAAGAAATCTGATAAATACCTAAGCAACTTACAAGGAGCAAAGGTTTATTTTGGCTCATGGTTTTGGAGTTTTCAGTTGATTTTTTTTTATCGGTACCAGGGATCAAACTCACAACTGCATGCTCACAAGCCAGGTGCTTATGCGGCTGAGCTAAATCCCCACCCCTTGGGTTGATGTTTCTTTTGAAAGAGGCAGCACATCATGGTGGGAGCACACAGTAGAGAAAAACCACTCACCTCAGGAGCCAGGGAGCAGAGGCAAAGAAGAGACAAGAGTCCTAGAGTAAACCTGGGGGGGCACAGTTCTAGACACTCACGATTGCCCACACTGCCCACTGCTCTACTCCTACAGCTCTGGCTCTGTCTAGTAGCACCACCCTATGGCCAAGCCTCAGACACTTGTCCCAACACTAACAGCCAGTCAGGGACTGAGCCAGTTCAAGGTACTTACAGGGTCTTTGAGGTGTGCTCAGTTTCTATATTGACTTTGTCCCAGGATGAAGTCTTCCAGGGGACCCAACTTGAACTTGCAGATGTTTAACCTAGCGAGTGTATTTCCCTGGTAAATTCTCCTTAAAGTTATCACAGTTTGTACAGTAGTACTTTGTACCATATTTTGTGTATATTTTGTTCAGTGACAGTACTGTGCCTCATGTCATAGGAAGTGGATTTTTCTGGTCAGTAGAATATTCTGGTTATAGAATGGGTGGATAATGTCATGGCATAGAGTATTATAAAACAGCCAGGAGGGGTGGTACTCACCTGCAGTCCTGGCTAGCACTGGAGAGAATGAAGCAGCAGGATCACCATGAGTTCAAGCTCACTCTGAGCTATATAGCAAGACCCTGTCTCAGAATGACAACATGAAAAGAGTATTAAAATATGTACCTCACACTGGACCTGTCTGGCGGATGCTGTTGTATTATGAAATTAGAAGTTTGTGGATGACTTTGGAGAGCCAGTTCACTGTTTTGTTGTTATTTTTTTTAAAAAGTAATGCAGTTTGTAAATGTCACAGTGTACTAGTGTTTGTTTTGAGTGATGCTCACTGTGATCCCATAGACACTTAGAAATGTTAGTTGCTACCCTTTAGTTATACGAGCTTTCACCCCTATGGTTCTGTGTGTTCACATTTTCCATCTGCAGACATTAAAGTGCCAAAGTGGATGTTGAAAGGAAATTCACCTCATAAATACCTCATTCATGGCCTGGAAAACAGTGGCTGCTCAGCAAATGTTGCTTCTCTCCCTTCTGGTTCTTTTGCAGGTGAGCATTAGTCAAGCCCCATGTCACAAAGATCCACTGAGCCACCACTACATGTGAGGAGCTCTGAGGGACTGTGGGGATCTGGAGATGAGAAGGGATCCTAGTTTCCAGGCTGTTTGGAGTTCCATGCAGCAGGAGGTATAGCAGAAATCGTTTCTGGATCATTGATGAAGGAGCAGGCTTCCCCTGAAGGCCTGGTGCCCTCTACCCAAGGTGGAGAGCACGAGGCTGGCAAGGCAACATGCAAAAGCACTGTGGGCTCCTGGAGCCTGAGGTCGCAGGGCCAAGAGGCAGCGAGGGTGGGCACACAAGGCTGCTCATCAGGTTCTGGGCAGGGAAGGGGAGGCATGCTTGGAGGTCAAGCTTAGAGGCTGTGCAGTGGTGGTGGAACAGACTGCATAGGTAGTGATCTCAAGCTTCAACAAGGCAGCACTTCAAGTTCCCTTGAGTTCTTTGAGCTGGAGTGTTTGATTCAGTGTCATCTGCAGAGGACAGATGCAGATACTATGCAGGCCACCTCACACTGAAGCACTCAGAGTAAAGGACAGCAGTGGCACCATTTCTCTCCTCCTTGCACACAGTGCCCGTAGCTTTCTCAATGCTTGTGTATGTACACACATGTACACGCACATTATAAAAGTGCTTATTGTAGCCCAGCATGGTGGTGCATGACCATGATCTCAACACACTAGAAGGGTGGAGGCAGGAGGATTGCAAATTCAAGCCTAGCCTGGAAAACTCAGTGAAACCCTGTCTCAAAATAAAAACAATGTTTTTCAATTTTTATTTTTTTATTAGTACATGTTTGCAGTACATAATAACTGCATGTCTCATGGGAGTTTGTACATGTGTGTAACAAGTCTTAATTCTTTTTCACCCCCTTCCCCTTCTGTACTTCCTCCCTCCCTCCATCTCTTGATCCCAGCTCAGTGTGAAGGCTCTGGTTTCAAGCTCTGACACAAGAATAAAAGGGGAGAGGGAGAAAGAGAAATAGGGAAGGAGGGAGACAAAGAAAGAAAGAGAAAGACGCTTATTGTATCAGACTCAGTATCCCTTCACAGAGTCCACTCTGCTTTGTCAGCCAGAGTTTTATTAGGGTGCCAATGGGCATTGGGGTGGCCAACCTTTGAGCTCTATTTGCTTTGAGACATGACAGCTTTCAATTGTTTCTATGGTATTGGAAAGGGGGTAATTTCAAAGTTAAGTCGATTTTCCCACCCTCATTGATTCAAACAATATTTCTGATTTTTTAAATTTTTTTAACTAGGAAAATACTACAGAACAAGATGAAACAGAGCCAATTGAGACAGTGTAGAGAAATTGGTACAGAGCTTCACAGCAGGTTACCAGGATAACAGTAATAGGTTCCATAGTATATCTCATTTTCTTCACAATACTTGTTCTTTCAATCAGGTGTATCAAAATCAAAGGAAATACAGAATATTACATAACTTATCAAAACACAATATTTAATAGAGCAATACCATTAATCAGAACAAAGCAAAACAGTGATTAAAATATTTGCCTTAAAAGAGATGGTACAAGGAAATCTCCCTTATTTGCTATATTGCATATACTCAACCTCACAAGAGAAGCTCAGATCTCTTGCTCCCACTTGTTATGGGGGTGGGGTATGAATGTTTGAATCTCAGCCCATGCACCGGTAAGCTCACAGCCATTTACCAGGGCCATGAGCTGGCTGCTTCTTTCCCAGTGCCCTAAGTTCCAACATGATGCAGATCTCAGGAGACGCTGATGGTTCTCGCCCTGGGGTGGCCACAGCTTGCCAGGCCACAGCCACTTACCAAGGTGGCAAGCTGGCTGCTTGCTTTCCATGCACCCTAAGTTCCAACATTGTTTTGTTTTGTTTGAAACAAAGTCTCACTATGTAATTAAAGCTGGCCTTGAACTCGCTGTGTAACCCAGGTTGTCGTTGAACTCAGTTCTCATTTTACATACTGAGATTGCAGGCCTGTGATATCACACCCAACTACAGACAGTATTTAAGTAATTTTTTATATACCAAGCACTAATCTGTGGCTAAGGATACAGATTTAGCAGGGGGAAAAAACCCTGTTTACATTAACTTTATGTGCTACTGGGGCTTGCATGCGGCAGGAAGAGGCCACAATAAACAATTCAAATAAATACACAGGGCATAAAGAGTTGGTGATTGTTATGGAGATAAACAGGCATGGGAGCCACATAAATGGTAGGGAAAGGTCTCTTGGGAAATGACACGTTAGCTAACACAGAAGGAGAGGGGACCAGCAGGCAGATACCTGAGTGATAAGATACTGAGCAGTGGGAACAGTAAGTGCAAAGTCCCCAAGGTAAGAATTTGGTTATCCAAGGGCAGTGAAGCTAGAGCAGGTAGCGGAGAGGTGATGTCAGGTTTTCTGACATCTATACACATATACCCTATTTTATCACATACATACATACTTACCTGTACATACATACCCTTTAAGAGATGAAAGCCATAGCAGAGGTGTGCTGGTTTTAGGCTGGTTTCCAGAAAGCAGAGTGATTAGTGAGCATAAACAGTTGGAAAGAGGAATGGAGGAGTAAGAGCAGTGTGGTGGCACAAGAGGGAACCTAGCAAATTTGTAGTTTCAGGGCAAATGTGGCCTTAGCCTGATCCATGTGATACCCTGAACATGAAGGATGCCATGGGATGGATGCAGCATAGGACCAGGAGGTGGGCCTATTGTCCCCACTATTAGTCCATAACACTATGAATACCCTTGCCCTTGGGATAAAAATGAAGGGGAGGCCTTCTTGTCCAGGAAACTCCTGTTGACAAAGAGCAGTCCTCAGGACAAAGGAGAGAGAGCCAAGTACAGTCTTCAGGAGGGAGGAAGGATAGTTGCTTGATATCAGTGTTCAAGATTAAGGACAGATGACCAAGGAGTCTTTAGGAGGAACGGTAGTTGGCCAAGGGCAGCCCTTGAGGAAAGGACAGTTAGCCAGGGCAGCCCTCAGGTGGAAGACCAGAGGCTGAGGACAAGCCTCAGGAGTAGGACAGTTGTCCTAGGTAGTCTTTAGGAGTAAGGACAGTTGGCCAGGGCAGCCCTCAGATGGAAAGAAAGTTGGCCAAGGGCAGTCACCAGGAAAAAGGGCAGTTGGCCAAGGGCACTTCTCAGGAGAAAGAGAGTTGGCCAAGGGTAGCCTTCAGTAGGAAAGACAGTCACAGGCATTCCCCAGGATGAAGGGCACTTGGCCGAAGGCAGTCTCAGGAAGGATAGTTGGCCAAATGCAGCCCTAGAGCAAGGACAGTTGCCTGAGGGTAGACCTAACAAGAAAGGGCAGTTGGCTAAGCGCAGCATTCAGGAGAAAGGTCAGATGACCAACAGTAGTCCTCAGGAGGAAGGGCAGCTGGCCAAGGTCAGCCCACAGGAGGACAGTTAGGCTAGGGAAACCCTCAGGAGGAAGGACAGTTGGACAAACGCCAACCTTGGGATGAAGGAGAGTTAGCTGGGGGCATCCTCTGGAAAAAGGACAGCCCTCAAGAGGAAAGAAGTTGGCTGAGGGCAGTCCTCTAAAGCAAGGACAGTTGGATAGAGCCAGTCCTTAGGAGAGGGACAATTGGCCATGGACAGCCCTCAGGAGGAAGAACAGTTGGCTGAAGGCAGTACACAGTGAAAGGAGATATGGCCAAGTGAAGGCTGCAAGAGAAGAACAGTTGGTGACAGACCATCCTCAGGAGGAAGGACATTTGACTGAGGACAGCACTGAGGAGGAAAGACTGTTGTCCTGGGTCATCTTCAGGAGAAAGGACAGTTGGATGATGGCAGCCATCAGTAGGAAGGACAGTAGGCTACCTGCAGGCTTCAGGAAGAAATGTAGATGGCAGTGGCAGCCCTCAGGGGAAGGGTAGTTTGCCAAGGGCAGTCCTCAGGAAGAAAGACATTGTCCCAGGGTAGCCCTCTGGAAGAACAACAGTTGACTAAGGGAAGTCCTCAACAGGAAGGGCAGTTGCCCAACGGTTGTCCTCAGAAAGAAGGACAATTAGGCAATGGCAGTCTTCTCATGCAGGACAGTTGGCCAAGGGTAGTCCCTAGGAACAATGACAATTGGCCAAGGCCCGACTTGGAAGGAAACACATTTGAGCAAGCACAACCTGTATGGCTTGTATATAGCTACCCCCCACAAAGCCTTCTGTGGTTATCTGTGGTGCTTTTTTGGAGGTGGCTGGATCTAGAGTATGTGATTGATTCATGGTTCAATGTTAGGTTTAAGGGTGCTAGGATTAAGAGTGAGTGATTACTCATCAGTCCACTGATTAGTTTGGCACTACCCTAATCCTGGTAACCTGGATAAATTATAGGGGACAGGAAGATGCTGTTAAACTCCCTTGTTGGTTTGCTACCTTCGGTTCACCATGAATGGTTGCACCTCTGCCATGCAACCCTGCCTTGGAGCAAGGCGATTATGGACTGAACCCTTTACAAACTGAGCTAAATAAGTCTTTCCTCCTATAACTTTGGGTGTCAGATATTTTGTCTCAGCAACAAGAGAGCTAAGACATGACCCTTAAGCACAAAGACAGCCCTGGGCCTGGAGCAGGCTACATTAATCACAGGTGTTGGTAGGGCACTGACCCATAAAGGGGATCTGGGCAGAACCTCAGTGATGACCAATTCATTCACAGAAGGAAGCATGGAAGAAAAGAAAAGCCAAATTCTTTTGTAATTTTTTTTTCCAAATCCATTTTATTTCAAGGAGAAAAATAAAAAAACTAAAACAAAATTTAAAAATACGTCAGTCAGGGGCAGCAGTGGTACATGTATTGCTCATTGTGATCCCCAAGTCATTCACCCAGAGCTCAAGACACCTGCATTCAATTGTCTGAACAATATCTGCACAAATCTTTCTCTTTAGTGAACTCAGAGAAATCAGTAGTCTATCTTAACTATTTTTTAAAATGTTTTATAAATATTTTTATAAATGTTTTTATAAACTATTTTTATAAATACAGATATGTTGTTTCAGCTCACACTAATGAGACAATACAATATTTACACATGTGTATCTTTAACTAATGAGTATGGTCTCAAGTTGCATCTATTTACCTATAAAAGTCTCCAGTTTATCCTTCTTTATGGCTGAGTAGTGCTCCATTATATAAAAATATAATCTTTTTATCCATTCCTCAGTTGATGGGCATTTAGGTTGTTTCCAAGATCTGAAAAGCCAGATTCTTCAACTACACATGAGATCTTTTCACATTCCACAAGCAGCATGTTTTGTCTCCTGCATATATTCCTGTGTCCAGACCAGGAAGTTCCATGCTTCCCTTTGTGGTTTGGAGCCTGGTATTGCCCACTTTCTCTCATGTGCTCCTGGCACTGTAGTGGGAGGAGACTGGGGCCATATCATCCCTGCTATAATGGTTTGAATGTGTGTCCTCCAAAATTCTTTTCTTTTTATTTTGAAACAGGTTGTCATGAAGTTGTGATCCTCCTGCCCCAACTTATTCAGTAGCTGGGCTTTCAGGCATGTGCCACCATTCCTTGTTTCATAATTTATTTTCCTGGTTTGTTGATTTGTGTTTTGTTTTGTTTTGTGGTACTGGGAACTGAACCCAAGGCCTTGTCACCAAGCTACATCACCAGCCTTTTTTTAATTTTTTATTTTTGAGACAAGGTCTTGCTAAGTCACTAGTTGTCCATACTTGGCTCAAACTTATAATCCTCCTGATTTCACCTCCCACAAAATTCTTATGTTTGAACCTTAACCTCCCAATGATGGTTTTAGAAGATGAAACCTGGAGAAGTGATTAATGCCCATATAAAAAGGATTGAGGGAAAAATGTGTCTATTCCTTTTGCTGTTTTTGTCCCTTCACCCATGAAAGGACATAGCATTTGTTTCTTTTGCCCTTCTCTCTCCTGCCATATAATAATACAACTTGCATCACTTCTGGAGGATGTTTCAACCAGCTGCCATCTTTGAAGCAGAGCTCAGCCCTTACCAGATGCCAAATTTGCTGGCACCTTGATCTTGGACTTTCCATCCTCCAGAGCTGTAAGCAGTAGCTTTCTCCTATTTTTATTTATTTTCAATTTGGTATTTTTTTATAGGCAGGGTCTCACTGTGTAATTCAAGCTGGTCTGTACTCACTATATAGCCAGACTGGCCTCAAACTCACGGTGATCCTCCTGACTCAGCCTCCAGAGTGCTGGGATTATAGGTGTGAGCTACTATGCCCAGTTTTTTCTTCTTTTTTCAAGGAGCCAGTCTGTAATTGTGTTATAGCATCTTGAACAGATTTAAAACTCTTCCCTCTTCTTCACACGGGCCAGTCCTCCATCTCAGTTGTCATTTGGGGAAGGGAAATTCCTGGGTGAGGCCACATGGTTAAGGAAGAGGCCCTGAAGCCTGCACTAGTGGCCCCTGTCTGATGTGCTTGTGCAGTTAGCACTGCAAGTGACCTGGAGCAGCCCCTGGTTCTTTCATTCTCTCCAGTTATGTTGCCCTTTGGGCAGACTTGTGGGCCTGCTGCCAGCCTGACACAGGAGCAATGAGCTCTAAACAACAGGAAGCAGGTGCTATACTTCTTTGCTGCTGTGTGTGCACCAGTATACACTGTCTATTCTTTTTTGTTTGTTTTTGGCAGCCCCACTGGCTTTTCTCCGTGCAAGTCACTTGAGAAGAGCAGACAAACCATTGGGCAGCTCCCTGAGAGATGAGGCCATAGT
The DNA here is from genome assembly GCA_004027455.1 of Hydrochoerus hydrochaeris. Taxonomy (NCBI): domain Eukaryota; kingdom Metazoa; phylum Chordata; class Mammalia; order Rodentia; family Hydrochaeridae; genus Hydrochoerus; species Hydrochoerus hydrochaeris. The sequence goes on from PVLA01002849.1 coordinate 87,848, forward strand.
GTCATCTCAGCCCTCAGACCTTGGTCCGAGGAAAGAGATGGTAGGAGAGAGAAGGAAAAAGAAATAAAAGAAGAAATCTGTTGGTACAAAGTGGGATATGGCCAGTGTGTGATGGAGGTTAGCATAATATCAGGGCAGCTCAGGCCACATGATTTTGAGGGGGTTTTTAAAGAGTGGCAAGGCTCCAAGAGACTAACCCCAGAGAGGAGGACATTCCTGGATGAGGTTCTAGATGTGAACAAAGTCCAGGGCATGGGAAAGTGTGTGATTTTTGGAGAGCAGAGGCCCATGGACGGTGACTCATGAGAGGTAAGGCAGGAAATCCCATGCAGGACTCCTTCACATGTAGGGATTGGACCTTGGAACACACTGAAGAGTCAATGAAGGTAGAGTGTATGTATAACTGTCCCACTTGAGGGATGGAAAGTAACCACAGATACAAGAAGTGACCAGAAAATTTTGAGGCCCTGATAAGAAATTCACTTCCTCCTCTGCACATTCTGAAACCCAAATTTCTGGATCCCTGTTGTATTATGCTAAATGTGCAGATGCCAGCAAGTATAATGCACTCAGCTCTGGAGGTTCTTTCAGCTCTGAGGGAGAGGATATCCCCTTGAACAGGCAGACTCAGCAAGCCTGACCCCTTGGAGACAGTGCACTTCTCAGGCAGGCCATGCAACCTGGGCTGCTCACACTGGACCAAAACGAAAAGACCTCAATGTGCTTTGACCCAACAAAGATGGAGATTCCCCCTCCTTCCAGGACTAGTGGCTATTGGCTGTGGAAGGAGGATGATATAGGATATAGTGCTTGGCAAAGCTGGCTGGGGAAATAAGCAGGACCTGTCAATTACAATATCCCAGGATAGTGCCAGATAATTCACAGGACCGCATATGTGGAACTTCTCTTGGAATCCCACAAAATGTGGGTGACATATAAGGACACCTGTTATATGAGGAGCCTGTTATAGCCTATTTTAAAGATCATAATGTTCTTCCCTGTGTAACCATTTCTATAAAGCTTGACTTTGTAAATTTTTTAAAAAAACTGCCCTCTAGTTGCTACCCACTATTGTAAAACTCCTCCCCTTATGGTTTAACACTTTATAAGCCCTTGCAATTCCCTGCTTGTCATGCACTCTCCAGATTCAGCTCTGGGATAGTGCTGCTGTTGAGCTCAGCTAATAAAGCACTTTCTAAAAAAATGTTTAAATTTTATTTAAAGAGGGGGGAAGCAAAACAAAATAGGGTAGAAACAATACAGAATTTCAAAAAAAAATAAACAGTAAGAAATCACTGTTTGATACATTACATATTGTCTTCTTGGATATAGTTGTTCAAGTTACAAAATTAAAGCATACAAAGTGAACATTCAAACAGTGAGGCTGCAAACAGTTCTGTTCAACGATCCAACAAAAACTTAGTAACATGGTTATCAATCCTACACACTTAAGTATTTAGAGCACTTTCTTTTCCTCCTCTTGCTTTTTTAAATTTTTTTTTATTTAAAGAAAAATTTTGAAACAGAAAGAGGGTAGAAACAATACAAAATCTGAAAAACAAAACAAAACAAAAAAAAACAAAAATAATAACCAGTAAAAATCACTAGTTGATAATTACATACTTTGCTCTTAGATGCAGTTGTTCAAGTTACAAAAGTAAAGTCCACAAAGTGGACGTCCAAACAGTGAGACTGCAGTCAGTTTTGCTCATCCATCCATCTAAAACTTTAGCAACATGATTATTAATTCCATACACTCAAACATGCATGCAGTTATATCCTTTAGAATACTCTCTTTTCCTTTTTTTCTTTACAATACCTATAATCCATTCTCATAAATTACTTAGAAGTTCTACACAGGTATAAGTCTCTACACATATACCTAGCCTTTCTGTATTAGAGGAAGAAACAAATCAAAACAAGTCAGCTATACAAATTCCTAGAGAAACATGAAAAGAACATACAAAAACACAACACTAGGTGATCTACGGTAGTCACTATGATGTCTCGTTATTTTCAGTAAAATTGTCTATACCGTCAAATATAATATAAACAGCATTGCTTTACACTATTAATAAAATCTAAACATTGGAGACATTATAGGACTTCAAAGGCAGTTAACAATCAAACCAGAAAGGGTATCCTATTGAATCCTGTCATCTTCAGAGTAGTTGCCCCTACTCTCAGACTCAACACTCTGAAGCATACCAGATTCAAATAAAATCAGTCAAGATAAAACAGTGATATAACCAATTTTCTCTGTCTTATCTCTGCCATGCTATTTTTCTGTTGCTATTTGTTTACTTTTCTCCTTCATTCCACTGTCTGCCCCTTTCTTTGAGGCCTTTCTGCCATTATTCCTGGAACTCTGGTGATTTTCTTCTCTCTCTCTAGAATGTCCTTCAGTATTCTTTGCAGGGTTGGATTGGTGGTCACAAACCCCCACAGGTCCTCTTTGTCGTGGAAATATCTTGTCTCTCCATTAATCTTGAGAGACAGTTTTGCAGGGTACATCATTCTGGGTTGGAGGTTATTTTCTTTCAGGGCTTGGAATATTTCACTCCAAGCTCTTCTTGATTTGATGGTTTGCATTGATAAGTCTGCTGTGATTTTGATGAGTTTTCCTTTATAGCTAATCTGTTTCTTTTCTCTGATTGCTTTTAATATTCTGTTCTTGTGATGGATTTCTGGGATCCTGATTATTATATGTCTGGGTGTAGATCTGTTTTGGTTGTAGCTGGCTGGAGTTTTATATGCCTCATTTATCTGAACTTCACTTCCCTTACCTATGTTTGGGAAGTTTTCCTTAATTATTTCTGTGAATAGACTTATTTCATTTGTATTTATTGCTGCATCTTCATTCACATATTTTATTCTTAGGTTATAAATCCTCTTGTCATCTTCTAGCCTTTGTATCATTGCTTCCTGGTTCCTTGTTATTTTTAAGAGATCCTTCCTTTCATGATCACAATTTGCAAATCTATCTTCAAGTTTTGAAAGTTTGTCTTTAGTTTCTGTTAAAAGGTTTTGCCAGGTTTCAATAGAGTTTTTAATTTCCTGATATTCTCTTTGGATCTGTTTCATATAGTCTAGGTTTTGTTTATATTCTCCATCAAAGGCTTTTCTCCTTTCTCTGGGTTCCTCTATTCTTTCATTTGTGTCTACCTAAGGATTACCCAGGACTTCTTTTATTAATCTTCTTATATCTTGCTTCACCTGAGTTAGAATTTCAGATTTAAATTTGATGCTGAGGTCACGGATGTATTTCTTTATTTCCTGTGAGGCTGTCTCTGACATTAGAGGTTTGCTGCTCTCAACCTCCTCTGCATTTACCTCTGTTGGACTCACCTTCCCTGGTTCCACAGTTGGGGACCATTTGCTCTTTCTCTGTCTTGTCATGTTTTTGGTCCCCTTCAGACAGGTGGGTGGTGGAGGTCTCTGGGCCTTTCCTATTGCTTACAATTTTTCTGCAGCACACTTGCTAGGGAAGTACTTCCCCCCAGTCTGCTGCAGATCTGCGAGTTGCATGCTGAGAGCTGGCTCCTCCCCCTATGCCAGTTGACCAGTTTATGCTTCAACAAGTTTGTGTGTTCCCTGGGGATGCCACTGGCCCAGGAAAGCCTCGTCCCTGATTATTGGGTTTCAACCTGGGGCATGGCCCTCCCTGCCCAAGCAGATCCCACCAATCTGCTTTGGACTAGGAGTCATCAGCGGATGCTGCCTCTGTTATTGATTCAAGCCGGCCCTGCCCAACTCCAAAATGTCACCCAGCCAGTCCTCCCAGTTTGGGAATTCCAGTTCCCATCACTCACCAAAGTTTGTGCAGCTCTACTGGCTGTTTCTACTCCCTGTCTCAGTGCCTCCTCCAGCCAAGGGTCTGGAGCTCACCAACCCTTGCTCTCAGCAGGGCTGCGATCTCAGCTCGATCATGAGTCACGTGATTTTAAGACGTGCCAGTACAGCAATCGGGGCTTACCCAGCTCCAGCCCTCAGTCTATGCTTCCTTTTCTTCTTACTTTTTTCTTTTTCTTTTTCCTCAGTTTCTTCCTTGGTCATGAGAATTCCTCTCCTTTTGTCTGGCTTTCTCCATGTTGCCAGATTCCAGCATCTGAGTTTTTTTTTTTTTTTTTACCTCTCAAAGAGGCTCTTATCATGCTGCCACTCAGTCAGCCATCTTGCAATCTGTAGTCAATAAAGCACTTTTAAAAATTTAGTTGGAATCTAATTGGATTCTTGACCAACACATTTGGGGGCTCATCCGGGATTCCACCTTTTTTGGGGTTCACTCCCTGGACTCCTATTTCTCAGAAATTGGCTCTTCATCTGAGAAAACAAAACTTCTTGGCTACAACAACTTCTTGCTGGCAAGTACTTATTGCTTTGGTTTTGTTGTGTGTCTTCTGTCTCTACTTGTTCTTTGGGTGCACCTACTGTATTTTGGGGAATTAGGCCCTTAGGCTTATTCCCGTTTGTGGTGAGATGTTGCCAATTCCATGGGACTTAGTCCCATTTGGGCAGGTTTCTGCCATTTTGCCTTTGTTCTTGTCTCTTTGCACCCTGTCTCATTTCATTTGTGTGTCTGCCATTATGGGTCAATCTGCTTCCTCCCCATTGTTAGCCTTGCAACTTGTTCTTTACCATTTTAAAGATTTCAGGGATTGCGCTGCCAGATTCGGAGACCCTGTTTATCCTGGAAAGTTGAGAACTTTTTGTGAACTCAAGTGGCCCTCCTTTGATGTTGGGTGGCCACCTCAGGGAACTTTTAACTTACAAGTCTCTCAACAGGTCCAACAAGTTATCCAAGGATAACTTGGACCCCCTCATAAACCAGCAATGGATCCTGATCAAGTAGTCTACATCCAGGTTTGGATTGACCTGATTCAGGATCCACCTTCATGGATATGAAAGTTTATACGGTAGGGGGGGGATCCTGGAGAACACAACCTCCCCTTGTGGTGATGATGAGAACCAAAGCATCACTCTCCCCCATTTTGCCTCCCCCTGAGGAATCTTTCCCACTCCCCCGGCCACCTCCTTACTACCCTGACTCGCCCAGCTCCTCAGAACCCTCCCCTCATGTCCCTACCCCTCCAAGCCCTCCTCTCACCCTCAGCCATTGCCTACTACCTCCCTCCACTGTCCCCAGCCCTGACTTCACTGAGTCACCCCCCTCCATGCTTCCTCTCCAGGAAGCCCTTTCCTCAGACTCCTCTCAGGGAACCTTTTTCACATACATCCCCTTTTCCACTAGTGATTTGTATAACTGGAAACTGCAGAACCCTCCACTTTCCAAAGACCCAGGGGAATTAATATCTCTTCTTGAGACTATCTGTTTCACCCATCGGCTGACCTGGGATGACTGCCAACAGCTTTTGCAGGCTCTCTTCACATCTGAGGAGTGAGAGCGAATTCATACTTTACAGCATCGATCTATCCTTGACACAAATGGAGAATCCACTTCAGACCCGATGAGACTTGATATTGTTTTTCCCTTGACCCACCCCAGTTGAGACCCCAACACAGATGGTGGTAAGGAGGCTCTCAATCTGTATTGCCAGATTCTACTCACCATGCTTCAAGCTGCCAATGGAATGCCAACTAATTTATCAAAAGTCACTGAGGTGAGACAGTTGGCTTCTGAGTCCCCATCGGCTTTCCTTGAGCACCTCCTAGAGGCCTATTTGTATATACATGCCTATAGATCCGGAGGCACCAGAAAACAGCCAAGCTATTAATATAGCCTTTGTCTCCCAGTCAGCCCCTGATATTAAACATAAATTGCAGAAATTGGAAGTCTTTGAGGAAATTATGTTAGGACAGTTGATGGAAATAGCCCAAAAGGTTTTTGACAACAGAGAAGACCCACAAGATAAAAAATTGACTAAGATCTTAGCTGTGTTGGCAGAAGGACATACACAAGCCCAAAAGGGAAAAGATCAACAACCAAAGGCCCCACTAGACAAACACCAATGTGCATATTGTAAGGAGATAGGCCATTGGAAGAAGGATTGTCCAAAATTAAAAGTCAAGCTGACAAAAGGGGAAACTACTCCCTGGGTCTTACTGGAAAAGGACTGACAATTTCAGTGTTTGTCTGCTCTCCCTGAACCCTGGGTAACCCTAACTGGGGGAAGGGCAACCCATAGAATTTCTGGTTGACACTGGAGCCAGTTATTCTGTGCTTTAGCGCCCCCTTGGGGAAATATCCAAAAATACCTTGGCTATTCAAGGGTCTACCGGTGACATCCAACACTACACGTGGACTCATACTAAGGTTACTCATTTGGAGAACCAAACTTTAACTCACTCATTTCTTGTGGTTTCTGGGTGTCCCGAACCTCTGCTCAGCCAAGATTTACTCCATAAACTTCAGGCCAACATTAGTTTCTCTGAGGATGTCCTCATATTCACCTCCAAGATACACTCAAAGAGGGACATCCCCCTATATGCCTCTTGTTACCTGTTCCATTACTGAGGGACACTTATTACTGGCAGAACCAGAAAGCCTTCCTTCAGAGCCTCAGACCAAAGTACTGGACTTTGCTGAATTAGCTCAACTCCTCGATGAGGCCACAGGAGGGACTCCTTCAGATCTACTTGTTTGTACTGAAAAGAAGAGCCAAGCCTTTCAAAAATTAAAAGTGGCTCTTATTCAGGCACCAGCATTGGCTTTACCTGACCTGACCAAGCCCTTTCTGGTATTCATAGCTGAACAACGAGGAATATTGAAAGGAGTGTTAACTCAATCTCTGGGACCGTGGCAGCATCCCATTACCTATCTCTCAAAAAGACTACACTCAGTAGCTACAGGATGAGCAAACTGCCTCTGAGCCATTGCTGCCACTGCCTCCATAGTAAAGGAGGCCAATAAATTAACTTTTGGACAAAAAGTCCAAGTTGTGTCACCTCATGTGATTGAGGCTCTTCTTGGGGCTCTACCCAATAGATGGCTCTCCAATGCAAGAATTGTGCAGTACCAGGCCCTCTTGCTTAATTCTGACCTTATTGAATTCAAGAAAACCTCTTCCCTTAACCCTGCAAACCTGCCTGACAATGACCCACAGATGCCTATCCACAATTGTCTGGACCTACTTTCCACAACCACAGTCTCTCACTGTCCTCCCCCTGGAACATCCAGATATTGTGTACTTCACTGATGGCAGTAGTTTCATCTTTGAAGGTAAAAGGGTAATGGGCAGCTATGACCACAGAGACACAAGTTGTTTGGGTTCAACCCCTAGACCAAGGTACATCAGCTCAAAGGGCTGAACTCATTGCTCTTACAGAAGCCCTGAAATTTAAAGATTTAAAGGTGAACATATACACAGATAGCTGTTATGCCTTTGCTGCGATTCATGTTCATGGGGCTATTTACCAAGAAAGAGAACTCCTGACTTCTGTAGGCTCAAAAATTAAAAATACCCCATATATCCTGGACTTACTAGCTGCCTTTTGGCTGCCTAAGTCTATAGCAGTAATACATTGCAGAGGTCACCAAAAAGTGACAGACTCAACATCAAAGAAAATGCTCATTAGTGCCTGCTTAGCAAACTCGAGGTCGTGAGTTGAATCCCCAGCACCAGAAAAAAAAAAAGTGCTCAGGAAGTTGCCTTAAAATCGTCCATGCAGCCCATCTGCTACTGGTTTTACCACCCTCTCATTTGCCTCAGCTTGTTTATTCAAAATCAGATCAAGAACTGCCTAGACAACTAAAGGCAAAACAGATACCCCTGAAAATTGGTACCAATTGCCAGATAAACGAATTTTGATACCTGTGGCTCTAGGAAAGGACTTAATTCTTCAAATCCACCAAGTCTCACACATGGGGGGGCTCCAAATTAGTTGAATTGCTCTGAATTAGATATTTTATTCCAAAATTGAGCCAACTAGCAAAGGAAGTAAGTCAAAGATGTCCACAATGTCTCCAAGTAAATGCAAAGGCTGTCGTTATTCAACAAGGAACTCGATTCTGGGGAACTTTTACAGGGGAACATTGGGAGATTGATTTCACAGACATGGGGAAACCAGGATTACATGGACACAGCTATCTATTGGTTTTAGTAGACATCTTCAATGGATGGACTGAAGGATAATCAACAAAATCAGAATTGGCTTTAATTGTTGTCAAAAAGCTTTTATATGAAATAATTCCCAGATTTGGCCTACCCTTATCTATAGGGTCCAACAATGGAAACCCTCTGAAGCTTAAATTGTCAAAATGCTTTTGATAATCTTTTTTGCTTGTTATGTATAGCTTCCCTTGTCAGCTAGCCATAATCCAACCCTTTATGTCTGGGAACTAACTAATGCCTTCTCAGGTGAGCTTATAGCAAAGAACACCACCCCTTAAGCTGTTCTTCATACAGATCTATGCATTCTTTTGGGCTACTACACTGCCTCATTCAGGTCTACTGATTCAGATACTACTGAGGACCTCCATGACTGTTGCACCCAATGTGGAAGACGGTCCTTACAAGACATACAATTTTATGTTTGCCCCAGAGAGAAATCTTTTGGAAACCCTCACCATAATAAGAATTGTGAGGGTCCCAACCAATTCTATTGTGGACACAGGCTGTGAATCCATCTCTCCCTGGGGCAATAATGATCCTTTTTGTCTCTCAAAAGATCAGAGTCAAAGCCACCCTGTACCTCAGCTGACCATTGAAACCCCCTCACATTCACCTTCAAACAACCTCATCACTGTTTTTGGTCAGGGGGAAAGACATAGACATTCAGCTCTATGTCTCCAGATACGACCCTGGGACTGCCCTTCACATTCAGAAAAAACATGTCACTGATCATCCCGCGGGGCCAGTCATCGGGCCATTAGCCAAGACAAGACAAGACAAGACAAGACTTCACGCACTGTCTTCTCCCAATCCAACCCCTATAGCTTCCCTGACTGCCCCTGAGCCTATATCCCCCATGAGGCCTGCTTCTAACCTATATAGTCCCTTAGATATAATGTTCCAATACCTGAATGATAGTAATCCAAATTTCACTTGTGACTGCTGGTTATGTTTAGATCCAAAACCCCCTTTTATATAGGCCTGGCCCAGATTACATCCATTGGTTCCAGTACCTCTTTTCAGATTAAAAGTTCTTCCTTCTTGGAAGACTCCTCTTCTTGTAGGTGGGGACAGAAACCCTTCCTTACCTTAGGAAATGTTCAAGGAAATGGGACTTTTATCCAGTCTGCTGCCTATAACCTTGACTCTAGCCCCTATGCAAATTTATGTTCTGACTCTATTGCAATAACTAATGTTTCTTATATGCCAAGTCAACACCTGGAAGCCCCTACAGGATCCTGGTTTGCTTGTACCTCAGATGTAACTCCTTTTGTCATGCTTGATGTATTTACTAGACATACTGAACTATGTATTCTTTTTTTTTAATTTGTTTTTTTTAATTTAAAGAGAAACAAAAGCATGTAAAGGGTAGAGGTAATACATAATTCCAAAAAAACATAAACAATAAGAAATCACTAGTTAATGAATTACATATTATTATCCTCTTAGAAATAGTTATTCAAGTTACAAAATTAAAGCATACAAAGTAGTCAAACAGTGAGAGTATAAACAGCTACACATGCATGAATCTCTGCATGTATTTCTATACTTTCTGTATTAGAGGGAAAAACAAAACCTAGCAAGACAAAACAAAAAAATTCCTATAAAAACCTGAAACCAAAAAGTCATATAAAACCATAGTACAAGGTGATCTACAATCATTACTGCGTTGTTGCTTATTATGTTCAATAGAATGTCTATATCATCAGGCATAATTGAATATAGCAGTATAATTGAGCATAGCAGTAAATAATACTAGTAGTAAAAATAAAACATTGTAGACAGTATAAAACTTCAAACGCAGGTCATAATCAAACCTCAGTGGATATTCTAGAGGATCTTGTAATCTTAAGTGCAGTTGCCTGTGCTCTCAGACTTGATACTATCAATCATAACAGCATTGAATAAAATCTATCAATACAAAACCACAATACAACAAACCAGATTCAATTACAATCAGTCATGGTAAAATAGTGTAGGTTTTACAGAGCTTTAGATTAAGTTAATAGGAAATTAAGGATGATTACCATACTATATCCTCTTATTTTCAGGCTTGCTGTCTGTGCCCTCAAATCTAGTACACATAGAATGACTGGAACAGAATACAATACATCTAAGCAGAGTAGTGTGAGTAATGTGGGTTTTAAATCCTAGTGCACTATTAACAATATAGTGTATCAAGGTCATCTATGTTAGAGATTCTAGTTATCCTTCTCTGCCTCACTTCTGCTATGCCATTTTTCTGCCTGTTTGTCTATTTTTCTCCTTCAGTCTACTGCCTGCCCCACTCATTGAGACCTTTCTACCACTGTTCCTAAAATCCTGGTATTTTTTTCTCTCTCTCTAGAATGTCCTTCAGTATTCTCTGTAGGGTTGGATTGGTGGTCACAAACTTGCCCAGTTCCTCTTTGTCATGGAAGCATCTTGTTTCTGCATTAATTTCTAGTGACAGTTTTGCAGGGTACATCAATCTGGGCTGGAGGTTATTTTCTTTCAGGGCTTGGAAGACTTCACTCCAAGCTCTTCTTGATCTGATGGTCTGTATCGAGAAGTCAGCCGTGATTCTGATGGGCTTACCTGTATAGGTAATCTGTTTCTTTTCTCTGATGGCTTTTAATATTCTGTTTTTATATTGAATTTCTGGTATCTTGATTATTATTTGTCTAGGTGTAGATCTGTTTTGGTTGTAGGTGGCTGGGGTTCTGTATGCCTCACATAACCGAATGTCATTTTCTTTTCCCATGCTTGGGAAGTTTTCCTTGATTATTTCTGTGAATAGCCTTTGTAATTCACCTGTACGTATTCCTGCTTCTTCGTTCACATTTCTTATTCTTAAATTGTAGATTCTCTTGTCATCTTCCAGCATTTGTATTGTTACTGCCTGTTTCCTTGTTATTTTTAAGAGATCTTTCCTTTCATGATCACACATTGCAAACTTGTCTTCAAATTTTGACAGTCTATCCTTAGTTTCTTTTAAGGAGTTTTGCCAGCTTTCAATGGAGTTTTTAATTTCCTGGTAGTCTCTTTGAATCTGCTTCATGTATTCTATATTTTCTTTATATTCTTTATCAAATGTTTCTCTCCTTTTTTTGTGTTCCTCCCTTCTACTCTCTGTATCTTCCTGAGAGATGTTCCCTGAGAGCATTTCTTTTAGTACTCTACTCATATCTTTCTTTACCTGATTTAATATTTCAGTTTTGAGTTCGTCTACAAGGTCCTTAAGATATCTTTTAATGTCCGTTGAAGCCATGCCTGCTGTTGTGTGTTTGCTGCCCTCAGTTGCCCTTGTTTTTCCCTCTCCTGGATCAGGGCTCTCAGGGTTCTGGGCTGGGGGCCTCTTCCTGCCTCTCTCTCCTGTCATGGCCCTGGCTTCCTTCACACAGGTTATAGTGCAGGTCCCAGCCCCTTTCCCTATTGGCCACGTTTCCTCCAAAGCACACTGGCGAGGGATCTCTGCCCTCTCCTGACTGCTCTTATCACTGAGGTGCAAGCAGTGGCTGCCTCTGCCTGCCCCTCCCCACAGGGCCAACCAAACTACAGAGGGCTTCCCCCCGGTTAATGGTTGCTACGCGCAGGGAATTGATTTCGGACAGCTCATTGGGTCCCGGCCAGGGGTGCATCCCAGTCCAAGCAAATCCCATGAATCTGCTTTGGGGAGGGAGGAACCAACTGAAGTCACTGTTGCTCCCAGTTCAGGCCCCTCCTACCAGATTCCAACATGTCGCCCATTTGATCACACCCTTCCCATGGTGGGGGGGTCCCAATCCCAGCACTGACCATGTATTAATGAAGGTCCCTTCACTGCCTCCACTCTCTGTTGGGCTCACCAACCCCCGACTTCAGCGCTGCTGTGCTTCCCATGAATGGCGGCGGGAACTAGTTTGGGCGGCTCTGTTGGCTGTGGCAGATTCAGGCCGGTGCAAATTCAGGCTGTTGCAAGCTTGGTGGGTTGCGGCAAAAACACTGTGTCCTATAATTTTTAACTGTTCCAGTTGTAGTCCCAACGTATTTGATGAGCTTTTTTATGTTTTAATTTCTTCCTGTGTCAAGAGGATCCATCTCCCTCTGTCTGGGTTTCTCCAGGGTGTTTTATTCTGGTGTATGAATTGTTTCCCCCAGGAGGCTCTGTATTTTGTTGCTCACTGATCAGCCATCTTGTCTTCTTTCCAAGACTGTCTTAAACAAATAAATTTTATATATATTTATATTATATCACATATAACAGCTTGAGGAGCTGCTTTGCAAAATATTTGAGAATTCACATGTTTTAGATTCAGGTTTTTTTTAAATTTTGGAATGTTTGTGTAGACTCTATTGATTGAGAATTCTTAATTTGAAAATCTAAAATCAAAATATTCCAAAATCTGCAACCTTTTTTTTTTGGTGCTGGGGATCCAATGCAGGGTCTAACATATGCTAATCACATGCTCTCTACCATTGAATTATACCTCCAAATTCTAAATTCTTTTGAGTGTTAAATTGGTGCTCAAAGAGTTACAGATTTTTGGTTATTTTACATTTGGGCTGCTCAACCTGTGTTCTTTTTCTTAACCCTGCAAGAATTGGTTGTAAACATGTGCTCTCCTTGCCCCTAAGCATTTCAGTATGCGTTTCCAGAGGACAAAGAACATTCTCCCACATAACCATCATCTGGCCTGCTCAGGCCACCATAACAACATGCAGTAGACTGGGTGACTTAAGCAACACTTTTTGTGTGGTTTCCTTGTTTGCTCTTGAAGTTTACAGGCCTTTAGACCAGCCCTGAGTTTGGGACTCTCTGATGTGCTCTCATGATCAGGTTCAGATCAAACATCCATGGCAGGAATCCCACAGAAGTGACTTTCTATCATGTGATTTGTTTCTCCCACAAGGGGTGGCACTATAAGGGGGAGGGGAATTATTTGTAACTGACCACAGAGAACTGTGAATGAGAAAGGAATCATCGCTTGTGTTTTCCATGTCACCCAGTTCTCTTTGGTAGTAACAGGAATGTGCAGTTCTAAGGCCTTTCATCTGAGAACCCAGCCAAGGACTTCATCAGCACATGCTCAGTGGTGAACAGGCACAGCCACCTGGTCCCCATGAGGAGAGACAGCCTCCCTGTATATTGGGTGTTTGAGGTTAGGCTCTGAAAGCTGGGAGATCTCTCAGGCAATCCATGTATTTGACCTATAACATAAGAGTGATATAAGTATTATCTGCCATGGTTCTGGGGAGAATTAGGTGAGTGTATTGGCAGAAATCACTACTTGCCTAATACTGAACACAATGAAAGCTATGTGAGTATTAGCTCTTATTATTTCTGTTCTCACAGACTCACCAAATTCTACTACTAGTCTGAATTCCCTGATCTCTCCCTCAAAAGCCCTGAACCTCACAGGATGCTTAGACCCTAGATCTCAACCCACTCATCACTATGTTGTAGTCATCATCTTCCCAGGTACGACACACAGGAGTGTGGTCACGCTTTCCTTCCCTTCTTACAAAGTGAAAACTGAGTCACAGGCCTAGGAATAAGGAGTCTTAAGTTTCTGTATGCCTCACATCTAAGGCAAGGTTCATACTGGGTCACTAGAGCCCCAAAGCTAGACCTCTTGATAGCCCATGGTGTAGTGTCACCCTTTCAGTGAGCTAACCTCATCTAGTCCAGGTTTCAGCCTTGGTTTTCTGAATGGAGGCCAGAATGACAGAAGTGGGATGCTCTCCAAATACACTACCCTTAGCTCTGCAGAAGAACATAATATCCCCTAGAACAGAAATTGGGGGTAAGCCAGGCATGGTAATACATACCAGTGATCCCAACACTCTGGGAGGCTGAGGCAGGAGGAAAGTTCAAGCCTAGGCTGGGCAACACAGTGACTTAATAAGACCTTGTCTCAAAATAAAAAAGGACTGGAGATGTAGTTTAGTGAAAAGGCCCCAAATTTGATCCCCAGTAGTGCAAAAAAAAGGCCAAAAAATTAGGTGGCACACAACTGTAATCTCATTGCTCAGGAGGCTAAGGCAGGAGAATTGCCATGAGTTCAAAGCCAGCCTAGACTAAATAGCAAGATGCTGTCTTTAAAAAAATTAGGAGTGACTCAGTCTAGATGGTGTGATGGACAGTCCTGAGAATGGGCTCACTCCTGAGATCCTCCTGGCCTGAGCCCAGCAAATGATGCTGTCTTTCTCAGTGTGGCTGCTGTTACAAATTGCCACAGACTTGGTGGCTTAAACAGCAAACATTTATTTCTTGTAGTTCTGGAGGCTGAAAAGCCCAAGATGCACTTGCCAAGCAATTTAGTTCCTGGTGGCAACTTTCTGGGTTGTCACAGCCAGCAAGCATGCTGTGTCCTTACATAGCAAAAAGTAGAGAGGGGTAACAAGTGCCTACCTATCCTTCCAAGGGAACTCATGATCTAGTCAGCCTCCAAGGCTCTATCTCCACACACCAATACATTAGTGGTTAGGGTTTCAATATCTGAGTTGCCTGGAGCAGGGCATGAACATTAAGTCCATTATAGATGGAGAAGCAGGAGAGCTGACTGGCCTGGGCTAAGCAGAGGAGCCTAACCTAGGTACAATAGGGTGAGGCTCTATGGAGTTAGATAGTCACACAAGAATGCAGTGCTGGGTAACAGGGAGGACAGGGACAGTGGGCTGTCTGGGACACAGACATGAGCACATGTGCTGAACCCAGGGGAACAGGCAATGCTTAGTGCAGCAAGTGCTATGCAGAGTGGGATGTGGACATCAGTCGCAGAGGTTGGAGTCAAGGGCGGAGTGGGATATTCACCTCATTCAGGACAGGGCCTTGGTACCTGACCCCAGGATTTCTCCATCTTGGCTGTATTGATATCTAGGCTAGGTCATTCTTTGTCTGGGGTGCTGGGGTCATTCTTTGTGGGATGCTTAGCAGCAATGCACCTGGCCACAGCCCCCTAGGCACAGGACCACCCTGCCTAGCTTGGGACCCCAGTCTCGGCTGAGAACTGCCATTGCAGTGGGGGAAAGCAGTCATGGATGATTTATAAACAAATGAGTCATTGTGAGAAACTGAAAGGTTAAATAAGGACTACAATGGATAATAGATACTGGAAAATGGGAAGAAAATGTTCAAATGAGAAAGGGAACAAGGGAGGGGAGAGGAGGAAAGGAAAGACAGGGCAAGAAAAAATAGAAGGAAAAATGAAAATAAAGCTTTTGTAAATAAGGAGGGAAAGGGGGTTAAAGGAGGGGAGGGGATTGATATATCATGTGTAGGTACAAATTCCCATGATGAATATTATCGTTATATATACCTAAAATGTACCAATAAAATAGATTTTAAAACAATGAATTAAGTGAAGCTGTGTAATAATTTATTTAAAAGTATGGACACTATTGATAGACAATGAAATTTGACTCCCATGTAATTGTCATGCATCACAAGATATTCTTTTGACATTTTTTCAATCATTTGACAATCAAATGAGTTCTTAGCTTGCAAACCATATAAAAATAGGCAAGTGGGATTTGACTCAGAGACCAGGATTTGCCCACTGTGGGGCAAATGGGATGGGATTCCCATTTTTTCACACAAGCTTCCCTGGACCAAGTCCTCATATGGAATGTGTGAGGACTTCCATACAATGATTTTTTGGGGTAGAGGGGTTGATTTTTTGTGCAGGGGAGGCAGCAGCATGGATGTCATGGAGTCTTGCTATGTTGCCCAGGCTGCCCTATCCTGCCTTAGCCTCCTGAGTATTTGGGATTATGAGTGTGCACCACCTACCCTTCCTTTATAAACTGATTTATCAAGGTGGGTTTCTAAAATTCATCTTTGCTGTATCTCTTCTGATCTGAGTCATTACCATGGGTCAAGGCATACATTAAGCACAATCTTATTTCCTGAATTATGATTCAATAGATGGAGAAACTATGGGTTGTAAAAAGCTTCCACAAAAAATACAAGACTTTCAAATAATTTTCTTAAAACTTATTTCAATGCTACGGAAAAAAATGAAATAGTAGCACAGAAAAATCCCACAGAACCTTTTTTGGGAGCATGGAAGCTGGAAATTGACCTCGGGCATGACCCAGATGGGACCCTACCAGAAAACAAAGAGCGCCTGGGTCAGCCACATGAAGAAGTTGCTACAGCCCAGAAAAACACCAAGCTCCTAGACAATCCAAGCAATGGGTTGCTAGGCAGAGGGGCTGAAATTGACATCATCTTTCCTGATATATAAATAAATACGCTGCATTGGTTGAGCAGTTCCTTTCCTCCCATCAGGAGGATAAGGGCTGCACCTGACCCCAGCTTTGTCTTTTCTTTATTTTTCTCATCCTCTCGCAGTCCTTAACCCTAAGAACCTCAGGAGCTGCATGGGTCATGGCAAACCTTTATCCACATTCACCAATTTTGAACTTTTTGTCCTATTTGCTTTATTCTGTCCCCCTCACAATCTCCAGATGACTAATTTTTAACATTTAAAGAGTAACTTGCAGACATTGTGAGCCTTTATCTTTAAAAACTTTAGTGTGAATCTCTTTAATTTTTTTTAAAATTTGCTAGCGTATGTCTGTGATATGTATTAAATGCATTTGTTTTGGGGAATTGGCATATATATATATATATATATATATATATATATATATATATCACCTTTATGTTTTGTACTCCTCCTCTCTCTCCAATCTCCTCCCATTCCCAAATCCCCTTTCCCAGCTCCACAAAGTCTATCTCCTTCTTGTTTCCTATTACCTTTCATTTTGCTGTTTAAATTATTTATACTTTTTGTTTCTCATATAAAATAAAGCATGTGATATTTAACATTCTGTGCCTGATTTATTTCATTTTGCATTATGAACTCAAGGTACATCCATTTTCCCAAAAATGATTCAAATTTATCCTTTTAATGGCTGAGTAATACTCCATTGTATACATACACCTCATTTTCTTTATCCATTCACATAGTATGAATCTCTTTAGAATTGGGTCATCTACTTGCACAACTATAGGGCAGTTTTGAAAATCGAACAAATGCTGAATCTTACTGAATATAAAATTCATATACCACACAATTCACCCATTGTAAGGAAGTGGAATTCTAAGTGGACAAGCATAAAGAAAGTTCCAGAGCAAGAATGAAGAGAGGACTTCATTCCCTTTGACAGTGAAATGTAGGGTAGAGAATCTCCATGTCAGAGAGCTCCAAAGGGCAACATTGGTTTGGGATGATATATAGACCAGTTTATCTTACCTGTGGCTAACAAATATTACATGTGGTTTTCATGGGGTATATACAAAGCAGGCAGTCTCTAATAGGCTAAAAATTAGATTACTTGGGCCATACTTAAAATACCTTGATGTGTTAATTGAGAAATTTGAGTTTGGTAAGATAACTGGAATTAACAATCATGGTATGCTATGAGGAGTCGAACGACATAGAATCGCTATACAGGGACAACCATCTCTAGATTCAGCTCATTTTAAACCCTACATTGCACATCACTTTTTAGTGCTGAAGTTTGGAGCCAGCAATAATTCTCAAGACCCAGAATCCAAGCTGAGGGTACAACTAAGTGGTAGAGCACATGCTTAGCAGGCCTAAAGGACTGAGTTCAATCACCTGAAAATTGAAAAGAAAAATAATCCTCTACAGGCATGAACTAGGATTTCAAAGTCCCTGTATAACTCATTTGCCGAGTTAGTGGGGAAAGGCAGAAGAATGGATCACAAAGGGATATTTTGATCTGTTCAAAGCATTTGGTCAGTACAGTGACACTATAGCCTCTACGATGCATGTGCTTGGCTATCTGCAAAACTTGATGACTGTTATCTACCCTCATCCAGCAAGATGTTTTGGCAGGCACACAGCACTCCCTAGACATAGCCTAGAATTATTTGAGAGTTATATGGTAGTTGGATACCATGGCTCCCAAAATACAGTGAGATTTGGTCACAAGTTCCAGTCATTACACTGTGTAATTTGTGTGGTTATAATAATGTTTCTTTTCATTGTCATATGACATCTGGCCTATACAGTGCTCCTATATTATCCCCCCAAATTAGTGACTGTAGAGTGGTTAGTATAGGAAAAGCTCATATGTGATGGAGGCGATTGTGGCTAGTATGGTTGTAGGGGCCAATCCTTGGGAGGCAAGGATCTGTTGCTAAGTACCAATCTACTGGAATTTTTAGCTAAACTCAAGGACAGGAAATAATGCAGTCCAAGACTGGATGAGGTGACACTAGTGCTGGAGGAAGCCCTTACAGGCTCACTAGTCCCCTCTGTGCTCCTGCTGTCTGAGGTCCAAGGAAGTAAACTGGTGTGGCTCAGTGCAATCCCAGGCAATGTGAATAAGGAAATTAGAAGGTTGTAGTGCAACAAATCATGTACCTTGTATTCAACACTGGGGTCAGCACAGTTGATTATAGGCTCAGTTCACCAACTGGCCACACATTTGTGTTAGCCCAATGATGGAGAACCTTTTAGAGCATTCAGCGGTGCAAACAGCTCACTGCAGCATGTGTGCCATAGGTTCATCACCACTGCATTAGACTCTGCATATAGATAGTTATTGGATGTCAGTAATTACAAGATGTGTTCATCTTGATAAATGAGGTTTATAGAGGACTTGGACAAAGGGAGAGATATGGTGCTATGTCTACTAAAATCAAGTTGGAAGAAGTCACCCGAGCATGTAGTTAAGTTTGTCATCCACAGGTGGCTATGCTGTATCAGATTAGTTAGACAATTATACATTCCTCCTTTTCTGATAGCTGTGCACTGTTTCAGTTTCCTGCCAATTGCTGATAGCTAATTGCTAGTAACATGTGATGAGCTTTGCAGCTTCTTTCTGCAAAGAAAAAGTTGTTAATTTAGTTATGTAACAGTAGATTGTGAGCTACAGGATACTCACATATGAGATACATTTGGGATCCTGTGAGAGTTAATTGAGTGTATCAATTTGAGTAATAAATGCCCAACTAAATTGGCTTAGCAGAGTTCTGGGTTGGGAGACCCACCCTAAGGAGGAGTGTCTCCAGAATGGTATACAAAGGAAATGAAGAAGAGAGGCTCACTCCTGTTTTTTTGGAGGCTCTCATCTTTGCCTTCACCTTGCACATCATCTCTTGGCATTCAGCACAGAATCTTTAGCCTCCAGCACTGATACTTCAGTCCTCCAGCACAGGCCCTTCGACCTCCTGATATGGACTCATGGGACACTGCAATGGGCTCTGGGCCTTTGACTGGATCCTTTGGGTCCCCCAGAGCACAGAAAACCCTTTTGCACTATTCCTCACCTGGCCTTGCGGCCATTGTAAGCCAATTTTGTGCATTCTTACATATTGGTATATATTGTATTAAATTTGTTTCTCCAATAAGCACTAATACAGGTTTTAGTACCAGGAGTGGCTCTAGAGAAAAAGAATTGTAAAGATAAATTCTTTAGAGGCTTTAGGGATTCCTGTAGTTAGCTCTCTAATTTGATGAGCCCTAAAGATACCATAGTCTCTGTTGGCACTGGGGGGGGAATACTGATAGCCATTGGCATGGACTATATAAAGTAATACATGATGTGTATGTATTTGATTATCCTAATTCACCACTTGTGAGCTGTAAGGAATTTAGTGACACCATATATGAAACTTGTGGATATGTTTGGCAGAGTGGGAAGCATAATAACGCTGGCTAGTTGCTCTTAGCATTTCTGGGCAAACTAGTGAAGGAAAATAAGGAGCTTAAAGATTCAAATTCCCAGCTCCAGACACAAATAAAATATTTTTAAAAGTTTCTAAGTGTGTCCTGAAAGAAAATATCTTCTCCTTTAGCTGCAAGGCCAAGATTGCAGAAACCCAAACACAGTGTCTCATAATTTGATTGACTGTAGTGCTGTGTAAGTTTAATGCTCAGCCTTGAAGGGTATCTGAAGTAAAGATGAGGGTGCTGATCAGAAAAGAATGGGATCCCGTAAACTGGGATAGGGATGTTTGGGAGGACCCTGATAAGGCTGAGGGTGTTGAGCTCCTAAACTCTAACGAGATTATTTTGCCAGAGGAAGAGATTTCCCCACCTGTGGTGGCAGAAGCATCCCCACACCCACCATCTGCAGTGTTGGCCTCTCCTATTATACCTGAAGAAACTAATCCTGTGTTGACCAAGCAAGATAACGTTCCTCAGGATCCACTTTCAACACCTACTTTTGCCTTCTGGCCTATGACCAGGCTCAAATCACAGAAAGCTCCTAACGGTGAGATACATAGTGTGACTCATAAGGAGGTCTGCTATTCTCCCAAAGAACTTCTTGAGCTTTCTCTTATAAGCAGAGGCCTGATGAGCAGGTGTGGGAATGGATTTTATGAGTGTGGGATAATGGTGGCAAAAATACACACCTGGATCAGGGTGAATTTGTTGACATGGGCCCATTAAGCAGGGATTCTGAATTTAATCTTGAAGTTCATGCAGTAAAAAAAGTGTTGACTGGTTGGCAGAAGTATGGCTCAAAAGATGGCCCATTAGGAATGAGTTAGAGATGCCTGATATTCCATGGTTTGCTGATAATGAGAGGATTCAGAGGTTTAGGAAAACAGGAATGCTGAAATCTATTTGTCATGTCAAACCTAATCTGTCACACTGGGATGATCCAGAAAATTAACTAACACATTGAGAAACAGATTTCTGAGGGAAGCATCAGCATCTCTGAAGAGCCCTGTCATTGCTCATCTCTGTATGCCAAAGCTTACATTGGGGACTGTGTTATTCACTTGGGGAGCTTAAGGGCAATGGGTTTGATTGGATCCTGGAGTGGGGGAGGTCAAGCGGCAGCACTGAATCACCAAAGGCAGGGTCCCTTACTTATCACAATGGAAATCCCAAGCAGAACAGTGATCAGAATGGTCTGACATGTGTAGAACGGGTGTCAGACCATTCTGACAAATTTAGCTAATCAGCCATAGTATTCCCCTAAAGTGAAATAGGAAGCCAACAAAATTTTTACTAGATTTATATGATCAAAAAAATTAAGGGTAATTGAGCAGAAATCTACTTCAAATCATAGTATAATAGGGAGTCATGGCTCCTCAATCAATTCCTGGATTTGAACCAGTTTACAGACCCAGAAACCCTTGAATGAAGGAAAGGCCCACTTTGGGGAAGGACCCTGGTACACAAACAATTTATATGGTCAATCTTTATCTGACCCAAGGCCTTTTGCCCAAGTGACTGCATATTGGGAGAAGGGAAATGATCAGACATTTTGGGGACTACTGGACACTGGTCCTGAATAAACACTGATTTCACAATGTAACTGTGGCCCTTTGGTATGAGTAGGGGACTATGGAGTTAGGTGATCAATGGAGTTTCAGCAAAGGTCCAATTCACAATGTGTCTAGTATTTCCTCGAATCCATCCTGCAGTCATCTCCCCTGTTCCAGAATGCATAATTGGGATAGATCTACTTAGTGCTTGGCACAATCCTCATATTGGTTCCCTAACCTGTAGTGCAAGGGCTATTATGGTTGGAAAGATCAAATGGAAGCCATTAGATTTACTTTTACCTGGTAAAATAGTAAACCAAAAACAGTAGTCCATCCCTGAAGGTATTGCAGAGATTAGTGCTATTATCAAGGACTTGAAGGATGTGGGGTGCTGGTCCCCACCATATCTCCATTTAATTCCTCAACTTAGCCTATGCAGAAATGGATAGGTTTTGGACAATTATGGTAGATTACTATAAACTGAATCAAGTGGTTACTTGGATTGCAGCTACTATATGAGATGTGGTTTCCTTGCTTGATCAGATTAACATAACTCCTGGTACTTGCTACACAATATTAATTTGGCAAATGCCTTCTTCTCCATACCTATCCATAGGTATGTCAGAAACAATTTTCTTTCAGTTGGCAAGGCCAGCAATACAACTTCATTGTCCTAACTCTGGGTTGTCACAATTTAGTTAACAGGGACCTCAATTGCCTTTTTCTCTCACAAAATATCACACTGGTCCATCATATTGAATGCATTATTCTGACTAGCTTAAGTGAGCAGGTGGTATCAACCTCTCTGGATTTATTAGCAAAGCATCTGAGTGCCAAAGGATGGGAAATAAATCCAACTAAATTTCAAGATCCTTCTACCTCAGTGAAATTTCTAGGAGTTCAGTGGTGTGGGGCATGTAGAGATATCAGTTCTAAGGTAAAAGATAAATTGTTGTATCTGGATCCTAAAACCAAAAAAAGAGCCACAATGCCTAGTGGTCCTATTTGGATTTTGGAGGCAATACATTCCTCACTTAACTGTTTTACTCTGGTCCATTTACCAAGTGACTCAGAAAGCTGCTAGTTTTTAGTGCAGTGCAGAATAATAAAAGGTTCTGCAACAGGTCCAGGTTGCTGTGCAGGCTGTTCTGTCACTAGAGCCATATGATCCAGCAGATCCAATGGTACCTGAAGTGTCAGTGTCAATAGAGATGCTGTTTGGACTCTCTGGCAGACCCCCATAGGTGAATTCCAGCAGAGACCTTTAGGCTTTTGGAACAAGGCTCTCCCATGATCTGCAGACTACTATTCTCCCTTTGAAAAATAGCTCTTGGCCTGCTACTGGGGCTCAGTGAATACTGAACTTTTGACCATAGAAGACCAGTTACCATGTGACCTGAATTGTTTATCATGAGCTGGGTATTATCTGATCCACAGAGTCATAAGGTTGGACATGAACAGCAACAGTTACAGCACAATAGTCTATCATTAAATCCACAGAGTCATAAGGTTGGACGTGCATAGCAACAGTCTATCATATATACCATGGAAATGATATACATGTGATCGAGCTAGAGCAAGTCTAGATGGTACAACTAAGTTACATGAAGAAATAGCCCAGATGCCTATGGCTCCTACTCCTGCTCTATTGTCTTCTGTTTCCCAGCAAGCATCTATGGCCTCATGAGGTGTACCATATGATCATCTGTCAGAGGAACACAAGGCTAGGGCCTCATTCACCAATGGTTCTACACATTATGCAGGCACCAGGAAGTGGATAGCTACAGCATTTCAACCCCTTTCCAGGATATATCTAGAGGGAAATCTTCACAGTAGGAAGAACTTCAGGCAGTGCACCTGGTAGTACATTTTGTCAGGAAGGAGAAAGGAGATGTGTGGCTATATATTTACCTATGGGCTGCAGCAAGTGGTCTGGATGGATGATAGAAACTTGGAAGGAACATGACTGGAAAATTGGTGACAAAGATATTTGGGAAGGAGGTATGTGGATAGACCTCTGCATATGGGCAAAAGATGTAAAAATATTTGCATCCCATGTAAACACTCACCAAAAAATGACCCCATCAGAAGACTTTCACAATCAAGTGGATAAGATTACCTGTTCTGTAGATAGTGGTCAAGCTCTTTTTTTCAGCTACCCTTGTCATTGCACAATGGGCTCATGAACAGAGTGCCATGGTGGCAGGGATAGAGGTTATGCATGGGCTCAGCAACACGGACTCCCACTCACTAAGTCTGATTTGGTTACAGCCACTGCTGAATGCCCAATATGCCATCAGCATAGACCAATACTGATACCCCAGTAACACACCATTCCCCAGGGTGATTGTTGTACTCAGGGGTTGCAAAGAAAACAATTACATACAGGACACATAATTTATAGTATTATTTATACTAGTCACCCAAGGAGTCAAATACAAAGAAAGTGCAAGAAATCTATTCACAGGACTAAAGATCTAGAAAATTCAGGCAAGGGCCTGGATCCTATGGCAATAACCTTCATGAGTTCAGCTGAAAAACTTAAAGCCCACAACAGTGACTCATGCAAATCTGTTTCTTGAATCTGTACTGGGTAGGCCCAAAGGTCAGTGTAGAAGCTAGAAAGTCTATGCCAGCAGGATGAAGGATCTGTGCCAGTAGGTTGAGGGTTCTACAGTGGAGTCAAGAAGTGACACTCAAAATAAGGACCAGGGTTTCCCCCAAAAAGTACCACAGCCATCCTCAGTGATAATAAGGTCCTGAGATCCTCCGATGATGAGAACAGCCAACTACATATCAGGAAGCCAGCATGACAAACTTCTCCTGGAGATTAAACAGCACACATCTTCCCCTTCAGAGCCAGGAAGCAACGCTCTAAGTAAGGACCAGAGCTCCCCCAAAGTGAACCGCAGCCATCCTCAGCAACAAGGTCCTGAGCTACTTCTATGATAATAGCTGAGTTCATATCAGTGGAGCCAGCATAACAAGCCTCCAGGAGAACCAATGGCTCCAAACAACAACAACACTTAGGAGTACCCACGATACTATTCTTCCTCTCCAGGTCTCCTTTTTATGCTGGCAACTGTCCTCAGGTGGGTCATCCAGGCTCAGCACCACACTGATTCAGTTCAACTGATGTTTAAGTTGACCACCAGTTACCAATCCACTACAGTGATCAACATGTGATTTGGTGGCATATTGATTAGATTGGACCACTCCCATCATGGAAAGGATAGCACTTTGTCCTTACTGGCATAGACACATTCTGCATATGGATTTATCGTCCCTGCATGTACTACTTCTGCCAAAACTACCCATCCATGGACTCACAGAATACCATATCCACAGTCATGGAATTCTACATAGCATTCATTACCTCTGGTCAAGGAGCACATTTCATGGCCAAAGAAGTGAGGCAATGGATTCGTGCTCATGGAATTTACTGGTTTTACCATGTTCCTCATCATCCAGAAGTGACTGGATTGATAGAAATGTGGAATGGCTTTTATAGACAATAGTTACAGTGCCAGCTAGATGGCAATAGTTTGCAGGGCTGGAACAAGGGTCTTCAAATGGCTGTATATTCTTTGGATTAGCATCCACTATATGGTACTGTGTCTTTCATAGCCAGGATTCACAGGTTGAGGAATCAAGGGGTA
Source organism: Hydrochoerus hydrochaeris (assembly GCA_004027455.1). Classification (NCBI taxonomy): domain Eukaryota; kingdom Metazoa; phylum Chordata; class Mammalia; order Rodentia; family Hydrochaeridae; genus Hydrochoerus; species Hydrochoerus hydrochaeris. The sequence goes on from PVLA01002849.1 coordinate 112,804, forward strand.
CAAGTGAGAATGGTACTACTCACTATTATCCCTGGTGATCCACTAGCAAAATTTTTGCTTCCTGTTCCCTTGTCTCGTGCTCTGTTGCCTTAGAAGTCTTAGTTTCAGAGAGGGAAAGGCTTATACCAGGAAGCACTGAACTGGATCTAAGACTTCCCCCTATTTATTTTGAACTCTTCATGGTTCTGAGGAAACAAGCAAAAAATTGAGTAAAGTGTTGGCAGAGGTGATTGATCCAGACTATCATAGGGAAAATAGACTATTATTCCACAGTGGAGGAAAGAAAGAATAAACTTGGAGTGCAAAGAGATCTCTCGAATTGCCATGCTGTGTTATTAAAGTCAATGGGGAACTACAACAACCCAACCCAAGCAGAATGACAAATGGTCTAGAACTTTTAGGGTGTGGCAGACCCACTTTAGGGATGATTATTACCAGGATGGTGTAAAAGGGAAATGAAAAAAGAAGGCTTGCTTCTGTTTCTTTAGAGGAGCTCCAGTCTCCACCTTCATCTTGGACATCATCTCCTGGTTTCCAGTGCAGACTACTCAGCCTCCTGATACAGATTTGCTTGAGACACTACAGTAAGTTCCAGACCTTAAGCTGGATCCTTCAGGTGCCCAGAGACCAGACAGACACTTTGCACTCTCTCACACCTGACCTTGTGGCAACTGCAGGCCAATTTTGTGAAGTCTTATATATTTGTATATCTTGCATTAAATCTATTTCTATACTAGGCACTGACTGACTCAGATCCTCATGGGAAAGGATAAGTTATTTCAAAAATAGATATCAGTTGTATCATGTCTGAGCTATTTCTGCTGCTTTTGATCAGGACATTTCTGGGTTTCAGTGGGACCCAGATGCTCCATTGATTCTGATCTAGGGCAGCCATTTGTATACCCTGAGTAGCTTCACGGCTGGCCTCATAGGAGCATGTGGTATAAGGAAGTAGTTGTCTATTTGAGTACAGAAACTCCCATACAGAGCGCAGTTGGGCTTCTTCATGAGATCAAACATTGTTTAGACAATAGTTGTTTTTGTAGTAACACCTAAAATTATTGCTACCAGGGAGTAACCAGTATTGTAGAGCTTGCTTCCAGGGAGTGTGATGTAAAAGTTGCTCTTGATATATATTATGATTTAGATATAAAATGTCCCAGAAAAGTCTCATGTGTTCAGAGATGGGGCCTTGTGGGAAGATGTAAGTCACTGGAGGTGTGACCTAACAGGGTATATTCTTGTCCCTGGCTCCTTCCTTGGGTCTCTGCTTCCTGGTGGCCATGGGGTGAGTTGCTGGCTTCCACCAAGCCCTCCATCATGCTATTTTTGCACTGGAACCAGCCAACTATACATGGACTAAACCCTATGTTACTACTTATATCTAGATGTCTCCCCCCAAAGCCTCATGCACTCATAGGTGGGCCTTCTTTAATTGGCTGGGTCTAGGGTGTGTGATACTGGGATTAAGTGTGTGTGGTACTAAATTAGCCCATTGATTGGTTTAGCATAGTTCTTGGGGAGGTGCATAAAGGGAAAACCCACCTTAGGGGGTGGGTGGTACCACACAAAAGGCTTGTGTCCTAGATGGGATAAAAGGGAGAGGAGGCTTGCTTCACTGCCTCAATGTCTCCTGCCTGCTCCGCCAAGGCCAGTTTCTCCCTTCTTCCATGCCACCCTGCTTTGGAGTTAAGCAACTGTGGACTGAAGCCTCTGAAAAACAGTGAACCAAAAGCAAAGTTTTCTTTTTTTAACTTGAGAGTGTTGGGTATTTTGTCCCAGCAAGAAGGAAGTAACTAGAACACCTTCTAAAACCATAAGCCAAAATAAAGCTGTTTTCCTTTAAGTTGCAGGTGTTGGATATTTTTGTCTCAATGACATGAAAGTGACTAATACAGTATGGTAAGGATGTGTCAGGGAAGAATGCCAAGAGGCTGTACACTTGGATATTTTAGATATGTCTTTGTTGAATGATATGACTTTGCATTGCTTTCTTTGTATATATTTAGGAACTACAAAGAAAGATGTGGTATGGAGCCACTGACCACTTCATTAGTGCAATTTCTTTCTGCCTCATTAAGTGAAATTTTTACTGGAAGGACAGCAGTGCAACAAATAAGAAAACAAGACAATCATTGTAAAGGTGTACATGGTTGGCAGGGTGCACATTGATCACTAGTGTAGGCATTTGTAAGAGCTAGACTGTGATCCTTAATGTTTGTTGGAATGGGTTTAGACTTATAGAGGTTTTAACATGATTGATTCAGCCACAGGATCATGGTTTTAATGATGGGTGAATACTATGTGTAGTCATGCCTTACATGGTTCTGCATAGACATGTCCTATTGCTCAGTTTGACAGCACTAGTGAATAATAGTTTTATCTGATTTGTGGTTATACTTGGTCCACATTTGGAAGGTACCTGTGAATTGTGGACAATATCTTAGAGTCAGGTTGAGCTGGGATGAGTCCTGGCTGTGGGAATAGAGACAGGAGGAAGAGTGCAGGGCTTTGTGTGTGGGTCTCTAGTCACATTAGTAGGAATGACCAACATCGTGGGTCTCATTGTCCCCCAGCCTGTCCTATGCAGTGTATGTCCCCACAGTGTATGCAAATGGTGTTCCCAGAGAGACCCTGGAAGCAGTAGGATGTGGATCACCAGGGCTGGGTGGCCACCAATGAATGTGCATTTGCCACTGGCAAGGGGAGGAACTTCTCAAGTGAGGAAGGGCATAACCATAAAGGAAGAATTAAAAGTCACAGGTTGTCTGCACTGGGCAATAGGGGATATGAATGTTCCTGGGGTATCATCCAAATGGTATCACCTGGTCAAAGGGGTGATAGGACTATCTTCTAGTGTTGGCAGCAGGTTCAGCTTTGTCTCACCAAGCCTTTAGTGGAGCACAGTCCATGGGTGCCAGGGAGGATGCCTCTCTGCCAATGGGAGTGTGTGGTTTGCTTGACCTACATGGAATGACATATGGACACAGGCAGGGTATGGCCTCAGAGTTGGTGGCCCATGTCAGGTCTGAACCAGAATCCAGGGGGAAGTGGCTAGGCTCTAGATCCTTTGTGAGGGAGGAGGGAAATGTATAAGTCATAGGTGGATGTTATTTCCTATAGATGGCAATGTCAAGGTTCCCATAAGTGTGAAAAGAACTAATTATGTGTGCCTGGTGTGGGTGTGCAAACCACCAGGTCACATCATCACCATCCATCTCATTTGTTGAGAATTTCAACATGGTATACTCATGCTATAGGGGTGTGAATTATTGTAGTTAGGATCATGAAAAGTGTTTTTTTCCACTTGGGAGATCATTGCTCTACAAATTTCTCAGTGGTCCTTGTTTTGTAAATCTGTTACTGTATGACACCTCCATAGCTGGAGGACAATAGAGAAAGGGAAAACCCAAGCACAGAGAGTGTTTTATGTCCTTTGCTATTTTTGCTTGCGGTGAAGTGGGGGTCTGGATCTGATAATCTCTTGTGGTGCATGCAAAGGCCATAAGAACTGCCACAGGAATCCTTGGTAACACTGGGCAGAGGGTAAGTTGCAACATGCCTGCGTGGGAATCTACCACAACTAAGACATGTTTAATATTACTGTGGCTGCAGGGAGAGACCCAGTAAAACTGACTTGCCATTTTTAAGGTAGTCCTTTTTCAGTCTATTGTCTTCCTGTGTCATACCCTAGTGTCTAGATGTCTGGCACATGATGCAATCTTCTAATGGCTTTGCTTAAATGTCTCTCTTCTGGGTCTGTTCCTCCAATAACAACCCATTTTTAATGCAGCTCCATAATGCCCAAATGCCCTGACCTCTTATATGCCCATTAATAGAAAGGATAGAGTAGCTTGTTCTGAGGATCTAGTGACTCCGTCATCCTCAGAAGTTTACCTGTTTTGGTGGTTTGCATAGTTCTTCTTTGGCACTGCATTGTTCCTGCTCTGTGTTTTGCTAGATCTGTGTGGAGGAACAGTGCACCAAGAAAGGCAGAGAAGAGGTTAGTTGGGCAGCTCCACCTGCCACATCTCTTTGTCCCAAATGTCTCAGCCTTGTATTTCCAGCCCTTACTTGACCCAATCCTTGGCTTAGCCAATAGTAGCAGGAGTCAAGAAAATCCACACTAGTATGATGACTGGTTTCTTTTCCTATTTATTGCACTGTACAAATCCCACTTAGTGAGGCAGAAATAAATGAATGTCAGAAACATACTCCCTTGGTAGGAGGACTGCACATAGTTGGGTCCATTGGGCACTTTAATCTGTCCTCCATATGGACATGGGAATGTTCAAATAGTGGTAACAGGCTGCATGGTCCAGGTTGTCTGGATTTCATGGGCCCCATGGTCATTCTGCAAAGAAAGACCATGGCTTTGCTGGTTTGGAAGAAGCCAGAGCATCTTCTCTTTGTTTCCATTGCCTGAGGATAAAAGCATTTCTGAAGTTCTTGATGAATTAGTCCTACACACAGGGTATTTACATATTTCCTTGTGAATTCGTGGCAATCCAGTATAGCCCAATGCAGCTGGATCCTGTGGATACCATTTCTATGAATAAGAAGGCCCGCAGGCCTGATCATATGTACCAGGGATGGGGGTCATCCATTGCACAAGGCATACCAGAAATATCAGCTGTGCCCAGTAGAGTCTTCCTTTTACAAAAAAGCCCAGCACACTGACAGAAAGTGTCTTTCTGGGTCAAAGACCTTTGGGCTGAGTTTGGAAGCTGCTTATATTAAGAGGAGTATGTGTTTGACTGTCCGTTTGGTCCAGAGGCTATAAGAAGGTAATTTTGGGTGTGGCCACAGAAAGTTCTAATTGCATATTCTGCCTAGGGGCCCTAGGGGCACAGGGAAAGTGACAGCCTCTGTTTCATCTAGTACCTGTTACTCAGGCCCCAGTGAAAGGTAACTTATGAGATAGGATTGGAGAATTTGGGAGGTGGGTAATGTGCTGGCACCAGAATGCAGGCATGCCAGTACACACTGGGCCTCTTCACCTGTGTGGAAGTGGGGCCTAGGAGGGTCTTCTGCATATATTCAGGCTTGGACTGTTTCCTGCAGGCAACTAGCATTGTAGATGTAGAATGTATTTGGGAAAATTATGTTATAAAAGTCACCCTTGGTTAAGGTGGGTTAAGGAAGAATTCCCAAGTGGGATGTAACCTGTGATATTTTACCTATGCTTTGGTCCAATATAGGGTGCTGTGTCAATTTCCTAGCATATATTGAGGAGGCCATGAAGGAGGACCATGGAAAAGAGCCCTGGCTTTGACTTTTGCAGCACTGAAAATGGCTTGCATTCCGAGTTCCAAATGGATCCCCCAAATTAAACAGGCCAGGAGGGATTGTGGACCTTACTAGGGCAGTTGCTGATCAGCTCACAACATGGTGTTGCTCAATCATGATGGTCTATGGGATGACACTCTGTCAGGTCTGAGACGAAGGATGTCATCCACAGGATGCCAAAGCCGAGATCCTGGTGGGCACAGGACAGAGCTCGGTCTGTGGGCAGACCCCCATAGGCCATAGCCCAGAGGCAAACAAGAAAGGTGACTTTGCCTCCAAGGTGAAGGTAATTATGGTGGCCCTCCTGTGAATCTTCCCTGAATAGGACATGTCAGCCACCATCCACCCAGGTTATCTTGTATGTGGTTGGGATGACAAGGTCAGGTAGAGGTGCTGTAGCAAAGGAAATGGCCATGCTTCACCCATGCCAACCTGTGTGTTGCCTCCTCCCATCAGTTGTGACATTAAGGACAAGTGAGATCAGAAAATTGCAAGGGGATGTGGGAGGAATTTGTGTACCTCCTTTAACTCTGTCAGCAACAGCAGGCTCTGCCTTAGGTGGTGCCCTGCATACTCACCTCTCACACCAGGGGAGAAGGTGATCAGCTCCCACTGGCAGCACCACCAATAGCAGATGCCTCAGACTTGTTTCATGAGACAGCCTCCAAAAGGATGATCTGAGGCAACAACTAGGGTAGAAGTATCTCTTTATCAACACTGGGGCAATTTTATAGTTAAGTCAACAGTTATCATTTAATTAATCCTCCTTAGATGTCAGTCACCTGCTGGGCAGGTTCCATTTAATACAAGGATATTTCCTGGGTGAGGACCTTTGAGCATCCATGACCAACAGAACCAAACCACGTCTAAAATGGGAAAGGGCGGCCATCTGCAAAGCGACTGGCTTATGTGACCTCTGGACCCCTCTGTGGAGCTGGTCCCTGTCACTAGGAGAGAGCAGGGGCAGGAGTTAGAGGCGTGAGTACCTGCCAGGGTATGACTCAACCGCAAGAAGTACTGTCATTCCACTGAGTCAGCAGAGGGAATCCAATCTGGGATCCTTTTGTCCCTCAGGTTCTGTGAAACCCTCAATGGTTAATTTTATGAGCCAGCTGGACTGGGCCCAGGGCACCCAGACACTTGCCAGACCTTTTTGGAGTGTGCCTGCAAGGGTGTTTCTGCATGACAGGGGCATGTGAATGGGTAGACTGAGTAAAGCAGGGGGACCTTCCCAGTGTGGGTGCTTCATGGGTCAGGTGAAGGTATGACCCTGCATTGGGCAGAGGGTTCCCCTCCTGTGTGACTACCTCAGCTGGGGTTTTGCTGTTTTCTGCCCTTGGAACTCAGCCAGGAGCTCTTCCTGGGGCCCAGGCCTGCTGTCATTCAGATTGGAGTAGTGCCACCTGCTGTCCTGGTCTCCAGCTTGTCCCCTACATGACTTGGGAAATGCCAGCCTCTGTGTCCAGGTGAGCCAGTTTCCTGTGGGAACATACACACCCGTGTGTCCATGCATGTATTTCCTGTTGGCCTTTTCTCTGGAGAGTACTGCCCACCCCATAATCTCCCCTGTTCCTCCCAAGGCTCCCACTGAAGCAGGGCCTGGCCATGGTGCTTTGTCAGGACAGGAGATGGTGGTTACTCTGTTGATAGTGATTTTGATGTGAGTCCCAGTGGGGGGCCATGGTTTAGAGAGTTCCGGGGACCCTGGGCTGTGCATTTGTCTTTCTGAGTTTCTGTGAAACCAGGGCAGCTCTGACCTCTTAGCTGCTTGAACATTAGCTGCTATGGACAATCACCAGGTCCCACGCTGGCAGGCGCCCCTAAGAAATCACTGTGTGGACTCTGCACTCAGACTGGCCAAGTCATCCTGCCCTGAGCCATCTGTCCCCTGCTAAGCTCACTCTGCCATCCCCACTGATGCAGGCCATCTTGATGTCAGCTGGCCTTTTCTGTTGACAGTGTGCTCTGGAGGGGTGCAGCCTTCTGTAATGCAGGCAGCGATCCATACCAGGGTGTCCATGCCAACTAGGTAGCCAGAAACTGCGGTGAAAAAGTCTCTCTCTCTCAATCTCTCTCTCTCTCTCTCTCTCTCTCTCTGTGTGTGTGTGTGTGTGTGTGTGTGCGTGTGTGTGTGTGATTCCCACCTTCCAGGCTGATTGTCATAGCACTTGAGTAGGGATGCCACTGTCCCTTCCCCTTGCTGTGGCAGCCAAGTGTGTAACTTCTACCATGCTCTTGGTGTTCAAAGACGTTAGGATGCCTCTCCTCCAGCAGCTTCCTGGTCAAACACCTTCCTAAATAGAGCCCAGAATAAGGCTAGTTTCAATAGGACAAGCACCTCTTACAGAGTCTCCTGGTGGATAAGGATAGCAACTTCCTTGCCTTTGGTGTCTTCAAGTAACTTTTTAACTGTATTATCCTCAGTGTTGGTATCTTACACTCCTTTGGGGAAGAGCTAAAACAATGACATCTGCAAGAGGATCATTGAATGTCACAACAACTGTGTCAGGCTAGCTGCTAGTAAAGGCATCTTCTCCAACAGTGTGTAGGGGCCAGGCCTCACCCTAACATTCCTGCCTTTTCAGCTTGTTTAGCTGCCATAATAGTCGCCAATGACAGGGATGTCCTCTCTTCTCCTCTCAGAGTAGCCCAAATCAGCAGCCCATACATGGAGCTCCTCCCCCTTAACCCATTGTGGGGTGAGGATAGCTCACCCTCAGTCCAGAGAAGCACAGTCCTCTGCTCTTTGTGTTTAGTTCCACAGGCCTCACTTGCCTAAGGGGGACCCAGGTGGACAGCTGGCTTCTTTTCCAGGTAATTCTGACTCCCAAAAGTCAGTTCTAGTGAAGTGGATTCACTCAAACACTGGTTTTACTTTTGACCAGGCACAGTACAGCGCAGTGCCATTCCAATGTGTCACAGTGGCCTTCCAAATTCTAGGCCCCTATGGCTTGGGGTCTTCCCAGACTGATTTGCCAATTGTCCTACTGACTATATAGACATGATACCAGTCCCTGATCATCACCAAAATCCTGCATTTATCAGACTGTATAAGGACGATGAAGGCTTGTGACTGATCAAAGAAAAGACAAGGAAAATGTGTCCTGGTAACCAGGAAGCACTAAAGTAAGGGAAGAGCCAGGGACAACATCTGGCAGATTGCATGACAGGGTAAGCCCTTAAGCCCGCATGGTAGAGGCATCCTGGGACAGGGTTGTGGGGCCGTCAACCAAATAGGGAAGGGATAATGGAACTCTCAATAAAGAGTGGAATTGGTAAAGGAATCACAGGTCTATGAAATGTGATGATGGTGAATCTCTGTCAGCTGGTTGGGGTCTTTTTCTTTGTTTTTGTTTTTGGTGGTTCTGGGGATTGAATACAGGGCTTTCAAACTGTGCTACATCCCCAGCCCTTTTTATTTGAGACGAGGTTTTACTAAATAGCCTCATCTGGGCTTGAACTTGTAGATCTCCTGCCTCAGTCTCCCAGAGTGCAGAGATTACAGCCATGCCCCATCATCCCAGGCATGCATGGAGGGTCTCTACTAATACCTCATTTTTTCCTTACTACTTTTTATATCATTGAGACTTATTTTGCTGCTTTTGTGTTAAACTTTTCATTTCTAACTTCCACTTATAATTTATGCAAAATATGTACCTTTTATTTTTATAATACTGGGGATTGAACCCAAGGTATTTGCACTAAGTTATATTCCCCAATCCATTTTTATTTTTGAGACAAGTTCTCATTAATTTATCCAGTTTGGGCTCCAACTTGCAATCCTCCTGCCTCAGCCTCAGAGTGCTGGGATTATAGTACCATAGTGGTTGAATGCTTTTTCCTTTCAGTTGTTTTGGCCACATCTTATGAATTTTGATATTTAATATGTATTCATTGTTCATGATTTTATTTTTTTCTTTAATTCAAAGATAATTTTGTGGGTTATAGTGGTATACACTTATAATCCCAGCACATGGGAGGCAGAGGCAGGAGAATCACTGTGAGTTCAAGGCCAGCCTAGGATACATAATGAGTTCAAGACCAACCTGAACTACACAGTGAGACCCTGTCTCAAAAAAATAAATTAGGAGGGCAGTTTTTCCATTTCTAATTTGATTGAGTTGCACCTACATAAAATGTCTCTATGTGTTGCTATTTTCTTTGTGATCTTCTATTCAGTCAACATTTTTCCCTCAAAACTGGGGATGGAAACCTGGGCCTTCCCACTAAGCAATACCCATATTTGTAAATGTTTCTCCTGTGTATCCACCAATGGATTTAAAAATGTGGGTGTACTCCTATATCTGTGTATTACACATATAGCAAGATTAATAACTGTGTTATTCAAGTAAATCATTACATTTTGTCTGTTTGCTCTAAGACATTAGTGGCACATGTGCTGAAGTGGGCTGTATCACTGAAAGCTTTAAAAGGCTTGCCATCATTGCTCTAAGGAATGTTAATTAATATCTCTCTGTAATTGAAGATTCACTGCTATTATTATATATTTTTAACAGCTATATAGACTTCAAAGCCATATTGTTAGGTACATAAATATGCATTACGATCATGTCCTTGGATTATTACCTTTTATTAACATGTCATTTGGAAAAAATATCATTTGACTGCTTAATAATTTTTATATTCAGATCTTATGTTTATTTCTCAAGACTTTGTTACCTTTTGCCTAATTTATTTTTGAAATGATTTTTCAACATTGTGAAGTATTTTGAACCAAAAGGTACAGAAAAAAATACTTGGGTATTTTTGTGGACTGCATGCTTATGTTCCCACTAACTTAACCCTCAACTGATTGGGGGTTAGGGGTTATTTGTTTATTTTTATTTATTTATTTATTTTTTGTTTTTTGAGACAGGGTCTTGCCATGTAGTTCAGGCTGGCCTCAAAACTGAGGAAATCCTCCTGCCTCAACCTCCCGAGTGTTGGGATTATAGGCTTGTGGCACCATGCCTGGCTGAGGGTTGGGAATCTTAACCCCAAACTGATGTTAGTAGGAATAGGTCATAATGAGGGAACTCCCATGGTGATATACTGACTTCATTATAAGAAAGGAGAGATCAGAGCTGGTTCTCTCAGCCATGCAAAGACACAACAGGAAGAGGTCATCTGCAAACCAGGAAGGAAGCCCTCACCAGCTATCAGATGCTCCTGTGCCTTGAGCTTGGCCTTGCCAGTCTCCATGATTGGAAGCAACATATGTTTGTTGGTTAAATTACCCAGATATGGTGAGACCTCTTATCTGCAATGGACAGGTCCAAGATTCCCAGTGCATGCCTAATACCACAGAAAGTATTTAACCTTATAATTTAATGTTTTTTCATCTTAACTAAACAGCACACATCATGGCCATTAACTTTTGCCGAGTTTGAGGTGTGAAAGCAAAATTAGTGCACAATTGTTTTGCTTCTTTACAATTTCAGAGAGAAGATTCATTCTTACTAGTGATCTAAGCAACCTAAGCACATGATTTATTTTTATTATGTCACTTCAGATGGAGCCATCACATGTGCTGCAGGATCACTGGTATTGGAGGATGAGGAACAAAGGTGGCTTTCCAAACCTAGGCACAGGAGTCAGAAATCCTAGATTCCCTGGGTGGCCCTGCCTTGGCCCAAGAACAGATGGTTGCAAGTCTCCACCACACCTTACCCTCAGTTCAGCAGGGTCCAGGTGCTGCCACTCTTCCCAGGTCAAGTCCTCAGTCTCATCCTCCAGCATCATTCATCCCTACATGTGATGCAGCCACCTGCTGTGGGCAGGATGGGTGCTGAGGAAAGGGCACATGAGAATCTCTCGCCTGCAAATTGCTGGCAGTACTCAGGGGTGTAAGATGCCTCTCTGTCAGACCCAGGGAAAGGCATTTACTCTCTCTCATCCCCAGCACAATGGCCAGGTGTGGCCAACATGGAAATGGGCAGCTGTATTGTGCTATCCTAATCTCAGCCATGAGAGGCTCCCAAGCCTACACAGGTGGTCAGGAATTCTGGCCTCTTACAGGAAGTTACGTTTCCCAATCAGGGAAAGGAGAACCTTTGATGGCAGGGAGCAAAATCTCAAGTTGCACATGCAAATGAACATTAGGAAGACTGGGTGGGGGCTGTGCATGGAAGGAAGGTCAACCTCATTGCTGTGATGTCTTCTTTGAAGGACATGTGCCTCTGATGGTCACAGCACATAGATGCCACCTCCTCCAGGGAAGGGGCATTTCCACAGGTTCCCCCATTCTCTGGCTTGAGGACAAGCCCTGATTCCCTTCCTCATCCTCAGGGTCTGATCACTGCCTTCTTCAACTGTAAGGAGACTTTATAGGACATTTTCTTTTTCTGTGGCCTTTTTACCCTGTCCCTCTGTTGTCATCAACTCCTTTCCTTACACATTTAGACATTTATTGATTCACCCTTTTTAACTATGGTAGCTTTTGTTTCTTCTAGGTCCTCTTATCCTTGAGAAAAGCCTCAAGGTGGTTTCTCATTGTGTTTTTCAATCCCATTACATCTTACCCAAATTTCAGTTCTTCCTTTCAAAGGTGGCCATTAAATGGCACACATCATTTGTTTCTTTCTGTTCTCCCAATTCTATTGATGGGGTTTACTTGTTCTTGTTGTTGCTGGTACAAAGCAAAACAATTTCTGTAGTCTGACCTTATAGTTATCAGCCTTGCTAAATTCACTTACTACCTCCAATAATTTGTGTATAGTAGATTTTCTATGTATGTATGTGTTATCTGCAGAGATTCAAAGTTTTCTTTATTCATGGCCATCCTTCCCTTTCCTTTTCTTGCTTCATCAATGCTGCCTCACAGTCCCAGTCTGATGCTGAGCAGACCTGGGCATATCAGGTATCCTTACCTCATCCCTGATCTCAGGAAGGAAGGTTGCCCTGTCACCACTAAACAGACTATTTTTTTTATCAGGGGAACGAACTCACAACCTCACACTTGCCAGGCTGGTGTTTATGCCACTGAGCTAAATCCCCGGCAGACTATGTTTTTTTAAAAACAACACTTTATTACTACTTTTCTAAGAATTTATATTGTGAACAAGCATCAAGATTTAGCAAATCCTTTTTTCTGTATCAGAGATATGATTTTTCTCTTTTATTACAATGACTACATTGTCAAATCTGTTGACATAATTTTTTTCCATAATCCCTTTACTATTCACTAACATTTAAATTTTTAGTCTGCATTGAAGTCCACTGTATCAAGGACATTTGAAAATTTGCTTTTCCTGATCAGTCTAGAATCTCTGGTTTTCATTCATGTTTTTAAAGAACTACCTTTAATTTTCTCTATTGATTATCCTCTGAAGGTTATGAAAATAAGCCTGATCGAAGAAACTCATAAGATGTGCTAAACAGACAGTTTTTATGCCTGTTGGGTACTTATGAGAAGTAAACAAAACTCAGTGTATAAGTACAGATCCCAAGTAATCAAGTAGCTTTTGACACAGGCAGAATTTATATGTGTTAAATACAGTAACAAGTAAGTTAGTAACTTTCAAGGTATGCTAAAGATACATGGAATAACAGAATATATGATAGAACCAATAATATTATAGACCAAGGGACAGGAAGACCAATGCATAAAATATCCTACCACTTGAGCTATGCTACATCTAAATTGGCCATCAATGGGTAACACACACCATTGTTCCACTAAACACAGAAGAAACACATAGCTGTTGAGAAAATTTGGTGAGATGCTGCTGAGGGCAGTGGGGGTGTCACGGGCTCTGAGCATCTTGCAGTCTGGTGGGGATCCTTGTTCCAACTTTAACTTATCTTCATTTGGGACCAGTGTGACAGACAGGGAGCGACAGAGACAGAGGCAGAGTCTGACCACCTAATAGTATAGTCAGGACACACAGTCCTTCTTCTGTCACTTACGTCTTTTTCTTTGCTGCTTTAAAAAATATTTTGTTTTTAAATTGATTTAATGAAACATGTGACTCAAGCATTTTAATTTGGTCTGTGAGCCTTTCTGATCTGAGACTTCTTGGGTAGTCTACCTGGTAGTGTATCAGATACTACTGTTATATCAAGGGAATTTCTCACACTAACAGACTCCAAAGTATGAAGTGAGATGGGATCATAACTCAAAGTTTAGCCAACTGTCCCCAAAGAAATAAGACAATAAAATGAAATAACTGGCTAGAATATTGGAGGCCAGGGATGATCTGGATAGTTATAGGTCAGAAGTGTGAACTCAGGGATTCTGAGCACCATGACTAGAGCACAGGCTGTTCCCATTCACATGCCTATGGTCACAGTGGGGTCTTTTGAGGAACTCTCCTTGGTGAAGAAACCCAGGTGCTCACCTCCCTTAGTCCCTACAGTCGCGAACTCCTCGCCTGAAAATTCCTGCATCATTGACCTTGGCACTCTGTAACCCCTGATGCCATAGATCTCTGCCACTCCATAGAGCATCCACCATTCCCCATTTGAGCAAAATCTGCCTCCTGGAAGGTCCATCCCTAATGACAGGCTCTGAATCCCCAGCCCCCTGTCCTGCCTTTCACTCAAGTGCATCCACCGCCGTTTCACACTGTACTTTACCTCACTCCCACTGCCTCCACTACTACCCATGCTTAATTACACTCCACTGGGTATTTCCCTCTTGTTTTTCTCCATTCTTCCACATCATATCCCCACTCAATCCATCATCATCCTCCTCTCCTTCCCCTGAACTCCAGTACATTTATTCACTGCAGTTTCCCCTGCAGGTCTGTGCCTTACCTCCACTTGCCAATGTGTAGCCCATCTGGTTGTCATTGGCGTCCCAGGAAGTTGGAGTCCAAATCCATAGGAAACAATGATATCTGACTCCCTACCCCATTGCAGAATGGCCTTTAAAACACCTGATGCCCTAGGAAGATTCTCTAGGAGTAGGAAGATGTGATGTCTTTGTGTGCCTTTATACCTTGTCACAGGAGACTGCACCAGGAGAAAGCCATCGCCACTTACCTTCCTGGAAAAGCACTTTGTGGGACCTGCCTGACTCATTTTTAAAAGTGAGCCCATGGCTCATTTTCTTTCAGATTAACTTAGAGGGGAAAAATGGCCTGGGAGGGCACAGACAGGGTCTTAGGTGGGTATTGATAGATCTCCAGGTTTTATACAGCTTGAGCTGACCACTTCCACAGCTATGGCCCCAGTGAGTAACCACATTTGCAAGAGTGCCACAAATAGTGAGTCACAAGCATTACTGCTTGTCCTGGAGTAAGCATCCTGTTATGTGGTTTTGCCTGTGGCCATTCAGATCATGGAGTCTCAATCTGTCTCTTGCCTTGGAAACTATGTCACCAGCAATAATGTGACCATGGAGAGTAAGTTAACCTCTGTGGAATGTTTAATACCTCTTGTAAAATGAGTGTGTCATGCATATGAAATAATTTAAACCATTTTGCTAAGATATGGAAGGTAGTGGTGGGCTTTAATATAGGATCTCTCCATAGATATCACTGTGCATACTAAAGAAGAAATGTATTCCTATCTCCATTATTTTAGGTTTAGGCACTGAAGTCCCAGCTGACCTTAGAATCACTAGTTGGTCCTCTCAAAAAACTAATCCCTGTGTACTTTAGGAACTTAATGAGTATCTGTTGTTTTGCTTGCCTGGTTATTCAATTTATTTGCTCATTAAAAAAAACCTCCAGGGCTGGGGGTACAACCTAGTGGTAGAGCATAAGACCCTGGGTTCCATCCCTAGTACCCTCCCAAATTACTCTCCATTAAGCACATCTATAATAAATGTTATAAAATCTTGTCTGGACTGACTTCATTATAATAGTAATAGAATACACTATGCTTTTTAGAGTTTTATTTATATTGGAAAGGCAGTATATTCACATAGTACAATTTTCAAACGCTATGAAGGATTCACAGATGTCTCTCTCAGTTCCATCCCACTCCACTGCCCCTTCCCTGAGGTAATCAGGCTTACTAGCTTTTTACATACTTTCAGAAAGTTTATTCATGTACAATTATGTACTTACATTTTCCTGTTTATATACACGTGGTAGCATATTACACTTACTATGCTGTACCTTGCTTTTTCTAACTTATAACTTGGGGTTATCTCAAATCACTACATAAATAATAACACAAGTTCTATTTATTTATTCATTTTTGTCTGCCTAAGAATTTGCTGTGAATATGTCACAATTTTTGGAATCAGAACTCTGGTGATGTCATTACAACTTCCAATCTTTTGTTTTTGCAAACAGTGCATCACTGAATCTCTCTCTCTGTGTTCATCATTTTGTACACTGTGAGTATATACATTCCTAGAAATGGAACTTCTGGCTTAAAATAGTCTGTGGTTTTGATTATGCTTGAATGATTCTCTTTGAATTACAGAGTTTTTCTTAGACTTGCTATTTTCTGGAGGATTTTGTCAGGGAAGATATCAGGACCCTATTCCAAGCAGAGCAGTTTTTCTAACTGCTGAGATCCCTGACACATACTTATTAGTTATTTCAGACTTTATTTCGCCCAAGTCAGTAAATAGGGTAGCTATGTCCTTTCTTGTCCCTCATCCCCAACTGTTCCTCCCATCAGTATAGATGTCTTCCTGCAAACATGGTTTGTCTGAATGATCCCTTGGTAAGAGCCCTGTTTCTACTCAGACTGCAAATACTTAAGGATACACTTCACTTGCCTATGTACTCTGTTACCCAGCTGTCTGGGCCCCAGCACTTTGAAGTGTATCTTGCTTGACCCTTAGCTAAGAGTCCTTACCCATCCCTTCTCACATCTCTGCACCTGAAATCTCTTGTAATGGTCCTTCATTACCTCTGCTTCTAGCAACTGTTGAGTTGTGGCTAATCTAATTTGGTCAGATAGATTCCATTTCTTCTTTTTCTCCTATTGCTTTAGGTGAAGAACAAGATGAAAAAAAAGGCTAACTTAACTGCCCATGTTTAAATTAGAAGTTAGGACACACTTTGAAAACCTTAAACTGACACAAATTGCTTTCAGGGTACACAGCAGATACTATTGCTTTATTCTCTAATGCCCAGTGAGATTTGATTTCCAGGTGTGGCTTCTCCCATGGGCCTTCTTTCCAGTGTGTGTCCTCTGATGAACAATAAGGTTGGACTTCTGGGTAAAGGCTTTCCCACATTCTGTACATTTATAAGGCTTCTCTCCAGTATGAGTTCTTTGATGCACAGTGAATGTTGACTTTTCCCTGAAGGCTTTACCGCACTCTGCACAAGCATAGGGCTTTTCTCCCGTGTGTGTTCTCTGGTGGATTATGAGCTGGGACTTCTGGCTGAAAGCTTTCCAACACACAAGACATTCATAGGGTTTCTCTCCTGTATGAATTCTTTGATGTATAATGAGTTTTGACTTTTCTCGGAAGGCTTTGCCACACTCATTACATTTATAGGGTTTTTCTTCTGTATGAGTTCTTTGATGTATAATGAGATACGACTTCTGGGAAAATGCTTTTTCACATTCACTGCACTCATAGGGCTTCTCTCCTGTGTGGCCTCTCTGATGTAGCATGAGATAGGACTTCTGAGAGAAGGCTTTCTCGCATTCATTACACTCGAAGGGTTTCTCTCCCGAATGAGTTCTCTGATGTACACCCAGGTTTGACTTCTGGGTGAAGGTTTTTCCACATACATCACATTCATAGGGTTTCTCTCCTGTGTGGGTCCTCTGATGCACAATGAGGGTGGACTTCTCATTGAAAGATTTCCCACATTCGGTACATTTATGAGGCTTCTCTCCCGTGTGTGTTCTCTGGTGTATAATGAGGGTTGACTTGTCACTGAAAGTCTTTTTGCATTCATTGCATTCATGGGGTTTCTTTCCTGTGTGAGTGCTGTGATGGATGATTAGATCAAGCTTCTGTATGAAAGATTCTCCACATTTAGTGCATTCGTATGTTTTCTCTCCTGTGTGGGTTTTCTGATGGACAATCAGGTTTGACTTCTGAGTGAAGGCTTTTCCACATTCATTACATTCATAAGGTTTCTCTCCCGTATGAGTCCTGTAATGTATGATGACTGTTGACTTTTCTCTGAAGGCTTTCCCACACTCAGGACACTCAAAGGGTCTCTCTCCTGTATGAGTTCTGAGGTGTATAATGAGCTGAGACTTTTGGCTGAAGGCTTTTCCACATTCGGTACAACCAAAGGGTTTCTCTCCTGTGTGAGTTCTCCAGTGCACAGTGAGGTGTGACTTCTTGCTGAAGGTTTTCTGACATGCAGTGCATTCAAAAGGCTTCTCTCCATTTTTAATTCTCTGATGAAGACTAAGACCTTTCTTTGGCCTGAGGACTTTCCCACATTCTTTATATCCATAAGGTTTCATTATGGGATTTTTTTCATATTCAGTGTGAAAGAATAATTTTGCACATCCATTATTATGTTTCTTTTCTGCAGAGCTTCTAAATAAGTCAAAATTATCTACCATATTATTTCCAAATGATTCGAGTTTATGGGATCTTTGTTTTGGAACAACAAACCTTGTACTCAGATAAAGTGTGTTTCCAAATTCATTACACTCACAGCCACTCTTGGTGGTAATTATTTTCTTGTCAGGGAATCTAGCTTGCATCAACAGACATTTATCTTGGTCATCCTGATGCTGCCTCTCAATCTGTTCATCAATTTGGTAGACTTCTAGAAAGAAGTACAATAGTCACAATTCCCTTCCATATGAAAAATCACTTAATTTTATTAGAGTCTCTAGAGTCTCTTACTCGACTCCCATCTATTAGTCTTTTTGTTACCAAGAACAATCTTACCCCAATATCTGGGTCTCTTACCACTACTTTGATATCGTGTCTGATTTCCATCAGCTCTGAGGATGGACCTTAATACCTCAATCCCCAGTCAACATCTGAACTCTTTTTTTGTCTTTTTGAGACAGGGTCACACTATGCAGTTCAGGCTGACCTTGGGTTCACTTTGTAGCCCAGGCTGGTCTCAAACTTGCAACGATCCTCCTGCCTCAGCCTGCCTAGTGATGGGAATACAGGAGTGTGCTACCACGCCCGGAAACATCTGAACTCTTAACTGAACCTGACTTACACTATTTCCTGCTAGTAAAAAATAAAATAGTGTGATGGCTGGACTAAATTCTTACAACATAGCTGAATCTACATTCTCTGTGAATGACAGAAAAATCCAGAATAAATTAGCCTGACAATCTGAGCTCACCAGTGCAAGTTCACCCACACCTGCATTCACAGTTGTTCAATATCACTGTCTGCACTATTTCCCTTAAACTATACCTATTAACTCCAAACTATCTCATGTACATGACCCTATCCTCTATATTTTCCTATATTCATAATCTAGATAACTTTTCAAGAGGCAGTTCTCTTTTCAAAAAAATCTACTCTGATCTTCCTAAATAACTTAAAGTTTCATTCACTGTCATCTGTACCATTCATTTAGTTCAAACTGCAAGACCCTTAATTTCATCAACTGCAAGATGCACAATATTTCATGTTTAAACATCTTTGAATCCAGCTACACCTTATAATTAATGACATGTCATAGATTAATTGGTGATAATGTTCCTTTCTTTGTGTATGTCTTAAACTCAATGGTATCTTGAAGTCAATAAACTCTAATATTTTGGCACATATACTGAATTTTTAATCATGTTTTATAATTTACCTTCTCACTTTCATCAAAATTTTATGTGAAAATTTTCAAGCATGGAGAAAAGTTGAAAGAAGTATACAGTAATTATTGCTATTATCACTTAAGTCCCATAATGTTAACATTTGCCATAGAAGTACTGAAATTTTTTTGGTACCATGAATTGAACTCAGGACCTTGCACTTGCCAGGAAGCCACTTATGCCACTGAGTAATATCACTGGTCCAGCAGTACTGAATTTTAAAATGGATCATGCAATTTTGGTTTCCTTTCATGTGACTTACTTTCTTAGGATAGCAAAACACTAGTCCTTAGCCAGAGGTGAGCACAGAATCACAGGAAGAGCCCCTACTCAGGACTGCTGGATGAGCACCTTCTTAGGTGGACAGCAGTAGTAAGTCTGGATGGTTGTACTGTGGGCTCTTCAGCCCAAATGCAAGCCCCAGTTCAGCCATTTACATCTGTTACCTTAGGCAAGTGACCTAATCTATCTGTATCATTTTCTCACTCATAAAACAGAAATTGTAACAGGGCTCACTCTAAAAGGATACTGAGAAGCATTGTTTACTTATAACAGAAGTTGGTTGGCACATAGGAAGTGCTTTACAAAGTTTACGATAACTACTATTATTATCAGATTATTAAGATACATCATTGTAAAAAGAATTAAGGAGTATCTATATATGTATAATGTTCTTAACTATAAGTTAAAATAGATTAATAAAAAGATAGTAGGATACTGTTTTTCTAAGGAAAGAAATGTATATATAAGCATATCTATATCTATCTATCTATCTATCTATCTATCTATCTATCTATCTATATATATATATATATATATATTGGTTCCAGGGATCAAACTTGCAAACATTCACTTGTCAGGCAGGTGCTTACGTTACTGAGCTAAATCCCTGGCCTATTCAATATTTTTATATTCATATTACAAACAACAGGCGAATGATAAACCTTTAAATTTTATTAAAGGTTACTTGTGGAGGAAGGAAAGACACAGGTGGAGAGAGAAAGCAGCCTCTGACTATACCGCATGTACCTTGTCTTCTAAATATGACTTTGGAACCAAGTAAATATAATACTTTATATAATCACAAAGCAAAACTGAATATTAAAGGATTTCCTAATAATAGCAATTATTCTGTATTCTCTGTATTTTCTAATGATCAGGCTGAAAGTGTTGACTCACAGTGGCACCATGATTCGTTATTTTGACTCACTACACATACACACAGCCCAGAATAACAACAATACTATCATCAGATATAAAAATCAATCTATTAAAAATGTTTACATCCAGGATTTGATTTGGAAATATCAACTGGAATATATGAAATATTTTTTAAAAATTTATATATAGGTCTTAACTCTGTCAATGAAGAGGCTTAAAAATGATTCCCTAATATCTAAATTGTGGTCTGAAAACATTATTTTCCATTAAAAGGAATCAGAGCTCTTTGGAGAAATGGCCAATACCAATTCAGAGACAGGAAATATACAAAATGAGCCTTGAACTTGTAACATCAAAAAGCAAGGATAGGGCCAGGGGTATAGCTCAGTGGCACAGTGCCTGCCTGGCAAGTGCAAGGTTATGAGTTCAATTCCTGATACAAAAAAAGTAAGGTCACTACCAAACATTTGGGAGCCAAGGTGAAGCTCCAATGTTAAGGAGTTTCCACTGGCCAGAGGTGCAACACTTTGAATCATAGTAGGGATGATAAAGAAACTGATTAGACATAAAAATGTTTAAACCCCTAAGTCTATATATGATACACAAAAAAGGACATAACTCATTGGTCACATTTGTGTGATGCTACCAAAGCAACTCTTTATTCTGAAAACTGGCAAATATGGCCAATAAAACCCTCAATCATTTAGGCTTTCTTTTACATACAACATATAACTCATGGTAACCAGATAACAGATGAAGGGCAATTTCTTTTAAAAAAAAGTATTCTAGCCATTACTAGAGAAGTCAAGATGGCCGATCAGTGAGCAACAAAACACAAAACCTCCCAGGAGAAACAACTCCTATGCCAGAATAAAACACCCTGGAGAGACCCAGACAGAGGGAGATGGATCCTCTTGACACAGGAAGAAATTAAAATGTAAAAAAGCTCATCAAATACGTTGGGACTACAACTGTAACAGCTAAAAATTACAGGACACAGCGTTTTCGCAGCGACCTGCCAAGTTTGCGCTGGCCCGAATTTGCACCAGCTTGAATCCTTGCCGGTTGGCAGAGCCACCCAAACTCATTCCCACCGCCACTCACAGGAAGCACAGCAATGCTGAAATCGGGGGTTGGTGAGCCCAATAGAGAGTGGAGCCAGCAAAGGGACCTTCATTAATACTGGGTCAGTGCTGGGAATGAGATCCCCCCCACAGGAAGGGTGTGACCAAATGGGCAACATGTTGGAATCGGGCAGGAGGAGCCTGAACTTGGAGTGAAAGTGACTTCAGTTGGTTGCTCCCTCCCCAGAGCAGATTCATGGGATTTGCTTGGATTGGGCCGCGCCTCTGGCCAGGACCCCATGAGCCACACCAAACTGGTTCCCTACACCTAACACACACTAACTGGGTAAAGGCCCCTGAAGTTTGACTGGCCTGGTGGGGAGGGGCAGGCATATGCAGCCACTGCTTACACCTCAGTGACAAGAGCAGTCAGGAGAGGGCGGAGGTCCCACACCAGCATGCTTTGGAGGAAACGTGGCCAACAGGGAAGGGGGCTGGGACCTGCAGTGTAACCTGTGTGGAGGAAGCCAGGGCCATGACAGGAGAGGCAGGAGGAGGCCCCAAGCCCAGAACCCTGAGAGCCCTGATCCAGGAGAGGGAAAAACAAGGGAGACGGAGGGCGGCAAATACGCAACATCAGACATGGCTTCAATGGACATTAAAAGATATCTTCAGGACCTTGTAGACGAGCTCAAAACTGAAATATTAAATCAGGTAAAGCAAGATATGAGTAGAGTAATAAAAGAAATGCTCTCAGGGAGCATTTCTCAGGAAGATACAGATGGAAGAAGGGAGGAACACAAAAAAAGGAGAGAAACATTTGATAAAGAATATAAAGAAAATATTGAATACATGAAGCAGATTCAAAGAGACTACCAGGAAATTAAAAATTCCATTGAAAGCTGGCAAAACACCTTAAAAGAAACTAAGGATAGACTATCAAAACTTAAAGACAAGTTTGCAATGTGTGATCATGAAAGGAAAGATCTCTTAAAATAGTAAGGAAACAGGCAGTAACAATACAAAGGCTGGAAGATGACAAGAGAATCTACAATTTAAGAATAAGAAATGTGAACAAAGAAGCAGGCATACAAACAGGTGAATTACAAAGGCTATTCACAGAAATAATTAAGGAAAACTTCCCAAACGTGGGAAAAGAAAATGACATTGGGTTATGTGAGGCATACCGAACTCCAGCCACCTACAAGCAAAACAGATCTATACCCAGACATATAATAATAAAGATACCAGAATTTCAATATAAAAACAGAATATTAAAAGCCGTCAGAGAAAAGAAACAGATTACCTATAAAGGTAAGACCATCAGAATCACAGCTGACTTCTTGACACAGACCATCAGATCAAGAAGAGCTTGGAGCAAAGTATTCCAAGCCCTGAAAGAAAATAATCTCCAGCCCAGATTGATGTATTCTGCAAAACTTTCACTAGAAATTAATGGAGAAACAAGATGCTTCCATGACAAAGAGGAACTGGGCGAGTTTGTGACCATCAATCCAACCCTACAGAGAATGCTGAAGGACATTCTAGAGAGAGAGAAAAAAATACCAGGATTTTAGGAACTCATTGCCCCTTAATGAGTGGGGCAGGCAATAGAATGAAGGAAAAAAGTAGACAAACAAAGGCAGAAAAATAGCATAGCAGAAATGAGGCAGAGAAGGATGGCTAGAATCTCTAACATAGATGGCCTTGATACACTATATTGTTAATAGTGCACCAGGATTTAAAACCCACATTACTCACACTACTCTGCTTAGATGTATTCTATTCTGTTCCAGTCATTCTACCTGTACTAGATTTGATGGCACAGACAGTTATCCTGAAAATAACAGGATATAGTATGGTAATCATCCTTAATTTCCTATTAACTTAATCTAAAGCTCTGTATAACCTACACTGTTTTACCATGACTGATTGTAATCGAATCTGGTCTGTTAGATCGCTATTTTGTATTGATAGATTTTATTCAAAGCTGTTATGATTGATAGTATCAAGTCTGAGAGTATAGGCAACTGCACTTAAGATGACAAGATCCACTAGAATATCCACTCTGGTTTGATTTTAAGCTGCCTTTGAAGTTTTATACTGTCTACAATGTTTTATTTTTACTAATATTGTTATGTACTGCTATATTCAATTATACTGCTATATTCAATTTTGCCTGATGATATAGACAATCCTATTGAAGATAATAAGAAACAACACAGTAATCATGATAGATCATCTTGTACTGTGGCTTTATACGACTTTTTTCATGTTTTTATAGGAATTTGTTTTGTTTTGTCTTGCTATATTTTGTTTTTCTCTCTCATACAGAAAGGATAGAAATACATATACAGATTCATGCATGTGTAGCTGTTTACACTCTCACTGTTTGACTACCTACTTTGTATGCTTTAATTTTGTAACTTGAACAACTATTTCTAAGAGGACAATATGTAATTTATCAACTGGTGATTTCCTATTGTTTATCTTTTTTTTTGAAATTCTGTATTATCTCTACACTTTACATACTTGTTCTCTTTAAATAAAAAACAAATAAAAAAGTATTCTAGCTAATCAACAAAGAAAAGTTAAAAATTTAAATATCTATATTTTTCAGCCATTAATGAATTAATGGAGGTAAGCATTAATCACCAATGAATGACTAGTAATGAAACACAGAGACAACTGTGTATGCCTACTGGTGTAAGTAACAAGAAAAAAATACTCAGAAACTTATCCAACATTTAACTACTGACTTACACAAAACAAAACAAAACAAAACATACAAACAAACAAAAACACAACAGAGACCATGTTATATACCACCATGTAGTTAAGTATCATTCCCCTAACAGAAGCCAGAGATCCTTGAAGTTGCTGATTCCAGTTTGAAACAGGGAGGGTACCAGATGAATGTGGAATATGCTTGTGCTAGAAAGTGAAAAACTGTTCAAAGAATGACAGACAGGGCCATGCCAAAAGGAGAGGTAGTTAGCTTGAAGAAACTTTTAGTAAAAGCCACACTAAAGATAATTTGAACATGAATATGAATAATGACAGTAATGAATGATTGCACATTGAAAAAGAAAATTCAACTATCTTAGTAACAACTGATTTAGGCAAGGATCATCAGTGAACATTAATACCACTACATTAAAGTTTTTGAGGAACAGGACATTCAAAGTTTGGCAATTTCTCAAAATTTTAAACATATGATTAACATATAATATAATAATTCCAATACTGTATATCTGCACAAAATGAGAACCTATATCACCACACAAACTTGTGCATGAATGTTCATTTCCACATTAGTCTAATAGCCAAGAAAGTGGAAACCACCAAATGTCCATCAGGAGTTAGATGGATAAACAAAATGCTCTATTCATACAATGGAATACTCCTCCGCAAAACAGAATAAAGTGTTGATCCATGCTACAACATGGATGAACACTGAAAACATGCCAAATGAAAGAAAAGAAAATGGCCATAATTTGTATGATTCCATTTATATGAAATGTCAAGAACAGGCCAGACCATACCGGCAGAATGTAAGTCAGGGAATGGGAGGAGAGAATGGAATGGGACTAATAAAAGTAAAGGTTTCTTTTTGGGTCAATAAAAATGTTCTAGAGTAAGATGATGGTGACAATCATATAAGTATGAATATACCAAAAATTACTGACTTTTACTACTGAATTTTTTTAAGTGAATGAATTATATGACAGTGAATTATATCTTAAAGATAATTTAAAAAGTAGATAATTAAGGAGCTGCGGATGTAGCTCAGTGGTAAAGTGTTTGTTTAGAATATGTAAAACTTTGGGTTCAACCCCCAGCACCACCACTATCACCAACACACCACCAAAAAAAAAGTGTGGCTCATGCCTACAATCTCAGCACTGAGAGGTTGAAGCAGGAATATCCCAAACTTAAGTCCAGCTTGCTAATTTAGAAACTTAGCAAGACCTTGTCCCAAAATAAAAAATAAATAAATAAAAAGAGCTGGTGATGTAGCTCAGTACAAATGCCTCTGGTTCAATCCCTGCACCACAAAAAATTAGGTAATTGAGATGTTTTAGGACATTGAGTCTTGACAGGAATAGCTAAACTGAACAAGAAGAATGGATTCAGAGAATCTAATCTGAAATTACAGTGTTAGATCCAGAGCCATGACTAATGTGGGCCTAGCTTTAGATAAGTCCATGACATATGAGAATCATGGCAGCAACAGGGTTGGGGCGTGGTAGCATGTAAAAGACACTTGATATTGTGAGGAAAGGAGCTGTGCAGAAACTTGCAGCAAAATGAGTAGCTGTCAAGCTCTCATCCTCCTACAGGAGCAGCAACATAAGGAGAATGATAAGGTATGGGGGTCAGGGGAAGGGGGTGTCAGTCTTATGTATGAGATGTTCATGTCTGTGCTCCAACAGAGCCAGAGGGCCACAACATTTCCCAAGATATTCCTGAAAGCCCTGTGGGATGCCATCCCCCAATGACAGGCTCTGCCCCTGTGTGTTCAAAGCTGGGGTCTATCCTTCTTACCTGGAAAGCTCCAAATTGGGACTCTGTCTTCTACCAGGCATGGCTCTTCCACCTCCAGCTTGAGGATAAGGTCTGGTTTAGTAACCTGCTGCCCTGATAATGAGAAATGATACTTCTTTGGTCTTCAGAATCCCTGAGGCAGAGAAAATTGCAGTTTGAGAGCAACACAAGGGGTCTACTGTTTGACACAGTGGTAAAGTCAAACCATTTAACCTGAGCTGTAAATTCCCAAGAGACCTTTTCAGGAGACAAAAGGAGGACGCTGAGGGAAAAAGGCTGTCCACTGGTTGCAATGATCAAAAACAGCCACATTTCCCAAGGATGTTCTTACCCAAGGAGACGAGGTGGCTATAGGTCTCCAGCATCACATCTTTGTACAGGGTTCTCTGTGGAGGGTTCACATACTGCCACTCCTCCTGGGTGAAATCCACAGCCACATCCTCAAATTTCACTAGTTCCTGTAAGAGCACATTGCTTTTATTGTCAAATGCTGACCACTGGGTGATGAGGATAGAATGGAAGGGAATTTCCCATTGGGTTCCAGGCTCATCGTGATGAATTAATGCAGGATGTCTACTTCATGGCAAATTAGTTTGGCCTGCTCTCATCTATCCTGAGAGAAACAGTATTCCATTAAGTAATAGTAACTTTAAGATGATGCAGAGCTGGTGTTTAGCTCAACAACACAAGCACCTGCCTGGCAAGCACAAGGTCATGAGTTCGATCCCCGGTACCCCCCACCAAAAAAAAAAAGTGATGTTGGCAAATGGGTATACAGTGCAGTGCAACAAAAAGAATCCAAACACATGTAGACACCTGACTTATGACAATGTTCACACAGTAAAGCGGTGAGGAGGGTGATCTTTTCAGTAAGTTTTGAGTTGGTTATTGGATAAGGGTCAAATTCTGAGACAAGACATGAAAAGTGCCCCCCATAAAAGCAGAGACTTGTAAGCATGACAAGATTAAAAGTAGGAAAGTGCAAAGGCAAGCCATAAGTGAGAGATTCTCTGTGATTTTCATGAGTTGTAAAGGGACCTTATCTGAAGTATTTAACCCCTATAAACTGATCAGAAATATATAGACAAATGGAAAAGGGAAGAAAGTAGGTACTTCATTTAAAAGGAAAATCAAATGACCTATGAACACAGGAAAATGTACCAACTAGAGCACTCAGGTGAACTCAAGCTCATTAGCATTCAGGTAAATGAAAATTTAAAACACTGAAACACCATTATGTACCTACCAGAAAGCATACAGCGAAGCAGACCACTACACTGTAATGTCCTGAAATGGTAACTCCCACACACCTTTACTAGGAATACAACCTGGTATAATCACTTTGGGAAATGCTTTGGCACTGTTTGCTAAAGTTAATGATTTCTACATACCATCACCTAGCAGTACTCCTTGCTACACATCTTAGAGAAAATCATACACATGTGCTCCAGGAAAGAAGCCCAGAGACGTTCACGATAGCACTGTTTCTAATATGAGATTATGGGGAAAAGTCAAATGTTTATCAGCAGCAGAATGAGTAAACTGGCAGTCATTCAATGGGATGCTGTGTGGCAATGAGAATGAATGAATCACATATGAGCCACATGTTGTGAAGCAAGTTTACTGTGTGCAGGTTACCAGCTTGTCTGAAGTGGATGCAACAGAACACCACACACGACTTACAAGGAGAGTGCCTATTCCTTAACACAGGCAGCAATTGCTGGGGCTTGAATCAGGGGCTTGGCGCTTGAAAAGGAAGTGCTCTATCACTGAGCTACACCCTTGGCCCCTAGGAAACTACATTTTTAATCAACAAAACTTGGCGAAAAAAACCTAAATGTTTTTCAACCAGTGAATAAACAATCTGCAATCCAAACGAGGTAATATTATTGCACGATCAAATGGAAGGAATTGATGTTGCTGGCAACAACATAGGTGGACCTCAAATGTACTATGCTAAGGAAAAGAAGCCAGATTCAACAGGCTACTTGCTATGTGGTACCATTTATAAAACATTATCAGAAGGGCAACACTTCAGAGACTGGAAATCTATCAGTGAATAGGGGACAAAGTGCAGCAAGGGGCCAGCTATGAAGGTATATGTTGGGAGGTGACAGAACTCTTACATGTGTTCTTTGCACCAGTGGTTACATAACTGTATGGCTTTACCAAAATTCATCAACTGTATACTCAACTTTTTACTGCATGTAAATTTTACTGTGTGTGAATTATACTTTAGATCTTCAATTAAAAATAAGGCACTTTCAGGTAAACTAGAATGATCACATCTCTGTAAATTCAAATCTCTCTATATAGCCTCCAAAAAAACATATAGATCAATACAAAGAGCACATAAAATGACACATAATACTACTACCTTCAGTATAGCTTATAATACAAAATAGAAACTTCAAATTTCTGATTACCTATAAATAAATTAAACAGCAAGTTTCAGCTCAGCTGTCTTTCAAACAAATGTCTATATCCATTCAAAGCTGCTTTAAAAACAAAAGAAAAGGAGAAACCATTTCATATGACTGAGGCTAGGAATGTAGCTTAGTGGCAAAGCACAGACCAGCATCCATGAGGACCTGGGTTCCATCTCCAGCACTGCAAAACAAAAAATGTGGAAAAACAATACCTCAAATGACAACATTTCACCCCACAACAATGACAGCAAAATGAGTACCTGTCAAGCTCTTATCTTCCTACAGGAAACATAAAAAACAGGAAAAAATTATCAGAATTATCTTTGCCAGATAACTGTTGGAAAACAAAGGTTTGCAGCAACCAAGCAAAGGCAGAATTGAGAAAAAGGAAACTTAAAGGTGGGGTGGAGTGGGGGTGGTGGTGGCTTTGTGGCACTTTTTACCTGCCCTTGCCCTTCCCCCTGATATGCAGCTGCTGCTGCAGCAAGACTGTCCCACCTTCCCAGTATGAGTCCCTGGGCCTGGAGGGAGCAGAGCAAACCACATTTGTGTTCTAATCTGTCCCAGGCTCCCAGAGGACTGGTGTATATTTTGTGGAACTTGGAACTTGGAGTGGTAATGCAGTGGGCACTGCTCTAAAAGGCTGCAAGGCAGGCAGCCAGACTACCAGACTGCACAGACTGGACAAGGGTCAGAAAATTCAGATATTCAAAAGCATCCATGTACAAGGATATCCGGAAACACATTTATGCCCAGGAGGACCCATTCATGAGTCACCTGAAAAGCCTGTAACTTTTCACCTCCAGCTGCCCCACAGACCACACAGGCACAGTGGAGTCCTAGAGTGCTCCAGCATGGAGTCCACCTGCAGACAAGTACAAGTGTTCAAAGTTTCTGTTAGTTGCTTTACGTTGTTCTTTGCTTGTTTAACTGTTGGTGTTCAAGAAATTTATTCTAGACCCAAAGACATAAATACAATAAAAGAGAAAGGATAAAAAGAGATACTGTATTCAATGTAAATGATATCCAAATGGCTACACTAACATCAGACAGAAACTGTCACAAGACAGAAAGAAGGATGTTATCTATTGATAAAGGATCAGTTAATCAAGAAGATATAACATGCAGAAATATATATAAACCAAACAATATAGACAAAAACATGAAGCAAAATTTAACAGAAGATAAAAAATAGCTCTACAAATAATAGCTAGAGACTTCAATATAGCACTTTCAATAATGGATAGAATATCTCTAGGTGGAAGACTAATAAGGGAAAAGACTTGAACAACAGCATAACCAACTAGACCTCAAAGAATGTGTAGAATACTCCACATGATAACACATATTCTTCTCAGATGCACATGGAATATATATATATTTTTTTTCAGAATAAACCATATGTTAGCCCACAAAACAAGTCTCAATAAAGTAACAAAGATTAAAAGTTTGCAAAGTTATTTCTTTTCAATCACAGGGGGATGAAACTAGAAATCAAAAATAGAAGAACTGGAAATTCATAAATACCTAGAAATTGAACAACACACTTCTGAACAAGCAATAGGTTAAAAAACAAATCACAAGGAAATTATATCTTGAAACAAATAAAAATGGAAATACAACATACCAAAATTTATGGGATAAAGTGCCAAAGCAATGCCAAGAGGTAAATGCATAGCTATAAACACATCAAAAAAGGAGACCTCAGATTTAATAACACAAATTTACAGTGCCCAACTGATAGAAGTATCTTTATTATTCATGGTTGACTCTGATGGTTTATGCTAATGAAGTGACTCCTGGTGGGCCCCTAGATATCTTAAGCTATAATGACTTCAGATAGGGCTGGTCAGACCATAAAACCCTATTGTAGGATTATAGGCTCTCTTCTTCCTTTCTGCTTCTATAACAGAACACCTGAGTCTGGGAACATTATAATCACCAGAAATGTATTGCTTCACACTGCTGGATGCTGGGAAGTCCAATACCAGGAGCCATCACCTGGCAAGGGTCTACCTACTGGATCATTCTGTGGCTGAAGAAAAAAAGGGTGAAAACTTTTTTCTTTGAGACAGGATCTTGCTATGTAGTTCAGGCTGGTCTTGAGCTCCCATCAATCCTTTTGCCTCAGCCTCCCAAGTGCTGGGGTTACAGGCATGTACCACCATACCCATGAAACTCACGTTTTTTTTTTTTTTTAACAGTACCAATCCTACTGAAGTTAGAGCCCTCAGAACCTAATTACCTCCTAAAGCAGTGGTGGCAAACCTATGACACACATGCAGCAGCAGGCTATTTGCATCGTGGAAAGCTCTAAAAGGTTCACCATCACTGTCCTAAACGTTCTTCTTAACAATAAATAGCAATAAATTCCAAAATGAGCTTTGGAGGAGACATTCAAACCATAGCAGGTTCAGGCTTTTAGCCACATGATAGCAGGCAAACCTCCAGAGAAAATAGAAGGGCTTGAGACTGAGTTCACCTTGTGGTAAAAGATGCATTAAGTCACATCAATGTAATGAAACCCCAACAAAACCACTGGACACAAAAGCTCAGGTATGTTTCCCTGCTTAGCAATACTTTGCATATTGTCTTTGTTCAGTGTGCTAGGAAAGTGACATGAAGATACAGAATAGAAGCTTTCACTTTACAGTTAGGATCTTCTAAGCCCTCACACTATAATGTCTCCCATAGCTGATTGCAATTTGCAACTTTTCCTTGTAATGAGCCATAACTGTGAGGAGAATAGCTTGTGATAAGCTTTGAGTCCTTCCAGCGGCTTATGGTATCAAACCTATAATTGGTCTTGGGACTCCTGAACTTGCAGTGGGAAAAGACAGGGTGTTCTCTTTGGAAACTGTTTCATCTATCTTCAGAACTGTCAGACTCAGCACAGAATGACACAAACTCATAAAGATGTAGTAATCCTTAAAGTAATTTGTAAATTTAATAAGTACCTCAAAAGGAAACATGCTTTTAAATGGTACCAAAGAAGACTGGGATTGTAGCTCAGTGGCAAAGCACTTGCGTAACATGCAAGAAGCCCTGGGTTCCATCGCCAGCAACAAAAAATAAAAAAGTTAATACTAAAGATCATGTGAGGAAGTAAAATGATCAAGATGTGCTACATGTATGTATTAAACCCCAAGCTGAATGTAATCAATATGAAAACATATACTTATAAAAAAATTTTTAATCAAGGCTGGAGATATAGCTCAGCACCACAATGCCTACCTGGCAAGTGGGAGGTCATGAGTTCAATCCCTGGTATGAAAAATAAATGAATAAATAAAATATATAAAATAAAGTAAAATAAAATCAGTGTGCAAGAATAACTAGGAAATGTTGGAAAATTAAAACAGAAGGAAGGAATAACCCTACCAGATACCAAAACATACTTTTATCCAGATAGGTTTGCAAAGTCCAAAATGAAAGTCCCCCTTCTTAATAAATAGTGCTATGACAACTGGAGAAGCTTCTGGAAAATATTAAATGAGATCCATATATTATATCATGCTCAAGAATAAAACCAAATAGATATGTGAGCCAAATATACAAAAATGAAACCAGTTTGGCATGAAAACACACACCTGGAATTCCAGTTACTCAGGATGCTTAAGTAGGAGAATAGCAGGTTCAAGGCCAATCTGAGTAACTTAGCAAATCCTGTCTCAAAGTAAAAATAAAAAAGCTCAGTGGCAGAGCACTTGTCTAGCATGCAGGAAGCCCTGAGTTCAAACCCCAATACCACAACAAAACAAAACAATCTAGAAGAAAGCACATGTGAAAGGCTCTACAATTTGAGATAAAAAAATAATTTCTAACTATGAATAAAACCCAGATGTAGTAAGATTAATTAAATAAATATACCACAAAAATAAAAACCACTCTAAAAAAACACTTTTGTAAGTTCAAAGATTTAAGTCCAATTACAAGTGACAAACTAGGTGAAAAAAACCTAACATATATCACACATAAAAGGTTAATATCCTTGATATATAAAGAGTTCTTAAATATCAAAAGGAAAAAGTCCAAGTACTTAACAGAAAATTGGAAAATAAAAGCTGTCCACGTGGCACATAACTGTAATCCCAGCTTCTCTGGAGGCTGAGGTAGCAGGACCACAAATTCAGTCCAGCCTGGGCAACTTAATAAGTCCCTGTCTCAAAATAAAAATAAAGTCAGGTATAGAAGTACATACCCATAGTCCTAGCACTCTGGTAAACTAAAGCAGGAAGACCAAAAATCCAAGCCCAGCCTGAGCAATTTAGTGGGACTCTATCTCAAAACCTGTGAGTCATTGAAGCTGGAAATTGATCACATGTGCAGGGCTGCAACATAGCCCTCCCAAGAACAAAGAGAAGCAAGGGCAAGCAACATGAAGAAGCTGCTTCAGCCTAGAAAACACCAAGCCCTTAGACAATCCAAGCAATGGGTCGCTAGGTAGCAAGTTTGATATTGACATCTTCCTCTTGTGCTACAGTGGTTGAGCAGTTCCTTTCCTCCCATCAGGAGGGTATGGGCTCCACCTGATCCCAGCTTTTGTCTTTTGTTTATTTTCTCATCATCTTGTAGTCCTTCAAAGAAGCTCAAGAGCCGCATGGGTCATAGCAAAAAATAAAATAAAAAAGGCTTGAAGATGTAGCTCGGTATGAAGGCCCTGGGATCAATTCCCACATGGCAAATAAGTAAATAAGTAATTTTAAAATAGCCCTCAAACATATGAAAAGATATTCAACTTCTCTCTAAGTAAGAAAAAAAAAACAAAAATTACGCGGAGATTCAGAAAAAAAAGTCTATGTTAGTGCAGCTACGGAGAAGCAGAGTACCCTACACTGTCAGTGGTAATGGAAAACAGTGCAACTGTAGAAAGGAATTTAACAGTATCTAACAAAACAGTTATTTTACCATTTGACCAGCAACGCTACTTGTAAGAGTTGATATAAAAGACAGAACTGCATAAAAAGGGAACAACCTATGCACAAGACAATTTGTTGCAGCATTATTAAATGCAAATTACTGGAAACAACAAAAACTTTCTCATATATGGCAGAGTTGTTGAACGAACTGGTATATCCACTAACAAAATACTATACAGCTATAAAAAATGAATGAGGAAGATACTTGTAAATATTTGTGGAGTGGTTTCCAGGATGTACTGTTAAGGGGAAAAAACAAGTGAAAATGAACCTATAAATAAATTATACTACATTTTTTGTAATAAAAAAGGGAAATTTAAAAATGCATCTTGCTGGGCATGGTGGCACATGCCTGTAATTCTAGCTACTCAGGAAGCTGAAGCAAGACAATCACAAGTTCCAGGCCAACCTAGGCAACTCAGTGAGACCAAGTTTCAAATAAAATAAAAAGGGCTGGGTATGTAGCTCAGTGGTAGAGTGCTTACCTAGCATGCAGGAGGCCCTGTACCACAAACAAAAATAAAAATTAAAAACTAAAAACACATCTATCTGCTTATTTGAAAAAAAATAAGCAAAAATAAGCAAAAACATAAGCATAAATTAAATACTAACAGGACTGGTTGTCTCCAAGGCAGAATGGAAGTGGGATAGAAGGTAAAAGGAAGACATGACAATTTTGCATCTTTTTATATTGTTTTCTCTCTTCAAATCATAATATTAAAAATATGAAGAAAAAATTAAATCAAAAAAGATGGGAAAAATAAAATCTAAACTGGAATAGAACCAAAAATATGAACCTAACTTTATACCAAATAAATAATTACGCTGGATAAAAAAAAGTTAAAGAGAAATTTAAAACCTAGTCCAAATAACTTTTGAACAGAATACTTTAATGACATTATCTTCAATCCAGATAGAAGGCATACAAACAAATGTCTGTACTAAACAGGTTCCCATCTCACAATGACATGGGCACAGCAATTCTGACTGTCCTATATATTGCAAGACCAAACAAATTACTTAACATACCGATGCCAGAAGCCAGTGTCTCACTCTTGCAAATGAGGAATGAGTAGGAAGATTCCTCAAATCTTTATGAGTGCTAGGTATGTATGTACATGTGTGTGGTATGTATATGTATACAAACCATAGGCATATAAGCAAGCACCCTCCCAACACACACAGCAAGGATTCAGCCCTCTGGGGAGCCACATTTTTATATATAGCTGCAGTCCCTCAGCAGGTCCTTTCCCTGGAGAATGGTGATCCTTAACCTGACTCAAATTTCTAGATTGTTAATGCTGCTTCTATTGGCCATGATTTCAGGTCAGCTGGTCCACAACATAATCCAAATCATAGCTGACAAATTCTCAGGCATTATAAAAACAACTACTGCCAAACAATGAAAATTAACTACCACCACCAACGAAATTACAATACTACTAATCAGTGACTTCCTTATATAATGTGGAAAAGAATCTTCCTGGGGGGGAGAAAAATCTCTGGGTTTGGTTACTCAAGGTTTCAAAAGAAGAGACTGATAAGCTCCAAACTAAAAACTTAATGGCCAGATATTGGGTCACATGGGGCTCAAGAGATAATACACACAGTGATGGTCCCCCGACTAACACAGTGTCTAGGCTGGAGTACTTAGGAGTTGAGTGTCATTATGTTATTATATCTGTAGTTAACTCTCAAGCTGTCACCTCCAAAATAAATATAAATATATGTATATGCATGCAAACACAGAACACACGTATATTTATACAAAGAGAGAAAGTAAAAATAAGCCTGGCAAAAAGTCAATAATTGGTGACTCTAGGTAAGAGATATAATGATTATTCATTTACTATTCTTGCAACTTTATTGGAAAAGGCTAATGCATATGGATATTTGGTCAACCAAATAAACAAATAAAAGAAGAAAATAAGAAATTGCCCATCAATTATCTGCTTGGCAAGGTCTACAAACACTGATAGTACATATTTTGGGAGACAATAGAGTCATTCCTCAGCATCCACAGGAGACTGATTCCAGGTCCCTTGATACCAAAGTTTGACGGTGCTCAAGTCCCCTATATCAAACAGCATGATATTTGCATATGACCTGTGCACAACCTCTCATTTATTTATTCTTATTTTATTTTTTGTGTTTTGGAGATAGGGTCAGGCCGGCCTTAGGCTCACTTTGTAGCCCAGGCTGGTCTCGTACTTGCAATGATCCACCTGCCTCAGCCTCCCGAGTGCTGGGATTACAGGAGTTTGCCACTATGCCCAGCCAGCCTCCCATTTAAATCATCTGTAGATCATTTATAATACCTAATACAAATATTATTTAGAAAATAATGACAATAGTCTATACATGTTTGGTATGGACAATTTTTTAAAATACTTTTAATCTCTGGTTGGTTGAATTCATGGATGTGAAACCCACAGATAGGGGAGGTTGGCTGTATTCAGAAACAGATATTCTGTTGCACCATTCATATACATGATCTTGTTTCAAGTCTTTTTAAAAGGGAATCTGTCAATGCCTCAAAAATTAATGTATTTCAGAAACTCCAGTTATAAAGCTGGGTGTGGTGGTACACGCCTGTAATCCCCAATCTCAGGAGGCTGCCACGAGTTTCAGACTAGCCTAGACTACAAAGTGAAACCTTAACTCAAAAAACAAAAAAAAAAAAAGAAAGAGAAATAGACAGACAGAAACAGAGACAGAGGAAAAAAATTCCAGTTCTGGGAATCTATCCTACAAAAATGTCACATCAAGAATGCAGGCATACCAAGACATTCATTGACTTCCTAACTTTCTGGGATAGGACAGAACTGGAAGTAACCCAGTTACATTTTATAAGGGACCAAATAAATGTATTAGTCCGATATGCTGCTGCATGCTTCCAAAGCTCAGCACTCAGGGAGGCTGAGGCAGAAGGATTATACATTCAAGACCAGCCTGGGCAACTCAGTGACTTCATGATACAGTGTGAAGGCCCTGGGTTCAATCCCCAGTAATGAAAACAAAAAAAGGAGACAAGAAAAGGAAACTGTTATGTGTTTGAATTATAATTTTTATGGGCTGAATTGTATTCACTCCTTCCCCCAGTTCACATGTTAAAGCACTAACCCACAATGTACTGATAGGGCTTTTCAGGAGGTAAATAAGATAGAAAGAGGCCATAAGGGTAAGGCCATAATCTAACAGGACTGTTGTCCTTCTAAGTAGGGATACCAAAAACCAACCCCCACACACATACCTTCTTGGTAAATCCACAGAAGAAAGGTCACATATAGACAGAGTGATGGCCAAGCAGAGGCCTCACCAGAAACCAGCCCTGGTGGCACCTTGATCTTGGACTTCCAGTCTGCAGAACTGTGACAAAATTAATTCTTGTTGTTTAAGTGCCTCAGTCCATGGTATTCTGTTATGGCAGCCTGAACCTGAACTAATTCAGGTTGAATGCTGGGGATCCGAAGTGTTTCTGATTCCAGATTTTTTTTCTTTTGAAGTTTGGAATATATACATATACATATTGGTATCTTGGGGATGGAACCCAATGCTAAATATGAAAATCATTTATGTTTTATATATACCTTATACACACATAGCCTAAAAGTAATTTATACAGTATTTTTAATGTAACAGTAGTTTGACTGTGATCCATCACATGAGGCCAGGTATGGAATTTTCCATTTGTGACACATGTCAGTGATCAAAAAATTATTTTTTCCAAAGGTTTACTTTTGTATGTTTGCACTACATAATGTTTACATTCATTATGGAACACTGATACATGTACATAACATATCTTACTCAAAAAGTGTTAGATTGGCTGGGCATGGTGGGGCATGCTTGTAATCCCAGAACTCAGGAGACTGAGGCAGGAGGATTGCTCCAAGTTCAAGGCCAGCCTTAACTGCATAATGAAACCATGTCTCAAAAAAAGGTGTTAGATTTTGGAGTACTTCAGACTTCAGATTTTTGGGTTAGGAATTTTCAACCTGTTAATCATATGAAGTTTAGGAGAAATAGATTATGGAAAGATGACCTCATTGTGGTTATTCAGCATTTGTTAAATTACTATGTGGAGTGGAAACCATAAGCTGTCCAACTGCATATTACATGCTTTTTTGTATAAAAAATAGGTATTATATAGTAATGGTAGACTTCTAATCTGGACTTAATAGCATAGACCCTTCTTTCCTTGCTTTATCTAAACCAAATATAAGACCTGGAAGTAACACAAGAGGCAACCAAAAGAGTCTGAAAGCAAAAAGTAAAAAGGAGCCTGGTTAGGGACCAATGACTTAACAGTAGCAGAGCATCTTATGACACTCTCCCCAACCTAACAACAGAAAGCAGTCCAGGTAGTGCATATTAGCCTTCTGGAAAGTCAGCATGTACCCCTCCAATACTACTGGACAAGCCTTGGGACACCAGCAAAGGAGATGGATGGATAGCCTAGCTGACAATAAGCAGCAGGGAAAATGCTTTTATTCCCCCACTGAGCCTAAAGTCTTCTTGGCAGCCAGCAAGGCAGAGGGTTCCCAACACAAAAAGCACTCAGCTAAGAAATACTTTCCATCTCCCTAGACAAAGACCCAGAGAGAAGAGGACTCTGAGACCCTGTAGTGGGGAAATCTGACACCAGAGGTACCCAATGCAGGAAGCGTGCATTTTCCCACTGTGTAGAGAATTCCTGTAATGTTATACTACCTTAGCATCCATTGTGAACTACGCTGGACTTTCTCATACCAGCAGTACAGCTCAGTCACTCTTGGTGTACTTTGCAGTTTTCTACCTCCTCCCAATTCCTTAAGGTGGTCGATCAGATATCGTCCTTGTACAACCAACTACCAGTGATGACCTTCCTGTAGGACAGCTAGGTACAACCTACTGGACTCGTCTCACTCACCCCTACACCCTATGTGAATTGCAGATTTGGCACAGTGCCCTCTCTCAGCCACGCTGTGACTCAAGGAAACTCGTACCTGCTTACTTTAAATAATCCATTTAGAACTCTCCTAGGTAACACCCCACAAAGAATCCCCCTTCATTCTGGTTGAGCTAGTGTATCCCAGAAGGCTCCCCCTGCCTGCTGGCCCTTCAAGGCATGCTCTTCTCTAGAATCTGTAAGTAATAAACCACCTCTGTTATTCACAGCTTGTTTAGTTATCTGCTCTGCGTCTCACCTGATTGATACACTTTAACATACCTTCTCTCCCATGTAAGGCTCTCCGAGAGAGTGGTTATTTTACATAAATAAACTGGACACAGGTCAGACAACAGCCACAGGCCATCTGCCAGTAAGAAAAAATTTCCTGTGAGAGAGAGAGTTGGTCATGGGTAAGACATTTAGACATTAAGCCATTAATCAGGATAAAGAAGTATCCCATAAAAGGTACATTGTAAAGATATATGACCTCATCTTCCGGATCCCCCTCAAGGTGGGACTGCAGTTTATAACCCTTCTTAAGGCAGACCTCAAGACCAAATTAGAGAAAAGCAAAACTACAATATGTGGTTTAAAAAAAATCAATATTTGGCCTTTGTTCCTAGTTTCCAGTGTACATGAGAATAATCAACAAACACCAGGATGGAGCTGTCACAGACAATGCAATTGTTAGAAAGTCTGTGCAACAGCTCCTATAAAAACATCCCAAAAGTAAGGGTAAACTCTATGGAAACCAACAGAAGAATAGAAAGTCTTACCAAAGAAACAGATGAAAAAGAACTGGGCATTTTAAGTTGAAAGACAATGACTGAAATAAGACTGCACTGGAAGGACACAATAGCACAACAAAGATAACAGAAAAAGGGCAGGAAGCTTTCAACTGAATCAAAAGAAATGACAGTCTGAAAAACAAAAATGAAATACTAAAAAAAAAAATGAGAGGTACTTCTGGGACCTGTGGGACAATACCAAATTTAGGCCACCAAGTCCCAGAAGAAAAGGAGAAATAAGGTAGTTCAGAAGAGTATTTGAAGTAATAATTCTTGACTAATTCCCAAATTTGTTAAAAGACATGGATCAATAGGTTTAAGAGGCTCAGCAAGCCCCATCCAGGACAAATCTAGACAAATCCAGAGCCAGATGCATCGTCAAATTAAGGATAAAGGAAAAGTAACATATATAAGGAACAATTATTCAACAGCTTCTAACCAGAAACCACAGAGCACAGAAAAAAGCAGAATAACACTGATGAAGTGCCAAAAGAAAATAACAGTCCACTAAGAAATCTACATGCAGTGGAAATATCTGCCAGGAATGAAAGAGATATAAAGATATTTTCAATGAGGGAAAACTAAGAAACTGTTCCCAGAAGGCTCGCTCTGAAACAACTGCTAAAGACAGTTGAAAGACAACTGATCACAGAAGAGAATCCAAATCAACAACAATAAAGGAAGAATATCAGAAATGGTAAAAACGTGGGTAAATATAATAGATTATCCTTCTCCTCAGTTCTTTAAAATGTGTTTGACAGTTGAAAGCAAATCAGATATGGTGGCATGTGCATTGTAGTCCCTACTACTTCAAAGATTGAGGGAGGAGAAATCATTCAAACCCAGGAATTCAAGGCTAGCCTGAGCAACATAGTAAGGCACTGTCTAGAAAACAATTATAACACTGTCTAATGGGGTTTTCAATGAATATAGATGTAATGAGATAATTAAAACATAAAGGGGAGAGGTTAAAGAAATTTACATGATGGAAAGGTCCATGCATTGCACTTAAAGAGGTAAAATATTAACTCTAAACATATAGTCACCAAAAACTATGTAAATAAATATAGTCAAAAAACAACACAGCTGGGTGTGTTGGTGCACACCTATAATACCAATACATGGGAGGTTGAGGCAGGAGTATTGGCACAAGTTTGAGACTAGCCTGGGCTACATAGTGAGACCCTATCTCAAAGAAACAAAAAATAAAAAATAAACACACACAACACAAGGAGCTCAGTGGTAGAGCATATGCTTAGCATACACAAGATCCTGGGTTCAATCTCCAGCATCCAAAACTAAAAACTACAACACAACAAAAGAATGAAAACTGGTAGAAAAAAAAATACTTCAAATTCTCAGCACCCAGACTTCTTTGATAATACACTTCAGCCCAGTGTGTACTGAACAGTCACATAAAGATGAAAAGGAGCACAACATAAGTTAATACAAAAACCATTCTTTCCTCACCAGACTAATGCTGTATCTTTCCCAAAAAGGTTAAAACATACAGATACCCTTACCTAAGTCTAAAGAGCCTTGTTTTTGAGGCCTAACCAATTTGCAACTCTGATGTACAACTTTACATGCAATACAGGGGTTTCTGAAAGATTAACAAAGAACAAGATGTCCTGGAAATGCATTTCTAAGATGTCTATATTTGCCAAATCAAACTCTTTCCCACAGCTTCGCTCTCAATCTCTCAATGGCAGACTCCTTTCTTAGAAACTAGTCTGCTATTT
Source organism: Hydrochoerus hydrochaeris (assembly GCA_004027455.1). Classification (NCBI taxonomy): domain Eukaryota; kingdom Metazoa; phylum Chordata; class Mammalia; order Rodentia; family Hydrochaeridae; genus Hydrochoerus; species Hydrochoerus hydrochaeris. The sequence goes on from PVLA01002849.1 coordinate 153,345, forward strand.
CTCTTGACAGTATCTAAATAACTTCTTGTCTTTCCTACATTCCTTGGTCTATTGGTAAATTTTTATCACCTACATCACAGACCCTCTATACACCATCTGGTGACCCATATGGGGAGTGTCTCTCCTTGCCTCTCTTGGACTCTCTTCACACTGGTACTTGTACATGGTCAACATATCAGCCAGTGGGCAACTGTAGGTCCCTGACAGGCCAACTCCCTGGTGGCATTCAAAGGCCTCTGAGTTGTGACCCTGATGGGCATGGCCCATCAGAGTACAAGCTATAGAGTTCCTTGAGGAAAGAGTTCGGGCCCTTGAGGAAAGCCTTACTTCCCATTTGCAACTGAGACCCTGGCTGAAGGTAGCAAAAAAGGAGAATATCTTGTTATAGTCCAGAAGGATAAGGGTCACATTCTCTTCCTTCAGGACTCTCTTTACTTTCAATACAAAGTGCTAGTTGGTAGCAGCTTACCAGTGTGAACTTGTACCTATTGTGAGGATCACCCCCACCCTTAACTGCTGGATCTGTTCCCTATGGCTGCAGGCTTCCAACTGCCTCCTCCTCTTCTATCTGCTAATTTTCTTGATCCATAAGACTCCCAAGTGACCAGGTTTTCCATTCTCCAGGATGCTGGGTTCCCCTCCTTTTGACTGTTATGTGATCACCATGACTGGTTCAAGACTTTCTCTTGCTCTTGTGTTACTTGCTCTTCTGATCTAACCTGGTCAACTGGACAGTGGCCCCAGAACCACAGTGGCCCCAGAGAGAAGCTGGCCTTTATTTTTATGGGTGGGAAGTCCTCTCTGTTTGGGGAATGCCCCAAAAGCACACAATTCATGTGCCTTCCTGGAACAGATGATTCATCACCATAAGGGACACTTTTTTGGATGAACATAGTATCTCCATTGTGTCTTCCATTCCGTCTGACTCACTTCTAAGCTATATTCTTCTTAAAGATTGGTCTAGATTTGAACCCTAAACTCTCAATAAATGTCTCATTTTCCTATGCAATACTGCCTAGCTTCCATATAAGCTCCCAGATCAGGAACCATGGTCCTTCAGATTCAATGGAACTCTAACAAATTATAATACCATAATACAGCTTAACAACTTCTATCACAATTAGGGCAAAGATTCTAAAGCCCCTTACATTCAAGCCTTCATGGCCTTCTCACAGGATCCCAAACTTTGGGAGGACAACCACGTGTGCCTTTCTAAATCCTCTCATATTCCACTTTCCTCAGCTCCAAGTTCTGACAGTGATGCCCTTGCTGATCCTTCTTTCAGCTAGCTTCAGGTCCCAGTTCAGCCTTCAATGTCTCCTCCACCAAACAGCTCTCCTTAAGTAACTGCCCCCTCCACACTTGCATGCTCTTTTCTCCTTATGACTCATGTGGTGTAACTCTGTGATGATAAAATAACCAAAGCACTATAAGAGATCTCTGTTATGATTCACTTAAAAGTACAAGAGCACTATGGTATCCCCTAAGGAAATTTTAGCTGATTAATCTATTTAAACTGAGAGAAAAAAATTTATCATAATCCAATTTGGCCAATATATCGAAAGTGCACTCTGACTTAATGTTATAATCCTATGTGTCTGGTCTGTTTGTCTGCCTGTTAATCTGTGTTTATAATAACTGGCCTCGGGCACAGGGTGCTGCTGGACAAAGCTTCCTCTGTGGCTGAAAAAGCAGCTGCCTAAACCAGTTTGCTCCAGTTTGCTCCACAATGGCTGACTTCTCCAGTTTTCCCCAAGATCTGTAACTCCTGAGATTA